>VMOF01000111.1:74317760-74701599 GCA_011764245.1 Trialeurodes vaporariorum | reverse complement strand
CAGCAAAATATTGACATTCAGCAACGATGCAGTAAAAAACATGCGAACACTCAACAAGTGCGACTTTATAGGTATCTGACAACTCACTCACAATCAGTTAATCGCGACTCAGTCACAACACTCAAACACAAGCGCGGCAAGTGTTTCTGGGCCGGCGCGGCGGCGTAATTACATACCGCGCCGCCGCACGCCGCACTCTTGCCGCTCTGCCGACGCTCAATGTTTATTATTGTGATTACTGAGAAAAAGAAATGAATTGAAAGAGCGAATAATTGTACATAAAACTGAAACTGGGCGCCGCGCCTCACCGCTGCTGACTGTCCAGCAGCGTCCAAGAGTCCTCCCGCTGCACTGCACTTTGCTGCGCTGGTTTGCTGAACGGCGCGCTTGGTGATCTCGTAATATATTAATCGAGATCGCGAGTAGAGCACGAGACGGCGCACAGTGAAATGAAAACATAATATTTCCCGGACATAAAAAAATCAAAATTATGATCAATAAATAGCAATAAAACTTGAACGCGTGCAAAACCATTCATTTCAGAGCTTAAAATGAGTCATGTAACATGATTTTTGTAAGAAAATATCAACAATAACACGTTTTTAAAACAAAATGACAACAAATTTTTATGTCCTGAAAAATCAATGCATTCGATCCACTGTGCGACAATTTATAATTCATAAAATCCGCTCCACTGCTCATTGGATCCAAACATGGCTTTTCCCGGACATCATTTTACGAATGAAAATCAAGATTAAGAACTGAGAGTAGCAAGATATATAACTATAAAATCTGTAAAATCATACATTTTAGAGTTTAATTTATTAATATGAGTGAAAAAATATGATTTTTTTAAGAAAATATCAATTCTACAATGATTTAAAACGAAATAATAACAACTTAACATGTCCGGAAAATTCCATGTCTTGACCCACTGTGTGGCGTTTTGACGTTCCCAAAAGAAAATGAGAAATGAGACTAAACATACCCTGTGCGTCGCGACCGCGACGCGACGCATCCGACGTTCATGCCAGCTGCGCGGCCGCGGCCGTCGTGTCGCGTCGGGCGTCAGGCCACCGACCCAAGCTCACTGGCTCACTCACTCAGACTCAACAAACGACAACTTCTCTCCTGCTCCTCTCATCTCCCGTTCTAGTCACCTACATTACACAATTTGATCTTGACTCCATTGCATCATTCTCTCATCAATAAGTATAATATGTTGTACTTACTTTGCAGTAAAACAAAGCTGTCTCTTTCTCTTTCTCTCTCTCTTCTCTCTCTCCTCTCTCTCTCCTATCTCTCTCCTCTCTCTCTCTCTTCTCTCTCTCCTCTCTCTCTCTCCTATCTCTCTCTCCTCTCTCTCTCTCCTCTCTCTCTCTCCCTATCTTTTTCTTTATTTCCCCCCCTCTCTCTCTCTCTTTCTCTCTCTCTCTCTCTTTCTCTCTCTCTCTCTCTCTCCTCTCTCTTCCTCCCCCTCTCTTCCTCCCTCTCTCTCTCTCTCTCTCTCTCTCTCTCTCTCTCTCTCTCTCTCTTCTCTATCCACTCTATATCCTTCTCTTTTTTTTCGCTTTTCCGTTCACTGTTTTTCTTTATACACAGTCACCGCATAGTGAAGGAAAATGAGGGGTAGGGGCGGGGGGGGCGGTCCACTCCATAGAGTACTTATGTATGCAGAGAGTTAAGAAAGGAGGGTATAGTAAACCCCTGATTATTAGTCATCACTGTCATCAGTTTTAGGCTCTGCGAGCGCCGCAAATGGATGCGTTTTTGCATATTTGTTCTCACATATATTTGTTTACAAACGAGGAGGTCCGCGCGGTGTTTTACGGATGAAAGAGTCAATTGTCGACGAACCTGTTAATTTTTAAGCGAGATGCACTTCAAGAGTGTGCATAGCGCTCGAAAGAATCTTTAAACGCGTAAAAAATAGATGTTGATCAGCAAAGACGTTGTGAAAGATTGCACCGTTAGAAATTCTACGGTACTGTGATCTTTGCATTGGACCAAAACACAACGAGCGGCCCCCAGAATGTAAACAAATGTGCAGCAAAAACGTATCCAATAATATATCCTTAGGAACGTGAAAATGACAAATACTTGCTTCTGTTTGGAGGGAATTCATGTTGAGCAGAACTTATAGACGATATAAAAGAAGAAGAAAAAATGAACACACACACACATACAAAACACATACACACAAACACAAATGAACACAATTTCATTGGTAATTAGCAAATCTTGCATTAAATTAAAAACACACTCAGAGAGCCATGGGCCTTTCGATATTAAACCATCTTCAGTGGCAATAATATTAACAAATAAAAGTCAAACAAAAATAAAAAGAATTGAAACAACGTAAAATAATAAAAACAGCAGCATGACAAAAAGTATGAAAACCAAACAAAAAGCAAAAACAAAACAAAAAAGCAATGGCAACAATGGTATGCAAAAAGCATGGTGCAACCATATTTGCTTTTGCTTTTCGTTGGGTTTTTGTATTTTTTGTCATCATGCTACTTTTATATTAGTTTACGTTGTTTTAAGTGCTTTCATTGTTGTTTGACTTTTATTTGTTTATTTATCTGCCACTGAAGATGATTTAATATCAAAGATTATGGCTCTCTGAGTAAGTTTTTAATTAAATACAAGATTGTCCAATTATTACGAAATTGTTTTCTTCTTATTTCTTTTTTCTTCTAATCCAATAATCCATGCATCTTGTTATCAGTGGCGTAGCGTGCAATTTGGCAACGTTGCTCTCGCTCCATTTAAACCCATTACAAATATCGAACTATCGGGTGTTTGTTTGGTGATTACCTTTGCATTCGACCTATTACATGGGTTTAAATGGACACAATACATCGTTGTCAAATTGCACGCTACGCCACTGCTTGTTATTTGCAATGTTTCAATTTACAGAGGATAGTCTACTCCAACATTTTGAGGGGCTAGTTTCAGTGACAAAACATAGAACTTACTTATATCCAGCGAGAACGTTTAACAGCGTGCTTTTTCCTGCCCCAGAAGGCCCCAAAATAGCTGTTAGCTCTCCTGATTTGAATAGTCCACTAACGCTCCGTAATATCATTTTGTGACCTGCACAGAAAGCATAAGAAACAAATTAATGACTTTGATGAAAGAAAAATAAATCCAATGATTGAAATGGAACATTAGAGAGAGAGAAAAAAAAATGATGATATGAAAATAAATCACGACAGTAACATACAAAAAAAAACAATAAATTAAGAAAAAAAAAATGAATTTGCAGCGCCAAAAAATCGCAGGAATGTGGCGAATCCAATCCAATGAGTTCTATTTTTGCGGATCTCTGGTTAATTTTGCGTTTTTTTTTTTTTTTGGTCACGAAAATCCATTTGAAGGAACGTTGTTATCTCAATTTTTTTTACGAGCACCTCTAAGGTAGGTGACCCAAAGGTGGCCCGGCTATTAAGGTGGCCCACCCTAGCTTATTTCAGTTAATTACGCGAATTGACGATAGATGGCGTTAGTGCTGTGTAGCAGGATGCTATCGCTTCCCCCACTCCAAAAATCAAGAGCATCGGGCGATTCAGTCGGCGCGGAACTGTGCAACATCTATTTTCGCTGGTCGCCAACTAATTTTCACGAAAGTAAACAATCGTAAAAGCTAAGCCCTTAAATTAATTTATTCTTGACATGTGATACATATTCTGAAAGCTAATTTACTCTACTTTCATGACCTGTAATTGTCTTTTTGCAAACTTTACGTGTTTTGACGATATGAGCAGATATTTGTGAAAACACGTGGTCTGACAGGTGCACCAAAGGTAGCCCGCCCTAGTGGGCCACCTTAGGTGCATTAATGACACTGACTATCAACATGTTCCAGCGTCATCTTTTAATACATTTTGACCAATAGAGAGTTTTTATGGTATGAAATTAAAGCTGTCTTACTTCCTGAAACTAATTTTGACGCATAGCTTATTAAAATGAATGTATGAATGAGTAGATAAATGATTTATGTAAAATATGAAAATTAGGCACGTGGATGATTTTACGGCAGTTGATTGTTTATATTTTTTATTTTTGTACCTTTGTACTTGTAGCATAAAATTAAGAATTCGAATGATTCGTTACAAAAAATAAAACGAAAAAAATTTAGTATTTGAAATCAAAACATTTTTTCATTCTTAAATTCAAGCGAGCGGGTGTGTGGGTGGAGTGGGGTGGGGTTGGGGGTGATGGTGGGAGAGGTAGAAAAATAATTACTACCAACCACATTTTTTGGAATATTTCCAACAACCAAGGGAGAAAATTAGAAATAATAAAAATGGAATAAATTAGAGGAATCAAAAGGGGGGGGTGGATGTGGGGGTGGGGTGGGTGGGTGGGGGTTGTGGTGGGATGGGGAGGTAGAAAAATAATTACTACCAACCACATTTTTTGGAATATTTCCAACAACCAAGGGAGAAAATTAGAAATAATAAAAATGGAATAAATTAGAGGAATCAAAAGGGGGGGGGGTGGATGTGGGGGTGGGGTGGGTGGGTGGGGGTTGTGGTGGGATGGGGAGGTAGACAAATAATTACTACCAACCACATTTTTTGGAATATTTCCAACAACCAAGGGAGAAAATTAGAAATAATAAAACTGGAATAAATTAGAGGAATAAAAAGGGGGGGGGGGGGGGTGGATGTGAGGGTGAGGTGGGTGAATGGGGGTTGTGGTGGGGTGGGGAGGTAGACAAATAATTACTACCAACCACATTTTTTGGAATATTTCCAACAACCAAGGGAGAAAATTAGAAATAATAAAAATGGAATAAATTAGAGGAATCAAAAGGGGGGGAGGGGGTGGATGTGGGGGTGGGGAGTAGAAAAATAATTACTTCCAACCACATTTTCTGGAATATTTCTAACAATCAAGGGAGAAAATTAGAAATAATAAAAATGGAATAAATTAGAGGGATCAAAAGGGGGGGGGTGGATGTGGGGGTGGTGTGGGTGGGGGGTAGGGGTGGGTAGGGGTTGGGGTGGGTGGGGAGGTAGAAAAATAATTACTACCAACCACATTTTTTGGAATGTTTCCAACAACCAAGGGAGAAAATTAGAAATAATAAAAATGGAATAAATTAGAGGAATCAAAAGGGGGGGAGGGGGTGGATGTGGGGGTGGGGAGGTAGAAAAATAATTACTTCCAACCACATTTTCTGGAATATTTCTAACAATCAAGGGAGAAAATTAGAAATAATAAAAATGGAATAAATTAGAAGGATCAAAAGGGGGGGGGGTGGATGTGGGGTTGGGGTGGGTGGGGGTTGGGGTGGGTGGGAGGTATAAAAATAATTACTTCCAACCATATATTTTGGAATATTTCCAACAACCAAGTGAGAAAATTAGAAGTAGTAAAAATAGAATAAATAAGAGGAGTAAAAAGGGGGGATGTGGGGGTGGAGTGGGGGGGTGGGGGTGGAGTGGTGGGGTGGGGGGTTGGGTGGGGTTAGGGTGATGGTGGGGGAGGTAGGCAAATAATTTACTACCAACAACATTTTTTGGAATTTTTCCAACAACCAAGTGAGAAAATGAGAAATAATAAAAATGGAATCAATTAGAGGGGTCAAAGGGGGGAGGGGGGGGGGTTAACCACTTATTGACATTCAATTCATCATAATAACTATAATTTCTGGTGTCACTAGGGTTTAGATTCCGTTATTGAACGATTCAATATCATTTGAATACGTATTAATGAAATTTAAAAGGGGGTGGCCACCTTAGGTGCATCAAAAATATGAGGGGTGGCCACCTTAGGTGCACGTTTTGCGCGATGCCAAAACCCTACTTTTTTTCAAACTCAAAAAAAACTTCAAAAACAAGCAAATTTGAAAAAAATGATATTAACATATGATAGCCAACTGTCTGAAGAGTAAATTGACATATTTAGTTTTTTTTATCTCTCATGCCTTATACGTGCAAAGTGGCCCCAAGCATAGGTATGGCCACCTTTGGGTCACCTACCTTATAACAATTCAAAGAAAGGGTGTGGCTGAATTAAAAATCCTCACCAAGTCACAAGACCAAAAAAAAAGAGATAATTACTTGAAAGAAAGAGAGAAAGGTAAACGGTAGCATTTCATTTTCGCACACTTTTTGCTTGTGACTTCATTTTCGCACAGAAGTCGGATTCCATCTTCGCACACTTCAAAAAGCCCTGCTATTATCCCTACACAAAATGGCAACAATGCAACATAAATAATAAATTAAATACAGTACTCACCATTTTAAACGTCTTCATCCTCAATTTTCAGAGCAATGATGCATTGATTATCTTAAAAAGATTGCACGACTTGGTGGATATTTGGATGGGGATAGTAGAATTCGGATTGAAGTTTACTATGAAAACTTTCAACCCCATTTGTCGTGGGAAATTGTGCAGTGCATGAGTCAAAGGGCAAGCCCATAATGTAGCAGGGTACTTTGAAGCGGACATTATGTAATTTTTTTCAACATAGTTTGGAAATTTGATGCAATCTAAATGAGGTGGCGCTACAGACTTCAATTCTTGGAATGCAGGTTCCACATCGGCAGGATACAGGTAAGAAAGTGAGAAGAATGATTTAAGCCAAAGTTTTATACGACCTTCTTTGGTGTTGTCATCTAATTTATAATAATATGCGCTCAGAAATCAGCTCATCTCATAATCAGAGACAACATTTTAAAAACACAACAAACGAGAACAAATAATACGTTGCCAAATTGTGCAGTGTGCGAAGATGAAATGTGCGAAAATGAAAATCTAAAAAAGTGTGCGAAAATGAAATGTGCGAAGATGATATGCAGCCAGGTAAACAAATCGCAAAAGTTATTTTTAAAATCCTTTTATCTTCATGTTTTAAAACGATTCATTCAAGGTTGACGCATATAATTAACGAGTCCATTAAATGTTTGAGGATTCAAAGGATTTAATTGATGCTTCCACGTCGAATAATGTTGCGAACGGTGTTCGAAGGAGACTCGATTTTAGTTTTTGAGGTGGATTATTGCAATATCTGATTGTATGTGCCCGGACAGTGGTGAATCCATATGGGTGGGAGGGAGGCATGGAGGCTCGAAGCCCTTCGGAAACCAAAAAAGCCCAGAAGACTTATGTTATTAGACCTAACTTTGCACTGACAAAAAATAGTACCAGAAGCATGACAATATGTGCGAACCTTTGAAAGGCATAGTACACTTACCAGAATTATAGTGTTTGTACCATAGTTCTTGAAAATGTTTAGGAAATTCTAGTTCTATGACCATAGTTTGGAATTAGCACCAGACTTTTCTGGCCAAATTACTAGACTTTCTGTCGTTACTTATCGTTGTGTTTCTGGTAATAATCATTGGTGGATCCAGCCCTCGCGAACGAGGGGGGGGCGAACTTGGAAATTTTTGCCCCCCGGAGACCCCCCTTTCCTTTTTTCTCTCTTTCTTTCCCCTTCCTCTCCCTTTTTTGGCCGAACGGGGGGGCGATCGCCCCTTTCGGCCCCCCTGTATCCGCCAATGCTGGTAATATGATTAGAGTTTTATGGTTTATGGTTTATGGTTTTATGACTATAGCTTTTTTTCAGAGTGAACTGAAATGCTAGAGGAGTCACCTTAAATATAAGACTGTAAAAACAGATTGACATTTTTTGATGCTCGGCTGCGTTTACTGCTTTGAAACATTTTTCGCAACGATTGTAAGTACCTACCGGGTACCACCCGATTCTGCCCCTAAATTAAAATCCGTTTTTATTGTGTCCCGGAAAACTTATTTTTAAATACAAGTGGCAACGTCGTAGTAAATAAAGTATTTTTTGCTGTTTTTTCTCTGTGCATTTAAAAATAAATTTGCCAGGATGGAATCAGCAAAGGTCTAGGGCGACGGAATCGGGCGATCCTGCGTGTCACCAGTATATATATAGTCACTGAAAAATGATGATGTAATCATATAATCATGTGGCGCGGGAACTCTGAACATTCATATTCCTGGACCAACAAATGGATAAATTTAAATTATTCAAAACTAATTCAGCTAGCTGATTATGATGAAATGCAAATAACCGCGGTGCTTGGGTCTTTATTAGACGGCAGAACACTTCCGGTGATCACGTTGACTATGTAAAATTCTGAAGTTGGATTTACATTGCACATTATTTACAGCGCAAGGCTTACAGAGTCTCACGCAGCTAAGAATTGCGTCTTCGTCAAGAAATATTTTTCAAAAAAAAAGGAAGAAAAGTGCCTGTGAATTGCTATTTTAAATGCAGCATAGATGCATGGATGCAAAAAAAAAAAAAACAAAAAACAAAAAACAAAAACAAAAAAACAGGAGAATAATCGAATAATCCTCGGCTTCTTTCATTTCGTTTTTTACGCAACACATTCCATACTAAACTTGCTTTAAGAGGTGTAAAGAAAAAAAAAATAGATTTCTCACAGTCAATCGTCAATCAGTATTCTTGCGCATATGAATCAGAGTCATGAATTAAGGTCAGAAATAATGATCGGATTTATCAGGGTTGTCAAAGTGATCAAGAATATTTACACTAGAAAAAAAGCATCATCAATCTTGGCGATATATTCAACGCATACAAAACAAATGCTACAAATGCTGTCGCCTGTCTTATACCTAACGAAAAAGACACTCTGACAATCATGAAAAATTGGAAATAAAAATAAGATAGTAGAAGTAAATATTACGATAGCTTGAAGATTGATACTGCCACTGGCGGAGCTAGCTCTTGCGAACAGTGGGGGGGGGGCGAAATAGATCATTTTTAAATGTTGAATAAGCATTTTTAAATGTTGAATAAGCATTTTTAAATGTTGAATAAGCATTTCCATAATGTAAAATCAGCATTTAGAGCTTGACGGACATTTTTTTAACATTTAAATGTTAGCTGATAAACAAGAGAAAAGCCACGCTACACAAATGTGCTTACTGCTTACTACTTATGCATATTCCTAATCTTCACTTCAAACAGGTAAGTAATTAGTATCCGGTGGATGCACTTGAATTCCCGCGGATGCTAACGTATAATTTCACTTCCGCGTTAAAATTGCAAAGCTTTACATACGCAGCCACGTGCATTGCTGTGCTGTGAATATATCTAATTGAGAGATCAGATTAAGATAGAAAACTGAAAGAGAGAGTGAGAGGGAGTCTTTCTTCTCTGCGAGGAAGAAAGAGCGGTAAAAAAAATAAAAAGTGTCGGAGGATATTTTGTATGCAAATTAACTGCTTTTTTTCTTCTTTTTCTTTTTCATCAGCACAGTTGATATGATTGGTTGCTTACCCCTGATCGACCTTGCTTGGAGTACACAACGTGACTTAAGCGTAACTTGCATATAGAGGATATTTCAATTCGAACGCTTGACAGAGATCTGAGTCAACCTACACAGTTTCAACAGACGCCCCCTCCCCCACCCCTCCCTAAATCTGCTGCGAGAATCAACGCTTATTTAAGAATGAGCAAAATCGACGAACTATTGTTGTTACTGGAAAATAAACCAGGTTTAATCGCAGTCGTGATGAATATATTACTGATTCGTCTGCTACTGAAAAAATAATAATAATAATAATTGGCCAAAGAGGTGAAAAATCTCGGAAAGTCGAAATCCTGGCGCACGAGGATAAGTTGAACTCAGTAATCGGATGAAAGCCGCCTTTAAAATTTCGATAGAAAAAAGAGCAAGGAATCCTTCCCTCGATAAAAATACGACGGTCAATTAAGTCAATTTACAAACTGGAAACTGGAAACTTTGTCTGATTTTTTGGAATTTCGCCGCTTACTTTTATACCCAAGCGTAGAAGTCTCCCATGTTGCGCAACGGATATAGGACCCTGATGCAACAGAGCTGCCGTTTTGCGTATAATCAATGACATTTTTCAATTCACCGATGATTTCACCAGTTGAGAAAAGATTACACAGTTCAATTCAGTACAGGACTGTAATGCATGAAAACACTCGCACCTGTAATCTTTTCTCAACCGGTGGAGTCGTCGATCACTTTAAAAAACTTGCGGATATTTTAATAATTCAACGGCAATTGCACCAATTGAGAAAATATTACAGATCAGAGTATTTTTGTGCGGTACAGTCATGAACTGAACTGAACTGAACTGTGTGATATTTTTTCAAACGGTGAAATCATCAATAAATTCAAAAAGGCTTTTAATTATGTTCAAAACGGCAGATCTTTGATGCAAGTACTTGCAAAAGAAGTACCCCGGTCGAAATTCTTATCTATAAATTTTATCGTTGTTTTCAATAGAATTGCCGATTTTTCATGACGTACTTTAAAATGGGCATACTGCTTATAGTTTGTCCTTAAACACTTTAAAGCTGTAAAATGTTTTAAGGATTGCATGCTAAGATTTCTAGAGTAAAATTTACGACCAGGGTACTTTCTTTTAAAGGTCATAGTAGCTAATATCCGATTCAAAAATCCCAAAGATTCAGCACTAACATAAATTATATTTTTATATATACCATACTATTTTCCAACTATTTTTTATTCTATTTTTTAATGCGCATCAACATTTTTTAAAATTTGTTTGTCATATTAAACGCTATAAGAATCAATTATTAATGGGGGGCAGTTGCAAGGGTCTGAAATGTTGTGTTTTTGATAAAGAACATGAAAGTACTCGATGAGCTGAGAACAAAGGTGCTTTGGTTTTTTCGTAGGTGTCTCGGGATTTGGAGATAGAGGTGGTTTCAGAAGTGTAGGCGCACCCGGGCCGATAATCTTTGGAATTTTTTAGCATTATTTCTCTTGTTTCGTAATGAAAATGAATGAAAATGAATTTGAGCGTTGACTTTTCATTGCCTTATAAAATTAACACTTCAAAGTCGGTGAAGACAAGTTTTGTTTATTTCTGAAGAAATGATAATTGAAAAATCGCCAAAGACTATGGTCTAGGTGCGCCTACACTTCTGAAACGAGTTCTACAGTGGTGTAAAGTTGCACATAATCTTGAGTGTTGATACGTTACAACGCGGAATTACCATTTAAAACAATACACAGTCTGGCCAAAAGTTCTGCCAGTCGAGGCACTGTTGGTTTTTTGCGTGTACATGCAATACCGTCCCAGATAAGTACATAAACCCCTCCATATTCTAAAAGTAGACAAAAAAACCTGCAAAATGGTATCAATTAAATTAAAAAATTTCTTTTTTTTTTGTTTCTCCAAATCAGGCCTCAAACTTGTGCCCCCTTTTTTTTTATTTCTCTTTGGTCGCAGCCAAAAATTACATGTTTATTTTTCTTTCAAAGGCAAGAAAATGAAAACTACTGGTGTCAAATAAGAAAATGTAATAAGTATTTTACATTGGTACAAAAAAGACCTAAATTACATGGATATTACTCGAAATGTCCACCTTTGGCTTGGACGCAGCGCTTTAAACGTTGTAGCCATTCATCAATTGCTCCTCTTATCGTATCGATAGAAATTTCTCTGGCTGCTGCTACGATTGCTTGTTTTAAAGATTCCAGATTTGGATGACGCTTTTGACATGCCTTTGATTCCAAAAGAGCCCACAGTTTATAGTCCAAAGGGTTGAGATCGGGGCTTCCCGATGGCCAATCAGAAGCGGTGCAAGGCAATCACTGCGACTCGATTTTCGTACGTGCCCCACTCCATTTTTGAACCGGAACACTTCCACAAAAAATATGCAGTACATGCACTTTACACGCTTGCAATTAGCTCTAAACTTATTACATAATGTATTAAACACTTCATCGAAGCGACGCCAAACAGCTACCTGTCTAATTAATTCGGTAAACATCTTTATCTGACAAGTGACCATCGCGACCAGAAAGATATCTTGAAAAAAAAAAGGTTGCAAGTTGGACGCTCGATAAAAGGGATTTAAAAGCGGTATTTTCAAATTTGATTAGCATCATTTTGTAGGTTTTTTTTGTCTACTTTTAGAATATGTAGGGGTTTATGTACTTATCTGGAACGGCATTGTATGTACTTGCAAAAAACCGACGGTGCCTCGACTGGCAGAACTTTTGGCCAGACTGTGTATATTTTGGGCCACAATTCCATCTCCGGAACTATGAAACTTATAGTACCTATAGTTAAACCAAGGGAACCATTCTTTTCTTTATTTTCGAATCACCCTTCTTTTTGTTCATTCCATCCACATATCTCACCCCTACCCTTTTTTTGATAGTTTTGACGGAAATAGGAAATAAAAATAATTCAATGTCACCTATTAAGAACGGTCAAATTGACTTGAAAGTTAACAAAACTGAATATCCCATGCAGATTTGGCCGAAGTTTCAAAATCCATTAGACCACCCACTATCTATACTCGAAAACTGCGTAGATCCGGCTCAGCAAAGGTCTCATGCAATTCCGCAACGCATGCGCACCCATGATTTATATGCACATAAAGATCTATCCATCCCTCCGTAGAGCTGAAACGATGTCATCTTCGAATTAAATGGTATACAATTGTGACGATATAAAAAGAAAAGAAAAGTGAGACAATGTGGGTGAGACATACAAATGTTTAATCACGCGTTCATAGAATGAATTAGAAATGATGCAGCATAAAACGGAATTGTAATCGTCGATTCTCAATTCTCACAAATTTCCCATTCATCAGATTTATAACCATTAATCAAAATCCTATTCTTAGTTTCTGAACGGTTTTGTTTTTTTTCTTTCAAACGATGGACAAGTTACGTTGCAATTTTCATGGCAGGGATTTGGTAATTATTATCATCATAAATATTTTTCACCGATCGATCAATGGAGAATGGCTGCGGTAGATCTTATAGACGTAAAAGAGGTAGAAGAAACAAGGGAGAGTGGTAGAATGATTAGCAGCAGAAGTATATTTTCCGCGAGGACGTCAATCAAGTTTTTTTTTATTAAATTTTTTTACCGCTCTCAAAGTTACTTTTCGCTTCTTGCAAAGGCTCATTAAATTTGCGATTGTTCAGCGGTCATGGGCTCACCAAAGGGGTCTAACCTCCCCCCCCTCCTCCAGCATAAAAAAGGCGGAAAGGATAGCAAAAAGGAGGAAAATAGAAAAGTAGAATAAAAGATAGAAAAGGAAAGGAAAAGAAAGTAAAAATTTTCAACCTTTCTCATGGATTCCATTGAACAAAATTCGTCGTTTCAAGAAAAAACGCAAGCGGCTAGGCCACCGGATGATACTGAAATATGTTTTTTCGAATACCAGTTTTTTTTTATTCATATGGCACCGCTTCTATTAGGTTTCAAAACCGAATTCATTTCTCACACCGATTCTAACCCGGTTCTTTATGAAGTTTTTAAAACCTCTGTTGCTGACTTGCTGTTCCATGTATTTTTTTATTTTTTTCATTAAAAAATTATATTCATGTCACAAATATATCTACGAGCGCCTTCTAAAATCCAGATCTCATGAAGACTCCACATTGTTATATTAGCACGATTAGAGATGATGATTTTGGATTACTATCACAATGACTGCGGAAAATCGCGAATTTTTCTTGAGAGTTTATTCATTAAAGTTTTTGAATAGAAATAGCTTATTTGCGTCTAAGAAGAGCTTACTTTTGAAAATTTGCCGAGGGCGGCCCTCAGACCCCCCATACGGAATGGCAACACCCCCCTCCCATACTGAAATCCTGGGTGCACCCATTTCAGTGGTTCAGCCAGACTTTCGGACAAACCAATTATATCACAGGGGTTCAAGGATTTTCCTCACTTTTTCTACTTTTTAGGTGTTTTAATAAATTCATTTATATTTATGGAAAACTCGCAGTCTCGTTTCTATTTTGAAAAATGACTGTTTTTTGTTGTTTTTTTGTCTCGTTTTTCCCCCCTTGAAGTCATTGTAAGAAGCTGCTCAGAAATTTGCCAATAACAGTTCTCGCAATACCTCACTATTCTGATGACCATATTATTTTTATTCCGCCCTTCTTTATTTCTTGTAGCGGACGGTCATTAATTCACCACGATTCGTTTTGCGGATTAATTTATTCTCACAATCAGAGGAGAAAGTATTAGAAAAAAAGAGACAATAGCCCTCAAAACAGATTTCCTTATTAATTAAATATTCATCAAAAGAAAACGTCTTATCTCCATAACCGCCTGAATGGTATGTAACGGACCATTCCGATAAAAATAAAACATACGTTGGAACGGCGTTTAGATATAATTGCGCTGCGTGAAATTTATCGTGAAAGTTTTCCTTAATACATACCGAATTCTAACTTTCAACGCTAATTGTAAGTAATCGAACACAGTCAAACTCTTGAAACAGTTTAGGTTGTTTCATAATTGTCTGGCTGGGCTACCTATTCTGTAAGAAAAAAAACTTCTATTAATTTAATGCAGAACAGCCGAAGTCGAAGATTTTCACGGGGCGGTGTCTTTGTTAGATTTCATTCACGCTGTATTCTCTAGGACGATTTTTTCTACCCTTTCCAACATGCTTACGTAAGCTAGGTGTCGTGAGGACGTTTCCATATTATACATATACGTACCCGCATACCCCGACACATTTTCAACGCACGCCTCTTCTTTTCGAATCCGAAAATAACTCGTCGAAGGTTGTCTACTAGTGGCGTAACGTGCAATTTGACAACGTTGTAGTTCGTCCATTTAAACCCATAAAGGAGATCAAACCCATTGGGTGTTCGGTGCACACTTCCGCATTCGACCTTTTACGCGGGTTTAAATGGACACAATGCAACGTTGCCAAATTGCACGCTACGCCACTGCTGTCTACTTTTTCGTCCCGACCGCGACCATTCCGCCGGGTGTTTAAATTGCAATAGAACAATTAGAAATACCACACGGAAAAAAAACTACGGTGAAAATAACCATACGGATACCTGATTTTGGCACCTGCTAGATGTTATAGTAATGTTAACCAGAATTATACTATGTTTTGACTAGGTACTAGGTGATGTTACCTGATTGCATGTCGAATTTACTCAAAGTATCGGTAAATGTACCATACTTCTGATCAAGTTTACCATAACATAGGTGCCAAAATCAGGTATCCGTATGGTTATTTTCACTAATCTTTTTTTTCCGTGCACATAATACTAAAATTATTGATTAAGATTGGGCTGTATTAGGTTGTGTACCTAACTTCTTTAAGACATCTTCATCCACCCAATTCTAATTTTTTAAGGATAATTTTTTGTTGTTTTTTTTTTGTTCTGTGATGAATGTGGAAAAAATCTCCTCCTTTTGACTTCCCCGGGCGGCGGGCCCAATGTAACAGTGATTCTTTTCAAAAGTTATTTCATATCATGGGAGCAAAAGTTCTTTCTATGACACCACTTCGATCTATTCTTTCATTTCTCATTTCAACCACTATGAATAGAACCTTAATTTCAGTTCATAAAACTCCCATTTTCTTGGTAAAATTGATTCAATAGGTATCTATTTAATAGTATTGAAAAGCTACATCATACCTTAAGCTTTAATAATATTGCATTCGTATGTAATAACAAGTATTTTTTAAAGAGAAATCTCGCAAATCAGTAAGGTGAAAGCACCAGTTACACGCACCCCCTAAGAACGGTACCAGTGGGCAGTGACAGCCACCCCAAAAGGCTGATGCCTTGATCTGAAAATAAAAATCTAGTTAGGACTTAAAATTACCTCCAAGTTCTGCTTTTTCGATGTTACAAGTATTTCAATAAGTATGCCTTCTTAGTCTGAAAAATTGTGCATTAGTGGCAAAAGAATTTTGAAATTTTGGGTGTCTGTCACTTGAGTCGTTCTTAGGGGGTGTCTGTAACTGCGGTGCTTTCACCTTACTTTTCAAGTATATTTTTTTTATTTGAAGGAGAAAATGTAAAATTTATTTAAATACTACAACATCGCGCTATCGACCTGCACTCGTATAAGCAAAAACAGGAACAAAATTGTGATGTAAATCCAACCCAATTAAAGAATAAGAACGCCGGCAAAACCTCTGAACCGACTAAACCACTTTCTGCAATTTTTAACAGCCAAAACGGAAAAGTCGCTTTAATAAGACTGTAAATAAGTAGCAGTTCAAAATAAAGAATTTAGAAATAAAAACGGATTGGCTGAGAGGAAGGTGTGATGTATTATGGCCTTGGCTTCTCGAGCGTCTAAATTGAACGTATGAATTACCTACAGTTAAGAAATTTACTTGTTAAGACACCTGAGTTAGGTATTTAGTTTTTACGTTTCAAATAATTAGTCACATCCTCCTTAAATGAATGAGAGGGATTTGTTCATCTTTATAATCAGCCTGGGTGATTTTTTAATTCGTGATTACGACTTCTAATGCATGTACAGCTCCAATTTTGTTGGGCGGTAATTAGAAAGATTTTGATGTCGCAATACACATTTTTTAAGTTGAAAGTCGGTGTTTAAATGTCGCTGACAGAGCACAACGTGCAGCGTTGAATGATGCAGTGGTGGCTCGTGCAATTTGGCAACGATTATTTTCCTCCATTTGAATCTATGTACAATAATCGAATGCTAGTCAAGCGCTGCTTTACTGTCGAATCGATTGTTTTACATATAATCAAATGGAGGAAAAACATTGTTGATGCCAAATTGCACGAGTCGACACTGGAATGATGCCAACCCCCCCCCCCCCCCCAGAAATTGCTTTGATGCACGAATATAGATACATGAATAGTGCATGGGAATTAAAATGAGACAGGCACTCTGACAAGTTTGCCAGTTATATGCCTGACTCAAATTCCTAGGAATCCTCGATCGTAAATCGAAACCGGTGCTCTGCCTCGAGAGTCTCCGGTTCTGGGGAAGAGGGGATGGGGAATAATTTTTTTCAAACATGCTCGAATCCGTTATCGCAGTTAAATTTGAAAACTGAAGACGCCTCGGTTTGTTATCGTCATCCTATCATTTTTTTAAGTTTTTGCTCGACGCTTCCCGTTTAAAACCGAAAACAAGTAACGATACTGCACTTCGATATTTTTTCGGACAGCTTTAGACGGCTTTTTTCTCTCTTTTTTTCTTTTTCAGATGATGGGGCATTGAAGCTCTTACTAACTTTTGCTACGACTCACAGATGTCACAGACTCACGGCATGACTTTAAAGTTAAAAGCGCAGTGGCGGAGTGACGCAGGTACCATGAGGGATTTCTATTTAATTTGAGACCAGTGTTGCCAATAGTGGACAGATTTGACCACACGTAGACTATTTTGATGAGAATACAGCCACAAGTGTCCACAACTGTCCAGACTCCCACTTCCGACCCTCTTTCCCAATCCACAGCGTGGACTATTCTACCCCGTTCAAACCTTGCAACACTGTTTGAGAATTTCCTCATTGTGTTTCTTTGGAGACAGATACAAATAAGAAGGGAATCTCCTATGATGCCTGCACTGATTAGTTCCACCATATTTCCTCTTAAATGGTGGAGCTATGCAGGTTGGTACTATAAGAGATTTTTATTTAATATCTCTCTCTCTCTCTCTCTCTCTCTCTCTCTCTCTCTCTCTCTCTCTCTCTCTCTCTCTCTCTCTCTCTCTCTCTCTCTCTTTTCTCTCTCTCTCTCTTTTCTCTCTCTCTCTCTCTCTCTCTCTCTCTCTCTCTCTCTCTCTCTCTCTCTCTCTCTCTCTCTCTCTCTCTCTCTCTCTCTCTCTCTCTCTCTCTCTCTCTCTCTCTCTATCACCCTCTTTCCCTTCCCGCCCACCCTCCCACCTTCCCTTCCTCCCATTAGAATGCGTGACGCCCGTCAGTAATTTAGCGATCAATCAAAAGGCAAACGGTTTTTTTTCCCTTTGTTTTCTTTTTTCTTCATAGCGTAGGTATACTTGTGTTCTTCTGCGCATAGTTCAACTCGTCACTTTTGATACCAAAACACTCGTCCATATACCTATTCCTTCTTCTTTATTTCATCAATCCATCAACCATAATGAATAATAATTGACAGCACAACATATTTTAATTGTTCAATTGACACGTAAAATTGACTCGTTAAATCTATGACTTTTGATGGATTGCCGTTTTATCACCCCCTCCCCCATCTCTACGTACAGGTACTATCTCTCCTCCTAACAGTTATTTTTTACCTTTTTATTTCTTTTGGAAATCGTTTAAGAAAGATCGCAACTTGCGAGTGGGTGCAAAGGTCCTTTGAAGCCCTCCCGAGGTCAAGTTCTAGGGACGCCTAAAGGAAATCAAGAATAAATCAAAATGGAAACGAGGAAAACGCACAGTGGGCCGAATCATGGAATTTTCCGGACATAATATCACGAATAAAAATCAAGATATCACGAAAAAAATCAAGATTACGAACCAAAGTTGCCAGATCGAGGGTAAAAAGCCGTATCGTCCCCATTTAAATCAATGTAAAACATGCGGCTTTTTCATTCCAATCTGGCAACACTGTTACGAACATTAAAGTATAAACAAAACTACTTGAAAATGTGTGCAATCATTCATGTCAGAGCTTAAAATGAGTAAAGAAACATGAAAGTTTTTCGGAAGTTTTTTTGGAAGGTTTTTGGAAGAAAATATCGACACTAAAATGTTTTTACAGCGAAAATTCAACAACTTTTTATGTCCAGAAAAATCCACGTTTCGATTCAATGTGTTTTGCCCGCCTGCGCCGCCGGTAATCACGCTGAGTTCATGCGTGATTGTAAACCTCGTGAAAAATGCAAGAGACAATTTATCGTGATCGGCCTTCACCCGAGCTTGATTAAGTTGGCACTCATAAAAATACATTCATTTTATACATGCTTCGGGTATAACTGAAATCGAATCATATTTTTATGCTTTTACAGAGAAATATGAGACATCTATTTTTGAAGAGGAAAACTCAAACTTTAATACGAGCTTTAATCTGTTTAATCGAAGACAACTGCTGAGGATTTGTTTAAAATTACTTTCCTCAGTGTATGAGTTTTACTCCGCAATGAGTGCTTAATTCTACGGAACAGTTGTTCAGAGCTCCGCCAAAAAACGATGGCTCTAAGTGCAACGAGCTAAAATATTACGACAGATCCATTTGAAATTGTTTTTAAACAAAAATGCAAGAGTTTTAGTGGGTATCTGGACAAAGAAATCAATATATTTTTTTCTTTTGGGAGGATTTGCATGATAAAGTAACTGACACATGACAGAAACAAGTAAAATTTTCTCACCTGAATAGTTGCATTCGAATTCTGTGTCCAGAGAGCCGCTCTCAAACACTTGCATTTTAATTTAAAACCGATATCCGTTAGCTGTTGCAATCAAAACTCAAAACGCGGCCATCGTAGTGCGTTTTGACCGGTCTGAACCCAAAATTCGGGTTCAGACCAGTCAACTGGCGTTATGACCAAAGGATTTTGGACAGAAACCAAAATATTAAAATAAGTGGGGTTTCCAGTCACTATTCGCGAAATCCTGTCAAAATGCGTTATGACCAGCGGACTTCGACAATATCTGAAATATGCACGAGAAAATCTCACCATACAAACAATTGATTTCTAATATGTATCTGATATGTAAGTATTAGCATGATGTAGGGCGAGTTCTAAGGGCCATAACTCCACTTCTTCCGCAAAAACACATTGATTTAGTTCAATAATTTTAGTGTTTCTTTTTTCTCAAGTTTAATATTTAACGTCATACGTAGTTTTAATTATTTTCGTATATTTTTTAGTGCTATGACAACCAAAAAATTAAAACTAATGATTAGCAAAAATGTCATAGCAATCAACAAACAAGGTGAATCTTTTTTTTTTTTTTTTGCCACGGAAATACTCACAAGTCGCATCTCGTAAAGTTATGTTCGTTATATGCGGTTTAAATTTTAAATAATTTAATGAAAGAAGGAATCGATGAAAACAATTGACTCAAGCACTGAAAATTGAAAAATGCAGAAAAAATCATATTAATGTTAGAATCCCCCCCTCCCCCACTTTCTCAAGGAACTTATATGATTAAAGTTTGAGCTACTAAAAAATAATGAACACCTAAAATATATAAAAAAAAAATATATATATAAAAAAAAAAAAGTTCTTAAAAATACAGAAAAAAATTTAAGAAATCAACTTGCCCCGTTAATTAGATTATTAAAAGCAAGTTAGCTCCGCGTTCTCTGTCAAAAACATGAACTTCAAATTATATTCTGAGTGATCACACTACTCGAATTATAAACTCTTAAATATCTCTTTAGGACACGTTCGTGTTTTTAGTGGTTCAATATATACATTTTCTGATTACGAGTATTTTAAGTTGAATGACATACGAGGGTCATTCGTAAAATATGGAAACATCCTGTATAACTCAAGAACCAAACGAGATAAAATATTGTGTGTACGGTGAACACCTTCGCATTCGACCTTTTACATGGGTTTTAATGGACACAATACAACGCTGCCAAATTACACGCTGCGCCACTGGGTCGGCTACGTGTTGTGCTGGTTGCGTCGAATCGTCGACGCAGGACTAATGCTATAGTACCTACGCAATGTATTTTTTCGGATTTGAAGGGGAGGGGGATTGGCCCCAAAGTCCCCTCCCCTGAATCTACCCGTTGCGCTACCACAAATCGCAGAATACGAAAAAAAATTGCACGGGTTATAATTGATGGGCTAAAAACGCTCTATTTCACGGATTGTGCTTAACATTTACATACTACATAAATCTACAAACTTATTTGAGGATTATGTATTTGCTTCCAATTTGGCACAGCGCTGCTGAGATTAAAACGAATAAATTTTCATGCGTAATCACATCATTCCTCGATCAATTGGATGAAGCGATGAAGGTCTAGTGAAGAACGCAGAAACACGACGCACGGTCAATGTCATTGGCCACGCATACGCTCGTGGGCCGTGGCTACTCCAATCTCCGAACACCAATTTCAAGTTCATTGAGGAACAATCTGCGATGCCAGATTTAATGTAAAAAGCCGTATATTTTACATTGATTCTAATGGGAAAAACTTGACCTAAAGCCGTATATCTGGCAACACGGGATACGGTCGGTCGTGGTGCGGCCGCGGCGCGGCGTTTCACATCAAGAACCATAGCCAAGGCGCGCTCGCGAGGCAGGATTAGTTGTTCCGGAGTCAGTCAATTGAAATTGAGAATCAATAATTTATTTTAGAAGCGCAACACCAACATTATAGGTCAAATTTATTTTAGAAGCGCAACATTATGGGTCAAATGAACTTTTGGCCAATACGTTAAAAATTTGCCAAAAATCAGAATGTAAACCTCTCATCAATCTATCATTTATAATCTTTCAAGATCACATTTAATCACAGTGAACAATTTTAACATGTAATCTGAACTTGGAAATGTGTACAGAGAGAAATCACTTCTTTAAAACAAGGAAACACGTTTACTTGTAATAGTTTTCCTTGCGCGAAGTAAAGTTCTGATTGCATGAAGGAGAATCACTGTCACAACAAGGAATCTTTTACTTGTAGCAGCAGCGAATTTCCCCTTAGTCAATATTTCACTGTGCAGTTTCTTTAACACAAACGAAATACACCTTGGATTAAAAAACGAATTTTCTCAGTGTGTTACTGGAGATTTGTATTAAACTTAATAGGTCAAAAACGATGTTTTGTTTTTTTTTGTTTTTTTTTTTTTTTTTTTGTTTTTTTTTTTTTACGAATTTTGTTCATTGAATTTTGGCTGATAGTTTCGATCTCAGACCACAGTGGTATGGTTTCCCACCATTCAGAAGCGAGCATTTAGAGCACCGTTGCACTTTTATCAGATGTTTTTGGAAAATGTGACCTATCTTATCAATAATTATATGATTGATAACTTTAAGGACTTGGACAACCCTGGTAAAAGTGAGCAAGTAAAAGCAATTCCACGACCAAAATTCCGCGAATTATTATCATTTTCCCATAAAATTGTATGGAATTTCATGAATCCACGCCAATGAATTTTCAAGGTTTTCCATGTACTAAATCGGCCACCATCTTTAAATTGTGTTAAGGTTGTTGAGGTAATCTGTTGAGGTTGTGAGTTGATTTGGAGACTTTTCGATGCTTTCAATGAGATTTTCAAACTATTTTACGATAGGATCAACCCTCCATAAATGCGGCAAAAGTTTGCAACTGAACCATTAAACCACTGGACTCAGTGTTTATGAAATAATTGATTAATGCGGCGAAAGATACTGAGAAACATTATGTGCTTTCAAACCAAACATTGCATCACCGACAAACCGGCTTTTCTAGACTTCCAAACGGAAAAACTGGAGAATTCTTGGCCTTCAATTACCGGAGGCATCGCCCATTCCCGTTTCGAACGATGTATCTGGATTGGCAACGTTCACTGTTTAGTTGAGCGGTCATCAACCGACGTAGGAGCTAGCAGGAGCAGTGATGCAATGTCGCAATAGATAACAGTCCCCCATCTGCTCCTGACTAGCCGCGGCGCGGTATCGGCAACCTGGGCAACTTTTACGCTCATTCGTCGGATTTCTGACCGAGATAGCACCGCGCCATCACATCAACACCCCCCCCCCCCCACAACATCACTCTGTCTCTTTCTCTCTCTCACTCTAACTATCAAACTATCACTCACTCTCTCTCTCTCTCTCTCTCTCTCTCTCTCTCTCTCTCTCTCTCTCTCTCTCTCTCTCTCTCTCTCTCCCTCTCTCTGTCTCCTGCTCTTATCGCTGTTGATACTGTCCCTGCTCGCTCTCACGCCACGGGTACAAGCGAGTTCCAACCGGCACCGACCCACATTGGATCCAAAGTATGACTTTTTCTGGACATTCAAATTTTCGGTCTTTGCTTAAGAAAAGCTTTCGGTATGAGTAAGCTTTTAAACCCGGTTTTAATTTAAGTTTCGTGCAAACATATTTGCGAGGAACACGCGGTGATACCCTGTAATAATATAAATACTCATTTGTTGAACATTGACACTCTAATTCCCGAGAGGTTAGACCCGTGCGTTCAGTGATGAATCCAGAAAGTTTTTCAGGTGAGGGGGAAGGGGAGAGCACGCCTGTGGGAATTGAAATTTGAAGCGTTACAGGTGGCAGTTCTGGTCCATTTTCCCTTGATTCAAGGAAAGAGAGATTACATACGACTCTACGTTCCCGCGAGCTCCCAGTGGACCTGCCGCGCCACTTTGGGTGGGTGGGTGGGGGGGGGGGGGCTGCGCTATGGTCTGAAATCGTCAAAAACTGGCCAGCATGTAAATTTATCATCAATTTATCATTTATAAACTTTCAAGACCAATTTTGATCACCAAGCATACTATAAACAAGTATTAAACGTTTGAGTTTGAAAACTGTCTCATTCCCGAGTATACAAAATGTACTCGAAGAGTCAAAGCAAATCCAAAAAGTACACGGCGGTTAGAGTCCCTATATATGAAAGAGTCTCGCCATACGAGGTTCCATCTCTGATTGGCTGCTGAAAAGTGAAGAAGAAGAAGGGGTCTATGAAGCCTGGAGGCGCGCCTCTTGTTTACATCTTCATGGAACCACCTTCACTGCTGCCCAGCTTTGAGGAAACTTTCGGCATTTTTAGCATATACTTATGAAATTTGAATTAGATACTGATGAAAATGTGTTCAGAACAGAATAAAATTCACGCATTACTTTTAAAACAGGTAGTGAAGCCAACGGGTATTGGAGGTTAGGTTGACCTAACAAAGATTACTTCCACACTAATACATGTATAAGTAATCTTTGGCGGGAAGATCGTTAGATAAAAATGTAAACAAGAGGCGCGCCTCCAGGCTTCTCAGATACCTTCTTCTTCTTCTTCACTTCTGTTCACGTGTCTTGACTCTTTCATATATAGGGACTCTAGTTCAACCTCTGTACGATCTGCCCAACTCTGCCTAAAAGTACACCGAATTAGCTAAGCTAGATCTTATTTTCGTTCTGTTACTAAAAAAGTCGGTATTTTTGTCTCTGAAAAGGTCAGCGTGGATCCCAAAGGCTTTGAGGAGCGTACTTCATAAAATACTCAACTGCGCGGAAAGTAATGCAGAATGTTTGTTTTTATCGTACAAACACTCTGAGTGACACAAATCCTAAGGGGAAAAAATTTACTGGAATTTTTTTTTATCATTTTATTGCCAACAAAACTAGGCTGTGTGAGGACTCCTTCTTGGAATTAAGAAGATGAAGCAAAAACATAGCTGTTAAAGATACCGCGATAATGACATTATAGCAGTGCTGCCAAATATCGCAGGAAATTAAAAACGACAGTCCTGCGTTATATACTACACCATATCTTGTATATTCTTGATCCATAAGTGTGCTTAGATTCCAACCAGATACAAATAGAGACCCAGCACATGCTGTGTTTCCCGCGTTGTTTTGAAAGTGAAGCAAGTAAATTGGGATAATTTTTGTTCGGGGGCACAACAAAACAACAGCCATCAGTCGCCTACTGTTGAGTGGTGAACATATTGTTTGAATCAAAATCTACCAGGAATTTCGCTTTTAATGTCAAAATTTCTATTAATTAAGGCAGTGTTAGATGTAATAGTTGATCAGAAACTGTCTTTCTATGAAAAAACAAAAAACAAAAACAAAAAAAAAAAAAACAAAACAAAACACCGATTGTTTAACCATGAAGAAACCCGAACTTGTGTCCATCATTAAACAGTCGACGACTGTTGGCTGCTGTTTCGACGAGTCCCGACCTAATGTGAGCTCGAAAATTGGACACCTGTCGTGCTCTCTCTACGGTCACAACATTGGGAACACTCACAATCAGAGGCATGCCGCTAATGAACATTGCAAACCATAGTGCAAAGGTTGCACTGCAAACATACAAATATCATCCAAGATTGGTGACCCGATGAAGTCTTCAGAGCACTACTTCTGATGTATTTTGTTACGAAACGAATAAACTTTTGCATTGGCATCGCTTTATTCCTTAAGGCTAAATCTACAAGAACTGACTAAAAAAATATAGAACTAATCAATTTTGGTTGTTAACGGCCTATACAACTTGACTCTTCGATGCAACATTAAATTGCGAAAATGACCAGCAACTGATCTATCTCAAATCCCTATAGCAAAATCTGCCTAAACTATACGACGGCACCTAAATTATAGGGTGCGGTCACCTATAGTTAAGGTGGTCTTTGGGACGGAATTCAGATGATCATTTTTACCCGAGGTGTAGTTTTGGCTCATTTTAAGCCACCTTAAAAGTAAGATCCTCTATTTAGTCCCCCCCCCTCTATATTTTAATAATATTCCTCAATGTTTATAGTTTGATTTTTATATGCAGATTATATAGTTTATACATGGGGTTAACAGACGTTTCGTCCCGTCTTTTTCGTCCGCTCGATTTGTTGTCCTTTTCTTTTCATCCAATGACAATTGGTCCTTGATAATTCGTCCAATCAAGTTTCGTCCTGTTAAACCATTGGTCCTTTTATTATTTTCGTCCTCGACTGCAACGTCCATGAGTTTTTAGTCCAATTATTTTTATGTCCAAAGTATGTCTTTCGTCCCGTAATTTTAGTCCAATTTTTTTTGTCCTTAATAAAAAGTTGGTTTTGTCCAATGCTCCTTTTCGCTAGTTTTCAGGTGAAATAAAATGAAGAAATAGAATTTCACCAAAAACAAATTAACATTGTATTACTACTAGGTGTTTCATTAATTTATCTTTTGAGAAAATGCAATTCCCAGGAAATATATGAAAAAAAAAGGTTTTTATTGAGCTGTATTGCGATATAGCAACAGTTGTTTCTACGTATAGAAATATTGTTGCGCTATCTATCGGGTGATTCGGTATAGCGAGACGCACACTAACTGCCGTAGGATGAACCTATGTTGATAAAGTGGTAAAATCCTATAGAATACGTTCTCTGGTATTGAAATAAAGACTCACAAATTTTACCTGTAAACTAACAAAAATGAACATAAATGTGTATTGGACGAACCAAACTTTTTTCCGAGGACAAAAAACATGGGACTAAAATTATTGGACAAAAGACATACTCTGGACCTAAAAATAATTGGACTAAAAGCTCGTTTCAGTCGAGGACAAAAATAATGAGTAAACCAATTGTGCTATGGGACGAAAATTGAAAGGACAAATTATCAAGGACGAAATGTCGTGGACGAAAAAAAAAGTGGACAAAAAAAAAAACAGGACGAAAAGTCTTGTAACCATACATAGTTAGTGTACATATGTGTAGTTTGATCTTTTGTATACAGCTAAATAGATGTTACATAGTTTCCCATGGATTTAGTTTGTTTTTATAGTTTCAAGATATCTAGCAGCGTTTAAAACACCCAATTTGGTTTTTAAACATTTTTTCGTCCCTCACGTAAAATTCAGTTTTGTGGATGGATTACTTTAGCTTCTGCAATTAATTAGCTGTTCAACTAATATCGGATGCATGACGATTCGACATTTAGGAAAATAGTAATTCAATTTGCAAATTTTTATCATTAATCGAACGGTGTTGTGGTGGCAATTACTCAGCGCCATCTATTGGCGAATCTAGAAATAAATCGGTGAGGATTCATGTTAAATGGACGAAATGGAAAATTGTCATCAGTTTGCAAGCTACGCCTCAGTGGCGAGGCGTGAAATTTGGCAACGTTTCTTTTTTCCCCTTTAAACACATTAGAAAGGTCGAAACATCTCGTTATCGCCGATGACCGAAGCATTCGATTCTTTCAGTGAGTTTAAATAGAAAAAGTACATAGCTTTCAAATTTCCCACCTCGCTTCTGCATGCCGCGCCATGCGCTATGCCACTGATGTCCATAGTTCTTTTCTGTCTCAATCTACTGTTCGACTCTCGCGAAAACGTCTACAAGCGATAGCGACGACTGATTGTGTGCGCGAAATCGTCGAGTGCGCAACTCGCGCAAAAATAAGAAATGATTGCGCATTTTATATGGGTCATTTGCGCTGATGATAGTTTCTTTACTGGCAGCTTCTGAGCTGAAGCAGTAGCGTAAGTACAAGAAGGAGAGAGAGAAAAAAAAAGTAAAAAAGTAAATTGAGAAATTGGTGAGGGGGGGGAGAAGACGGACTAAATTTGTTCAACATCATTTATATCGAAAGACGATTTTAGTGATGACGTCATTCGGTTAAAAAGTTCGTCAATCATTAATAACCGTATCTCTCACTCTCAAGTGACCCCTATGTACTGCTATCTCACTTTCATCCCTAAAATCGTATGCAGAGACATTTTTTTTGGGCAGAATTTCTCGAGTTATTATATTATAATGCTATTTTGACAGTAAAATGTCGTAAAAATAATGTCCTGTGTACAAAAATTTCGTGGCGGATCCAGAAAATTCTCTAAATGGGGGGGGGGGAGAGGAACGTCTATGAATTTTTAAAATTGAAATAAGCGTTGTAGGAGGAAATTTTGCGCTAAATTCTGTTAAAAGAAAGGCAAAATTTGAAGTTTCTGAGGGAGGCGGGCGTGCCCCTATGCCCCCTGGATACTCCACTGCATGCAATTTTTATATGATCATAGATGGTGGACAGTTCAACATTTGAAGTTGCTTCTTATTACGTAGTACATAAATATACTTTCAAGCACGTAAATCGATCAACTCTTATCAAGGGCGGATCCACAGGAACGCTCTAAGGGAGGGGGCATTTTTAAATTCGAGAGGGGGTCCGAGGTTCGACTTGGGACACCACCAGTCAATCGGGTGGGGGGGGAGTCTGGAGGTCCCCCCCTCAAGATCCCGTTTCCCCCCTCTACTTTCCTTTCGACCTCTTTTTTCTCGTTTTTAACCCCCCCCCCCCCCCATTTTTTCATGGTTGCTCGTATTTTCTTCTTCACACAATTTTCCTTTTGCCTATTTTCTCTTTATTTTCCTCCCTCTTTTCTGAGAGTGTCACCCGAGACGAACCGCAGAGGGGGCCCGGGCCCGGGGCAAGGGCAGTGGCGTATCGTGCAATTTGGCAACGTTGTATCGGGTCCATCTAAACCCATGTAAAAGATCGAACTATTGGGTGTTCGGTGAACACCTTCGCATTCGACCTTTTGCATGGGTTTAAACGGGCACAGAACAACGTTGCCAAATTGCACGCTACGCCACTGGCCCGGGCCCCCTTTCCCTTACTACACCACTAATTCAGGCTAAGAACCAAAACAATAACAATTAATGAGACTTAAGAGAAACTCAGACAAAACTAATGATAGAAATAAATCAGAAGAGCTCGTAAGAGCGCGAAACTTGCAACGGCTGGATACAGACCGCTTCATACGCGAGCGCGACCGCGAGTAACGCGAAATCGAATCATGCTTGTGCGAACTGATGCTAGATTTTCAGTTAAAAGCAGCGTTGAATAATTTGACGGGAAATTAATTAAAATAATTTAAATTGAAAATGAAAGAAGAAGTGAGGATAGTTATACGCTAAATGGCTTTCCTGGTTAAAATATAAATAGATCTTGCTTTGTCCGAATGACAGTCTGGAGTCTGAGGCCATGCACATTTGACAACACTGCTTGTGGAGAAAATGTGAATAGATCTTGCTTTGTTCGAATGATAGTCAGGGGGGTGATCACGGAGGATCGGATCGTTT
The DNA here is from genome assembly GCA_011764245.1 of Trialeurodes vaporariorum. Classification (NCBI taxonomy): domain Eukaryota; kingdom Metazoa; phylum Arthropoda; class Insecta; order Hemiptera; family Aleyrodidae; genus Trialeurodes; species Trialeurodes vaporariorum. The sequence continues at coordinate 74,673,114 of VMOF01000111.1, read as the reverse complement.
CGGTATCGTTATCGTTATCGTTTACATGTAACCTCATGGGTGGCTCAACTGATCGAATCGTTTTGAGCTTCTCGTAACGATTGAAACGGACGAAAGGAAGCGATGAGTCGCAGGCTATCGTAATCTCGATCTTTTGAAGTAGGAAGAGGTGAGGAGGGGATCACCTGCGCGATCGAGTTGCGCAGAAGCAAGCCCATTTAATTTAATGCAAACGATAAAGATAACGATTACGAAACGATCCGATCCTCCGTGATCACCCCCCTGGAGTCTGAGGATGCACATTTGACAACACTGCTTATGGAGAAAATATAAACAGACTTTGTTCAAAAGACTGTCTGGAGTTTTTGAGGATGCACATTTGACAACACTGCCTTTATAGGGTAAGTTTGCTTCTGTGCTCCCTCACTACAGCGCATCAGGCTGCGGGCTAGGCCAAGGCTGGATAGTTGGCTCGCTACAGGCGAGGGGCCCGGGCAATGCAGCAGATCCAAGGCGTTGTATTCTAAAATTATTATGCTGCGCCTGCGTCGAGCCGAGCCGCCGCACGCCCGCATCGCCCTCGCTGCCACCACTGCTCCGTTTTTTCCTCCAGTGTTGAGTTTAGATTAGGGTGTAACAAACCTCATATGCCAAACTTCGGTGGGTAGCCTACTGTTAAGGCCAGAATAACGGTGGCAGCTCGTGAAATTTGGCAACAATGTTTTTCCCTCCATCTGACTCATTGTCAGTGGGAAACAGTCTAATGCCAGTGAAGCGCTGCGCTGCTTCACCATCGAATCGATCGTTTTACATAGAATCAAATGGAGGGAAAGCATTGTCGCTAAATTGCACTAGCCGCCACTGAAAAATAAGACTTTCTCCCTTTAAAACATACGTTCAAAAATTCCCCTCGTATTTCCTTTCCTTCATTTTTTTAAATTTGTTTTCCCTTGTCCTTGGTTTATCCGATTTTTTTTTTTTTTTTTTTTTTTTTTTTTTTTTTTTTTTTTTTTTTTATTTATTGTTTCATTTTAATTTTTTTAGAACAACTTATTTCTTTTCCCGTTCTTCCTCTTTTCGGTTTAAGAGGTGCAAGAGTCGCGTCTGGAAGGACGCGTCTCCATTTTTTGGTTATGCCACTGGCTTTCGATCAGGGAGAGGTGATGTTGTTTGAGTAATTATTATGATAGAACCACACGTTTCCTTGTTTGATTTATTTCCGTTTTATTTTTTAACCTACTTTAAAACCACAACTACTGGAGCTCCGCGCTTCGAAAAAATAAGCCTTTAAATGCTCTATGCCTATAGTGGCTGGTGCAATGTGGCAACAACGGCGTTCTCTCCATTTAAATCTTCGTAAAATAATCGATAGTCAGAGGATTCACCGGAGAAATCGATACTTTTGCATGGGTTCAAACGGCATAACACATGGTGCACGAACCACCATTGGCTCTAACAAACTTGATGACGTAACGTGCACCTCACCATGGAGGAGTGGGTTGTCCTATTATACCAGTGTTTGTCACTTTCTCTATGCTGCGGTGCAGTTTTGGAGATGCAAAAGAGTAATCAGTATTACCATACATGACAGAAATTACCCGAACTTTACGTTGAGTTAAACGGAAAATGTTGATAATTTCCGTCGTAAATGACAACACTGAGAATAACTGTTCCGGCTACCCTCCCGGGGAGATTATCACTGCGGAATCTCTTGTGCATGCATCGACAACACGAAAAATGCACCGCCAGGACCGTTCCGTCTTTTTGGGTGAGGAGAAGGGGGAAATCAAGGTTGTGGTTGAGGATTTTTTCAGCCGTGTTCAATGCTTATACGTTTGCCGTAGACGGTGTTGAAAACCGTTCTAATTTTAAACTGATTTAAACGGGGAAATAGTTGATTCCTGAAAAATCTGGCAACTGTGGCTGCAGCTTAGCTGACCTTTCTGCTGCATGTTGTACGCGCTGCCAAGGAACGTCACGCCACGCCAGACCGCGCGCCGTTCCGCGCCGTTCCGCGCCGGCGCCGCGCCGCGCCGCTGCAGCCATTCTCAGAGGCAGGCGAGCGGGCGGTTCGGCTGGTGAACAAACGAGTCCAGCGTTTCGCCCAATTACATCTGATATCCCATTTGAACTTATGCTAATGTATCGATTCTTGTGACTGGCTCTGCCGATGAGGACGGTTTTGTACCGCACACTGCTTACCTCATAATAAAACGTAAACACAACGGACGTGTCTTCCTCTGACGCAAACCGTTCTATCATGACAAAAGTGAGGATCGTTTCCGCGACAAGCGCAGCACTTTCTCATCTAGTTTCGTCCCCTCTCTCCACCGTCATCGATACACCGTGACTCTTTCCTGAAAAGTTGTGGAGTAGGGAGAAAAAAAAGAGGGAGCGGATCAATTGGGGCTTCGCTCTCGTGCATCGTGAGTCGTGCCCAACATCTCTGAAGCAACTGACGATAATAATTACACATATGTGTTTTTCATCGCTGGTATACGTGTCTGGTAACTTTGCAGACAGTGGCGTATGGGAGTTCAAATAGGCTTGGATGCAGTGTTGCTGGATCGAGGGTAAAAAGCTGTATCGTCCCCCATTCAAATCAATGTAAAACATACGCCTTTTTCATCCCAATCTGGCAACACTGCTTGAATGCCACCAGCATTTTATTTTACAAAACGGCCTTCGGAGGGAGAGCGAGCAACCGAGCTCGGCTATAGTTGAGGGGGGACCGCGGGATCAGTGTTGCCAGACCGACGGTAAAAAGCCTTATCGTCCCCATTTAAATCAATGTAAAGCGTACGGCTTTTTCACCCCAATCTGGCAAAACTGCGCGGAAGACAGTTCTTTGTCCTATCTTCCCTCTTCACCCCACTCCCCTCTATGAACTAAATCATACTGGATCATACTGGATTTAAATCCTTTTCTGGCTTGTGACGTCAGAGGCGTCCTTTATTTGTTCTGCTAACGCCCGAATAGGCTGCCAACGAAATCCCTGACCTCAATGATCGTGGATATAAATACAGCTCCCTTTCTATTCAGGCCTCACAGTCTCTCCTGAATTGTTGACGAAGAAGGACCACCCGTTTCTCTCCAAGCAGACAGTGATAGTGCGCGTTAAGCCTGACGATTGATTGCGATTTGATTTTTTTTTTTTTTTCTTGAATTGAATTTTATTTTGCATTTTTAAGTTGAAAAAAACCCAGCAGGTAAGATATCAAAAGTATTTCCGATATATTAGGAGAACAAATAAATTATTAAAATAGAAGTTTTCGAGAGGTATTCTTAAGGCTGTATCTTGCCATCTTTTAAGAAACTTACAAAGAACCAGATTTCTGTTGCTCCTGTTGCATCAATGTTTAGAACAAAGTCAGTCATGGATTTGTGAATCACTGCTCAATATTTTTAGTGAGCAATTAAAAAATAAAAATTACGAATATAATAAATAAAGAATGAAGAAGAAAAAAAAATGAAAAAAGAGAGAGAGAGAGAAATAATAAAGGAAAAAATATGGGAAAAAATTAAATGAATAAATAGATAACTGAAAGAATAGGTAGATGAATAGGTAAAAAAATTCAGTTTAATGAAGTACTGAGCTAATTACACTAATTTAGGTTTGGTTTAGTTATAATTTTATGTTTCCTAAGAATTAAGTAGAATTTGTGAAGTTGAAAAGCATCTGAAGGTAAATTCAATAAAATGAACTTTTTTTTATTACTATTTTGAGTTTTATTTATTTATTTATTTATTTATTTACTTACTTATTTATTTATTTATTTATTTATTTATTTATTTATTTATTTATTTATTTATTTATTTATTTTTTTACAGGAAGAAATACACCTATTTTTATCTGTAACTCATCACTTTTTTTCTGTTTTCATCTGTTTTGGAAGTTCAACGCGAGAGACCGACTTGATTTCAAAATGCATCGATATGCCACTAGTATATGTATTTTTAATACATCGTATGTTTTTATTTAATTTATTTCACATCGTATTATTTCTGTAGAATAATTCACAATTTTAATTGGATGAGATATATAATAAAATTCACGCTCTATTTCAGTGGTGCTTTTCAAATTTCCTTGGGGGCGAGGCCCTCCAAAAAATCGGCTGAGCTTTTTTTTTTTTTTTTTTTTTTTTTTTTGTCGTGCATCTTTTTATTCCCTTTATTTTACTTTCATTACATCGTACGCGTGGCAACACCTTCTTTTTCAAACAAGTTTTAGCATTCAACCGCATATTCCCCCCCCCCCCCGCCATCTGACTTGATTTCTTAGCCACATTGAAAATCCTTTGGGGAGCCCCCCCCCCCCCGCCCCAAATGGCGCTGTTGCTCTATTTATTCATTACCTACGTCCTTAAATTTTCAATTCATTTTTTTCGGCACTTCATTACCGGAGAGACAATTTATTTATTAATTTATTTATTTATTTATATCTGTCTCATTACTCATTAATTAACTTATTATTTCCTATTTTACGTATTGGGTTGACAATTTACCTCAACTTTATATTATTTTATTTAAAACTTAAGTCAAATATTACAACTGTAGAGTAATGGAAACAATTTTTTTTTTTCAGAAAATGGAGCAATTTAACACTTTCAACAATATAGTAAATACTCGCTACATCCACCCCACAACTTTGGAGCCCGGAAGTAGATATCCACTGAATTATATTAGAAGAATGTTCACGAGGTATGGTACGAGTGTCGTCGCCTGCATAATGAAAGGAGACGAATGCGTAAGCTTTTTCCTGCCGAGACGTTATTGTGCGCTGTCGGACGAAGATATGGCCGATCTCAGTTGCGGTATATACCATCTGTGCTACGAGGGACCTACCAATCATAGATCGCATCTATACAAGATCAAAAGAAGTTGGGATGAGTAGATGCTAATCGATCACGCCCCTGAAAAGACGATTTCGAGGTATTTTTGTTCTTATCAAATTTATGGATGAATTCTTCATTGATTTTTTTCCGTGCCTAACTGTGTTCCTCCGCGATTTTGGACGATGAAGATGTGTTCGAACTGTTTTGTGGTGCGTATGAGTCGTTCTACGGAATCCAGATGGAGGAATATTCTTACGCGACTCATCAAAGCGATGCCTAGATGACGTGAAGTTGGAAAACTCGGCGGAGGTATAGATTTTTTTGATGTCCGAGAGTATAATCAACCAGCGTTTTTCTCGATTTGGCATCAAATTCGAAGGTCCCCGAAGGATATTTCGTGCTAAAAAACTCAAGACTTTTATTGCCGCAGTGATGAAGACTAAGATTGAACTTGGAACGAACCAAGTGAGGTGATCGATACCTACGCAATGACTTCGATATTCCTACAGCAATGAAAATATTTCACCGGTGTCGATGTTTGGTGTTTCCTGCGTGTGTAAAAAAAGTGCGTGTTCTTTATTCAGTTTTTCTGCAGTGAATTAACTTGATTTTCAAATACTTTCGATGACACGGGATTGTACTGCACATTCACACGAAATGTTTTCACTTTTTTATTCTTTACTGTCGTTTTTATTTTTATTTTTTACTTTTATTTCTACTAACATTAATCGTGGTTTTTGGTTTTTAGAATAAGTTCAGACTCATATTCATTGAGTCTGGTTTCAATTTCATTGTAAATTCCATTTTGTTCTCATCAAATAAATCGTTAGATTTGTTATTCACATGAGACAATCGCTTATTTGATTTTTCTCGTAGTTTCATTATTAATATCTGTCTAATGTGTAATTATTATTTTCAGAAAATGTAAAATTTTGGATTATGGTACTCTTGAGCTTCACTGCTCATGTTGCACTTCCTCTCTGATTTTTCAGGCGCAGCGGTTCGAAACAGTTCGAAATATTTTCGCGCAACGGTATGGGAGAGGGAAATAGGTCGAGTAAAATAAAGAATAGGGACCAAGGGAGGCGGGAATATGAGGGTCATGGGAACAGAAATAAGTAGCATTGTCGCGATAGCAGAAGAAAGGAATTTTGAGGAGGAGGCGGGGAAGGGGAAGACAAAAAAATATAAAGTGTCTCGACAAACTTCGCCTTCGCAGAAGAAAGAGAGGAAAGAATGAGAAAAGATAACTTCGATACATAACTTCAACATTTATCGGCAGTCGGTCATCGAGGATATACAGCGCACAGTAGTGGCGCCACTTTGAAAAGTTCCCTTCAATTTTTCCCTTTTAACTCCATGTAAAATTGTCGAATTGTATACCAAAGTCGGCAACACTGGAGGAGAGGAAAACGAGTCGACATGAATCGAGACCCGAAACCCTATACTCGCACAGTCGGCCAAGGCTGATCGGACACCCAGAAATGAGCAAACTAAAATACAAGGTGTGAGGAAAGTCCCCCCCCCCCCGCCGGAGGTCGATATCGGTTTTCGTCTTCGATGTATCGATACTCAAAGTTCGATTTTGACTAATTTTCAAAAAATCAGAACTCCCCTTTGAAAAGTCGGAATTTAAAAAAGCAGGAAACTAAAATACTTTAAAAAGCAAGTTCTTTTCAGAAAAAAATACGGTTTGGACATAAGTTTAGTCAAAATTTGGTTTTAAAGCCCCCAATTTTTTTTTTTAAAATTGCCCCTCAGGGGAGCTTTCTCGAAAATTCCGAGGCACGACCCCTATCGAGTGATAAATCGCTCAAAAGGGCACTAAAATCTGAGCATTTTGGGGCAAACTGCAGGTTGATATCGTTTTTTGTTTTTGATGTACCGAAATTTGACAACGGGTAAAAATCCAACTTTGCCATTCGATACATCGAAAACCAAAAACGATATCGACCTGCGGGGGGAGACTTTCCTCCCACCCTGTATAATAACAGTAAAAATTGTTATTTGAACTTTTCTAAGATTAATTTCAGTTACTCGCACTTCATTTCTAGTGGCACTAAGATTTAAGGGCTGCGCGGATTTTTAAAACTAATTTTGAATGCTCTTTAATGATCATTCATTGCAGGCTATTCAAACTTACCGAGTATTGGCCACAAAATCAGTTATGTCTGCTCTTTGTGCATCGTCGCTTCGATTTGTCGCGCGAGACCAGTGTAGAGCTTCAAGTTTGCACGAGCGCGGACGCACGCGCGGATGAAGTGTTGGTGGACGCCGCGGCTGCCCCGTGTCGCGTCGCGTTGCCGCCGGTGTCCGGGCCCTTGCCGCATCGTGTCGTTAAATCCATAGGCGTTGGGCGGTTTATTAACATCCAGTTGCTCATGCGCGTGAATTCATTGATCGCATCGCGCTGCACGCCACACGCTGAACGCTGCACGCTGAACGCTGAACGCTGAACGCTGCACGCTGAACGCTGCACGCTGAACGCTGCACGCTGAACGCTGCACGCTGAACGCTGCACGCTGAACGCTGCACGCTGCACGCTGAACGCTGCACGCTGAACGCTGCACGCTGAACGCTGCACGCTGAACGCTGCACGCTGCACGCTGAACGCTGAACGCTGAACGCTTAACGCTGAACGCTGAACGCTGCACGCTGTACCTACGCTACGCGTTGCACGCTGAACGCTGCACGCTGTACCTACGCTACGCGTTGTACGCTGAACGCTGTACACAACGCGCTGAAATCTGAACACTGTGCGAGTATTCTATCGCGTCGCACTGAGGACATTTCCCGATTAAGGCGGCCAAAACTCCATATTTTTCAAATAAATAAAGCAGATAAATAAACGAAACTTTGGAAACTGGTGACTACTAACGTACTCTACCTTTAGGTGCAATTTTTTTTTTGGGGCACCCCCCCCCCCCCCAAAAATTATCCATCGAGAACCCCCAGTGTGCGGCACATCAATCAAAATGGTATGAGAAACTGGGCTTCTCAACGAAAAATAAGAGTTCGTTATCTCTTTTTGTTCATAGGTATTCTCAGTTTTAAATTTATTTTTAAAAAGGCGCTATACTCATTTCAAAAGTAACGCACACCCCCTCTATTTTTTTTCCCATTTGATATTTTGAGAATCGGTTTTCGCCACTATTTTCCATGTCAAGGGACTACTCTGGTGGGGCTACTTTGGATGCCCCCTCATATTAGGGGGGTGGGTGGTCGAAGGGGATGGAGAAGGGGGGGGGGGTTAATTCAAATATTCCAAATGAAGACCCCAATTCTGTGTTACATCTCTGGAAAGAACGTAAAATTCTAAGCATTTTGGCACAATCTGAAGTTCGATATCTTTTTTTGTGTTCAATATATCGAAGTTCAAAGCTCGATATCCACCCAATTTCAAAAATTCGTTACTCCCCTTTAAATTGACCAAATTTAATAAACTTTGGTTGCAAAATGTTCTAATAAACAAGCACTTTAAGGAATAATAAACGCCAGTTTCCAAAAATGTGCCTAAAATATCAGTTTTTGGTGCCCTCGAAAAATTTCAAATTTTTCCAAAAATTTGGAATCGCTGATTTTTTCGAAAAACGGTCAAAATGTAGGAAAATGGTTTCTCTGACCAGTCAGATGGTTATGAAGCTCTCTATAGCCCTAAAATTGGTATTTAAGCCGACAAATTGCACATTTAACTATTTAGAATCTGAATATCACAGATGGTCCATTTTTTGAGTTTTCAAGGAAATTTTGAGTTTTTGAGAGCTCCTTAGTCATCCAGTGTGACAAGAGAGACGATTTTAGTCCCTTTTTTTATTTTTGTTTTTATTAACCAGGCTTTGAACATTTTGCTCTTCGAATGTTTTAAATCTCTTCGCGTCACAGTGCAACCCCTCACAGAAAACAAGAAGGAAAACTAAGTTTTGCATTTCGATCGCATAAGACGGAAAATAGATCTGAAAAGTAAATGAAACTGTGCATCTTTTAGAGCAAAAATTAGAACAGGTACCGATTAGGTAAAGTTGGAAAAACTCTGAAGAACTTTGTCGTACGTTATAAATCAATCAATTTTTAGAATAATTATCAGCAAATAAATTATTTTACGAAGGAAAAACTTCCCTACCGTGACTGATACGCCTTCTTAGACCTCTAAACAACTCACAAAGAAATTGCCTGACCATATAACACTTGCTATGTTTACCTCAAGAATATCTAACCAAAACAAGAGAAATAGGGGAAAGTATAGAGTAAAATACCTGCGAAAATTGAACTTTGAACTCGGCCATAGCACTCGTGCGTCGCTTGCTCTCGATCAAAACAAACGTGAAATAATAATATGTCTTACAAGTTAGATAGACATCACTTGTTAGATAGACATAACTGAAGTCGAAAACTAACCGCACAATCGGTTTATTCGGTGGGAGTTTTGGCCGCCTAAAATAAACGTAAGTATGTCCACACATGTGCGTCGCGTGGCATCGCTTTCTCACGCCGCGGCCGCGCCGCGCCGCCTCACTGCAAGCGTCAATGCGAGGCGCGGGCGCCGCGCAGTGTTGCCAGGTTTGGACAGGGTAGACTAGTCCACGCGTGGACAGTTTTCGAGTTGAAAACTGTCCACGCTGTGGATAGGGATAGTAGATCGGAACATGGGAGCGTGGACAGTTGTGGACAGTTGTGGCTGCATTCTCATCAAAATAGTCCACGTGTGGTCGAATCTGTCCACTATTGGCAACACTGGCGCCGCGCCCGTTATTAAGCGTACAGAACAAACGGATTTTGTCCCTCTTCTCCTTGCCGCACAGCCATGACCCATGAGTTTTTCTGACTTCGGTGTTGAAAACAGGGATATTTCTCAAACCTTTCATAAATTACTTGGTGAACATTTCAGTGTACTATCGACGAATTAAAGATTGTCGCGAGATTTTCTTGAAACTTGAAAAATGTGATTAAACCACCCCAATTACCCTCTAACGGGCTGTCGAGAGCTTTTGAAAATATCCAAAATGAAAAATTCGGGGTCAATTCCCTGCCCGACATTTTATTTTTAATAATTTGGCTCAGTACTTTTCCAGAGAAAAAAATGCCCTATCTGAGTGGTCTTGTACTCCATTTGCAATATTTCCATTATGGGACTCTAAGCGACAGCTGTTTCAGTTATGCGTGTCAGTGTAGGGCTGCTGGCCCCTCGCCTGCAAAGTGTGAGGAGTATGAAGAGTTCGGTCAAACCGGAACCTTGAAGGCGTGACTTAGCTCGTGAAAATATCGCGACACTTTTTACTTGGTCGATACTGTCGATAGTACATTTGAATAACAAAGAATCTTACGGAGAAAATTAAAATATGATATGCATATATCGTATGCGACAAAAGAAAGAAAAGGAAAAGAAGTAAAAAGGAAACGACGGTGAAAGGACAAAATTATGAAAAAAATAAAACCATGTAAGTTCCCTCTTCCTACAGTTTTTAAAACCAATCTTTCAACTAACGAGGAAAAATAATACATAATTTTCAAATTTCCAACCCCTTTCCCCCAATTTTTGTTCCAAGGATCGCCCGCGCCACTTCCAATTATTTGAATCTCCTGCAGCCAGCGCCCATGTCATGCGTCGTTTCACATACGTGTGCCCCCCCCCTCCACCCTTCAAGATTAACACAAATTTATGAAAATTCCAGCACTAAATGAAAATTGATGAAATTTTCGGAAGTTTTTTGAAAACGCTAAATGATTGAGTAAAATCTTTTGTTTTTTGAAAAATGCTGATGCTTGCTTGAGATTCTGCTCAGCTCCTTAAAGGCAAAAAATTACCGATATTGTCAGATTTGACAGCAATCCCTTCTGAAGCACGAGAGCTGGTACATTTTCACGCCAGGTGTGGAAAAAATATTTTGGAAAGTCGAAACCCTGATTCATTTTACGCAGTATACATCAGCCTCCCTAAAAATTCTAAAAACGGAGATATGTTACGTTTGTAGGAAGTTTGGCAACACTAAGCTTAACATTATGGATCAAAGCGTGTCTAAAGCATGTGCATTTTGTTAGAACCTGTACCTTTTTATGCAAAACTGTTGCAAGAATTTTAAATAGGAGCTAAAATAAGCTTAAAAAGCGTTTTTTAATCGTCACCTAATATGTTCTTCCCGATATCCCTCTTAGCTAATTGAGCGATGCGAAAAAACGAGTTTTCTTGAATTTGGTGTTTCAGCAGAGCTAAGCACAAAAAATGTCAAGTACGCCCAAAATGATAGAATAGCGAATACTGTATCTGTATGTCAAATTATTTTATCAAGACACCTCTTAATGACGTTCAACCTTTGATTTTGTCAAAAAAACAAAAACAAAAACAAAAAATGCTCATTGACAATTATTGGAACCACGTACACTATAAAGAGACCTACACGCTACCGACGTTGCCATTTAATCTCGACTTTTTAACTCCCTAAAAATAATCTGATTGATAAAATTGCTTGATATTTTCAGGACCAAGACTCAAAGTTTAGAAGGAAAGTTCCTGAACGTTTCAAGAAATTCTTTGCACTAGGTTTAATTTTATAATAATACTATAAAGTCAAGTGTAAATGGCAACATCTGAAGTCGAGGTCCCTTTAGTATAAGTGAGTCCAATTATTGAAGTAATGTAAATTGAGATTTCGCAGCAATCGAGCAGCAGTCCCGCTGATACTGCGTTTTGTAAGTGGGTGGATAAATATTCCTACTCCGTGGTACTTGTTTTTGCCTACACCACGAATTGAAGGCGCTCATTGAAATATTCCCATGCTTTCGAAATATTCATAATTTTCAATACAGTGAATGCACACTGCATTCCCACGAATTTATATTTTTCATGGAAATATGAATGACCGAAAGCCTAAGATGGCGGTTGAAAGGGCGAATCAACGCTGCATGCACCACAAGCATAGATTGCCGACGACGGCATTCAAAAAAGTACTTATCCGGCGTTTCCGGCGTTTCTTTTTCAGAATTCCGGCAAATCGATACAGAAAGTAATGTATTCGCCAAATTAATCACAAACAAGAAAACACAAACGATAAAGTAAAATTTACCGGAAAAACAAATACAGAATGACACAGAATGTAAATATTATGAGGAAGTGAGACGTTTATTTACATTCTATAGTTTAATTTATGCAGGGTTGATTCGCCCTTTCTTAGGCTTTCCTAAAGCCTAAGAATGTCTTTTATGTGGGTTTAGGAGTGGATTTTGAAGCTATTTGATGCTCTCAAAAGGATTTTCATGCGAATTTACACCAGATACAACCCTCCATAACGCTGTAGCAAAAGTATGCAACAGACCCATTTGAGTCAGTGATCAGCGTGCCGTCGTTCGTTTTCTGGCAACGCTGCATTTTGTTCATTTTAGAACCCACCCATGTCAAATATCTGTTTGTAGGAGTGCACTATATGCACTCAGGGCCAATAGTTCGACCTATTTCATGGATTCTAATACTTACACGAAACATGGTTGTGCCAAAACTGAACGCGAAGCCCCAGCTGTAAGTAGTTTCAACTATGGAATCAAAGATTACTTCGTAATAGAAGCGACACTACCACAAGACTCTATAAAAAACCACTTTCGTTGACCTTGCTCAAATAAGCCGACCCGCGAAGATTCAAAATAAGCCGATTGACTGTGAGAGCGACTAGGAAGCCAATTTTAGCAATATTATCCGGGCCATAAGCCGTACTTATCATTTATTATGATAGACTGTGGGAGCATAAAATAATAATAAGAATTACTTCTTAAAAGAAGCATCACTGCCATGAGGCTCGGTATTTACTATTCATAGTGGAGCGTGCTACAATAAGCCGGCCCGCGAAGATTCAAAATAAGCCATGCATTTCGCAGTGCTGCTCGGTGGTAGATGAAGCTGTTGTTGAATGAAAAGGTTGTAAAATTTGAGGAATATTTCTCAACACAATCTTTTCCGGACCATTCAAGGTCAACGACGAATGAATCGGCGACGGTGACGCGTCTATTACGAAGTATTCTTTGTTCACGGAAAAAAACTACGGTGAAAATAACCATAAAGATACCTGATTTTGGCACCTGCTAGATGTTATGGTAATGTTAACCAGAAGTATACTATGTTTTGACTAGGTACTAGGTGATGTTACCTGATTGCATGTCGAATATACTCAAAGTATCGTTAAATGTACCATACTTCTGGTCAAGTTTACCATAACATCTAGCAGGTGCCAAAATCAGGTATCCGTATGGTTATTTTCACTAATATTTTTTCCCCGTGTTCTATGGAATGTTGAGCAGTTGGAATATTTCGAAAGCATTTTTTCATCGAGCGCCTTCAATTCATAGTGTAGGCAGAAACAAGTACCACGGAGTAGGAATATTTATCCGCCCACTTACAAAACGCTGTATCAGCGGAATTGCTCGATTGCTGCGGAATCTCAATTTTGATCACTTTAATAATTAGACTCATTTACTGAAGGGTCCTTCGCGACTTCATTATAAAATTGACTTCATTATAAAATTAGACCAAGCTCAAAGAATTTCTTGAAACATCAAAAATGGCAACAATGTAAATTTCAGTTGAAAAATGTGTTTTTATCTGGAAAGTGCTCGTGTTGGAGAGTGCGTTATGCCGTTAGTTTTTTTAATCCCGACCTTTTTTTTGGAGGAGTTAAGGTTTCTTGAAAATCGGCCGGTATCGGACTTTAGGGTTCGCGATATATCGAAAAAGGAAATCGATATTAACATGCGGTTTGCGCCGAAATTCTTAGTATTATGACTTTTTTCCAAATCGGCAATAAAAAAATGGGGGTTCTCTTACTTGAAATATGTGATCAAAGGGAATAGGTGCCCCCTCCCCGGGAGCGCCGAAGATGAAAAAAAAAACCCTAAAAGATGCCCCCCTCCAAATAAGCGAACACGTATCTGGAGTGTTTTTAAAGCCTGGCTCGTTTTTATAATACACACTGTGAATATAGGGAGATGACAGGAACGTGAATGGGAGTCAACAAACGTTCTCATCCAGAGAATTTATCCGGCAGATCGGAGTTTCTTTCGTCCAGAGGAGAGAACTCATCCCGTGGGTCAATGACCTCTCCTCCCACAGTTATTGCTCCGCTGTGTTGCACTGTTAAAAATAACGGAGTGAGAAGATAGAAGTTCGGAGTTTTATAATCGGTGAGATGAGTTATAATCCGTGAAAGGTTGTTGTTATTCTTAAAAAGACGAGATGACTCCAAAAAGGGCTGAAACCTGTCCCGAGAGCGAGTGACAGTCACATCCAGACAGCCGAAAAAAACTTAGTTCCGCGTAAGGTTGAATCTCTCTCTGTATCAGAGTGAAAACCAGCTCGAAAGAAACTGCGAATCGTCCGTACGCGGACGCAGGGTGGCTCTGTGCCACCAAACGACTGTGTTCCATCCCTCGCGGACGAAAGTCTGCGTCCGGACGAGATGAGGCTCCATTCGCGTAGGAGACAGTTGTCTGCTCTTCCCCTCTCACCCGCCCCGCCAATGACCGTTACAAATCAGTCTCGAATTATTCTAGCGGAGCGAGGTTGTGCCGCCGGCGTGCTTGCGTCTTGTGTACGTGTACCTTCATCATTCTAAGTCCCCCCCAATTCCAATTATTATAATTATTATCAAAGTGTATAGTTTCTAGTGTTTTAGCGCGATTCTTCACCGTTCAACCATGACGATCAGAACTAAACGATTCTTGGCTAGAGAATGTGGATGCGTTGATAATAAGTGGCGGAAGCCACACTGTTTTCAAATTCTGCTTTCTTAAGTTTAATGGGGCTCTTGCAAACTTTTGCTGCGAGCAAATGAATAGTCTATTCTGATGTAAAAATCAGCAAAAATCACGAAAATCATACCGAGAAAGTTTAAAATTTAGTACTAAACTTACATAACTACATAAATGGCAAGATCGTAATGGCGGTTCGAAGCAGGTATCATGGGAGATTCCTATTTAATGTGTCACTTTCTCTTTGGAAAAACAGAGGTATGTCTCAATTTAGATAGGAATCTCCCATGATACCTGCGTCAAACCGCCATTAAGCTCGATTCTGAGAGTGAATTTCGTGAATTTTTAGTGTACTCATCGTCAGTTTTACAGGTTTTTATGCAAGAATCAGCACTTCAATCCCTTGTAGCAAAACTTCGCAAGAGGCCCATTGCAGTCCAAATAATGAAACCGTTGAGTCCTCGGTCTCGCAATCGGAAATCTAAGATCTTTAAGATGAATTAAAAGTTAAATGTTAAAATCGTCAATTGAAGTGATAGATGTTACGAATCTGGAGAGACATCTATTTTCAGTTTCACCGTTTTAATTTCTGTTCTTTTCCCAATCGGCCCCGATCGATTTAAGTTTCGTTTATAATTTCGAGGGCTCAATGATATAATTATCAGTTAAAGATCAACGTATTCTTACCTTTCTGCCATTAATCAATCGATTGTGTGAACGACTGAGGTGTTCGTGACTTCGCCAGGGACGTAGCGTGCAATTTTGCAACGTTGTATTTTGTCTATTAAAGCCCATATAAACGGTCGAACTGAAGGGAACTGCCACGCCTTACATTTTAACTCCCATTGGGAGTGAGAGGAAATCCTTTTTTTTAAATCCCAGGAGGACAACTTTCAGCCCGACCGGGAGTGAGAAGCAATCCTTTTTTTAAACCCCAGAAGGGATCAACTCTCACCCCGGCATGGAGTGACGCTCAATCCGCCGATTCTCACTCCTTTCATTCCCACTCCGTCCATTCTGACTCCGTCAATTCTAACTCCGTCGATTCTAACTCCGTTTATTCTCACTCCTTGAATTCTCACTCGGAGTGAATGCTTCGATTATAACGGCGGACGAAGCGTGCCTCTCGATCCGATATTTTTAACAGTGTGTGTTCCGAAGCTGACCATGCAATAGTGCGGCACAGGCGACCATATTTATGACAGCAGCGCTAGCGCACCAAGTAATCGCAGGTGAACTTCAGCCGGGCCTTCCTGATTCACCCATGAATTTTGGCATAGTTAATGTCTAAATGAGCCACTAATTCAACGATTTTGATTTGATGAATATTGATTAATGAGAGGACAGGTCCAGTTCAAAGATCACTTTTCGAAGAAAAATAACTCTGGGACCAAACAATGTTACGTTCCAGTGGTGGCTCGTGCAATCTAGCGCAACTGCGCTCTTTTGCTATTTGAACAAGTGCAAAAAGATCCATTCTAACTGTAAGTGAGGCACGGTGCCTTACCAAAGAATCAATTATTTAACATAGTTTTAAATGGAGGGATTCCATTGTTGCCATATTATACGGGTCACCACAGTGAGAAAAATCACTTCTTTCAAAACAAGGAAACACGTTTAATTGTGACAGTTTTCCTTGCGCGAAGTAAAGTTCCGTTGCATGGAGGAGAATTGCTGTCAAAACAAGAGATATTTTACTTGTAGCAGCAGAAAATTTTTTTTGGGTTAAAGGAATTTTCCCTAGATCAATATTTCACTGAGCAGTTTCTTTAACACAAACGAAATAAACCTTGAATTAAAAAAATAATTCTCTCAGTGCACGGTTACATCCACACGGCCGATGATCGATGCGAACTTAAGGGGGGTTAAAACTATAATCAAAGTACACACCCAACGTATTTCGGGGGGCGTAACCCCTTTGAGCGAATCGCTCAAAATCGCGGTGGTCTTTTGCGCGAGAATATTAAAATGTCATTTATCGAAAAGAAGGACCCTTTTTGCGCGAGTCGAAATTCTGGAGCTATGTTATGCTTATTGGTAATTAAAAGAAGCGAAATGTGACAACAGCGGATATGAGCTGTACCAAATCCAAAGCAGACGAGGTTTAAGTACCTAAAAGAAATGGAATACCTAAATCAAGACAAAAATTAAAATAGGTACCTATTGAACTTTCCTTATTATTATTTGTTTCATTTTTATGACGACTATTAAATTACTGCGTAGTTTTTTATTTGTAACGCGGGTATGCACCCCAAAACTTACGATTTTGTTAAACCTTTTTGTGAAAGTTAAAACAAAAAAACAAAAAAAAAGAAACAGAAGAAATTTAACAAAAAATTAAAAACAGAAGAAAATAGAAAAAGGAAACAATTTAAAATAATGGAACCTTTTTGAAAAATTAAAAAAAAAAAAAAAAAAAAAAAAAAAAAAAAAAAAAAAAATTAAAAAAAATTAAAAAAAATAATTAAAAAAACAAAATAAAAAAAAACAAAAAAAAAAAACAGGAGAAATAAAGAAATAAAATTAAAAACAGAAGAAAATAGAAAAAGGAAAAAATTGAAAATAAGGAAAAATAAAGGAAAAGAAAAACAGAAAAAATTAGAAAAAAAAACAAAAACAAGAAAATCAAAAGGCATCATTTAAAAGATAATCAACATGAAAGAATAAAATGAAAAGTAGAAAAAAGTAGAAAAAAATCGAAGAAAAAAAAGATAAAGGTGAATGAAAATTGAAAAAAAAAGAAAAAAAAAAAAACATTTTTAACCACACCGGGTTTCATCAAAATCTGCCAGTCCTAAGTCTGGAAGAAGTGGGAAGGAAAATGTTTTTATCTTGTTTTTCAGTTTTCAAACATCTTCGTTCAATCACATCTACAATGTTGCCACGACTGTTAAACGTGAGTACATTATACCTACTTCAAACTCCTTCGTGTTGTCCCGCACAAAAGGGTTTAAATTCTCGGGGTCTCACTCACCAGACCTTCGCGCAAAAATCCCTCTCTCTCCGCGCAAATGCGGCCCTTTTTTGGCTCGATTCGCGTAAAGTGCTTAGGCCCCTTTCAAGGACCGTCAAGCTGCAACATCAATTGATCCCTAGTTTATATACTGTCGTACTTGTTCTCATTGCTACGTACGCCGTGAATATAGTAAGTACGGGCCCACGATTTGTTCGAAATTAATTTTTTTCCTTATAGTTCTCAAAAAAAGAGAAAAGCAAAATAAGAAGAAATAGGAGAGCTAGAGGAGAGAAAAGGTGAGTTGTAGCGGTAATTTGCGTTTCAAAGGAGGGATGAAAAAAAATTGAAACCTGCCAGTTTTAGACCAAAAAAAGGTGCACAAATTTGAAAAATTGTCGGAATGGCGGTGTTTTGAAGTTTTAAATAGAAATGATGTGAGTTTTTGAAAAATTAGCCGGCCGTGTATTTTGCTTTGTCATCGCGATGACGATTTTGATTATTTTTTTACGTAAATATGTTTTGTCGCATTTTAATTCTGATTGAGCACGCTCAAAATGTGCTCATTTTGATTGTATTTATGGACATTTATGACCTTTTTGGTCATTTTAACGGCAATTTTCGAATTTCTTCGATGGCGAACTTCGGCGTTTGATGGCCATCGCGGTTGACCACCATTGGAGATGATCAACCGTGATGGCCATCAAACACCAAATTTTGCCATCGAAAAAATACGGGAATTGCCATTAAAATGACTAAAGAGCTCATAGTGGTTCATAAACACAATCCAAATGAGCACATTTTGAAAGTGCAATCAGAATTAAATTACGACAAAACATATTAACGTAAAAAAATAATTAAAATCGCCATCGCGATGACGAAGCAAAATACGGCTAAACGAAGTTAAAGTTTTGGGAAGGGAAGGGTCAATATAGCAAAATTTATCGATCCACATGCATTTTTTGAGCCCTTAGTGGCTAAATAATGAACTAAAATTTCGCGTAGTTACTATAATGGCTACTAGAGCATTTGGCATTAAAACATGAAAACAAACCCATAATTTTAATCCCCGCATCTTATTATTGCTTTGAAAAATTTCTCTCCTGAAAATGATGGTGAGTGCAGATAAAGTTGTTTTTTTTTCAGAACGCATCAGGTGTCACAAATAAATGAACTAGACCAACACGAAATTCCTATACTTCAAATTTTATGTGCAATTCGCCATTTTTTGTGTTTGTTCTGAGTTGCGATTCGACGGGACTCCCCCATGGCCATAAAAATCAGTAATTTACATTGACATCCATACAAGTATCGCCTTAGGACGTTACAAGATCACCAAACTTTTTGGAATTTAAGAACGCGAGGAGCATTTCAACGATACGATTTTAGAGAGGGATTGGATCAAGTATTGCATACATATAGCTTTGCGAGGCGAGGAGCATTACCAAGAAAGAGCAATAAGAATGATTACTTTATATATTGTGAAATAAAGACAAGAGAGAAGTGACCTGCCTGCCGTCATAATTACACCTCTGGTGGCAAATAACTTGCCTGTCTCAACATCCAGTAAAAATCTTGACACTAAACGCGTACCCTCTATACTTGCCACTTACACAGCACTGCAGAAAAGTATCGTTGCAACTTCAACTCAACTTATTACTATCAAACTATAGGCTGTCCCAAGAATGATTGGACTTGACAACTGTACAGGTTGAAATGACAAGGTTGAAAAAACAACAGCTTCTTTACTGCTCCTAACCAATCACGTTGCCCCGCAGTGGCGGCTCGTCAGCTCGTGCAATTTGGCAACAATGGATCCTCTCCATTTAAACCTATGTAGAATAATCGATACCTAGGAGGTGCATTGCAGCCCCAAGAAACCAAAAAAATTGCATAGGTTTAAATGGCAAAACACATGGTTGCCAAACTGCACGGCCACTGGGTTGCCCCCTATCTGAGGTTTGAAGCTGATATTTCCATGAAAACCGCAGAATTGACAAATCCAATTTTTTCTGGGATAATGAGCTATGCTTGATTTGTGATCCTACAAGATATTGTTATAACAATATGAGAAAAGAATTAAATAGGATCAAAGCTAAAACAATTAAATAAAAAACAATTGCTAAAACAATTGTCGATATTGTTACATAGGATATTATGTAGGATATTTTCAGCACATGTTTATTTTTTTTTTTTTAAAAAAAAAGGCTTTGGTCCGGGTCCGGAGACCAATCAGACATAATCTAATTAATTTCATTTTAAATTTGTTAGCTCACAGCAAAGATTACTTATACTCCAGACATGGCATGGCACTAGCTATCTTGCCAATGTTAAATTTTGTTGAGCGCCTTCATTTCTAAAACCTAGCTAAAACACATACACTGGCCCACGGTTTGTCTATGTTTCGGCAAGCGAGAGACCTGCGCCGGCGCGGCGGGGTGGGGGTCGTGGGCCTGCCGACTCTCTCGCTCGCCGAAACGTAAACAAACCGTGTAGTGTTTTAGCAATGAAGGCGCTCAACAAGATTTTAGCTAGTGCCGTATCTGGAGTATAAGTAATCTTCGGCTCACAGCATCATTGACGTCCTTTTTGGAATGCAATATTATACGGAACAAAAGGTTCATCCACCTCGAAAATTTTAATTTTGGTCCGAAAAAATATCCAATCCACAATGGACTTGATTCCGCAATCGTATGTTAATTTCTAATAGGATTCAGGTTTCGGGAAAGGTAAGTATACGTGCGCGCCGCCTGTTTGCTCCTTTGGAAGACTCATGCGTTGATGGTTGCTGCCTTAATTACAGTAAGTCAATACTTTTTGTGAATTAAAGCTTAATTTTAATAGACGCGCGTATACATGAGAAAGAGTGATTGTAATTTTCTCGGCATTAAACATATAAGATTAAATAAGCTACAAAAAGCGGTACCTACGTATCTGTCACTGCAATCCACTATAGAAACAAAGTTTCAGTCCAGCCAAACCAATATTCTATACTAGTTTTGCGGAACAAAAGTTCTAGCTCTACCGGAGCACGGAAGAACTATGCTTAGGTAAAAGCAAGAAGAAAAACTATTAATCTACTGACGTAGTGCTTCGGTGCGACTGCAACTTTCTCCGCGGTAGAGCTAGAACTTTTGCTCTGTGAAACTTTTTTTAAAGGCTCATTTGGCTGTAGTTAAATCAGAATGGAAACTAACTGCCATAAGAGCCAATGGAAACAAGTTTTTGAATTTCCAATACGAATTGACAACGCCGACTCTCTGCGTTTAAAGATTTTCAAAATGGCGGTCGTGTTTTTCGTGGTTACCATGAACGTCTTCTTTTATTTACCGGTGGACGGTGGTTCCACCAGAGATTACTAAGCTAAAGAGATATGGCAAGTCCTATCCCCGCCATGTTAGAAAACCGTTAATCGACAATCGTAAAAAAACGCCTTCAAATAGGCCGTGATACAATACGGTGTACCACCTGGTGGACCATTTTTCGTAAACATTGCTATTACTGCTGTTAGTGGAAATAAATTCTAGGCACACACTTATCTGAATTTTTTTGCTTTCCAAACACGTTGATAAGATGGAAAATGTCAAGGGAAAAATTTAACCACCAAAATAACCACTAAAACTTTAGTCAAAAGTCATTTACTGCCAGCCGAACGCACTTCGGTTACTTTCAGAATTGTTTACAAAAATGGTCCACCAGATCGTATGCCAGTTTGCCTACTTCGTAGGAGTCGATTAACAGTTTTGAGCAGCTCTGCCATATCTCTTTAGCTTAGTTATCTCTTTAGCTTAGTTATCTCTTGGTTCCACCGGTTTTTATTATAACCACCGCGCGGGCTGTATGGCTGATGTTTAAAGATTTTTAAAATGGCGGTCCGAAGACGCCCGAAGCAAAAAATGTTTCAAAATGAATTTGAGTTTCCATTCTGATTGCGTCATTCTGTGCCTAAACCTTTCTTTCCGATGAACTGGCCCATACTTGAAGTTCTCGCTAATAAGTCAGATTGAAAAAGTAAGACTTTTGTATAGTTAAGTATCAATTCCCGCGCTAAAAATAGTTTCACGCTTATACGATTATAGATGTGCCCAAAACACAACAAAGCAAGTCTTGCTGATTTTTTTTTTCTTTCTTTTTTTTCTCTCCAGAATTCAAAATCTGTTAGCAATAAAACTCAGAGCTGCCGTTTTGCGTATAATGCATGACATTTTTCAATTCACCGATGATTCCTCTGGTTGAGAAAATATTACACAGCTCAGTTCAGTGTATGACTGTAACGCACAAAAATATTCGCATCTGTAATCTTTTCTCGATTACTTACTTGAAAAAAAAACTTGCGGATATTTTAATACATTAACGGCGTTTCCACCGACTGAGAAAATAAGATTACAGATCAGAGTATTTTAGTGCAGTTCAGTCATACTGAGTTAAACTGAGCAATCTTTTCTCAAACGGTAGAATCATCGGTGAATTGAAAAAAACCTCGAATTATACGCAAAACGGCAGCTCTGAATTAAAACTCGTCTTGCTGCATGAATAGGCAACTCTGATCATGACCGACGTGAACCCGCAGCGAGCCCAGCGAGCTCGGACAAAATGAATTTTAACTTGACCGAGTAACCGATCAACGACGCTCAAAGGACAGAATCGTGGAATTTCACGAACATACAATTAACCAGATAAAAATCAACATTTTAAAAACAATAAACAGAAAGAAACTCAAAATCGTTTGAAATATTTCACTCAGAGTTCAAAAATAGTAAAGGCATGGTTTTTCACGAGAATATCAACACTAAAAGGTTTTTAAAGCGATAAAAACACAATTAAAATCCATATGTTTCTACCAGTGGCGTAGCGTGCACTTTGGCAACGTTGTATTTTGTCCATTTAAGCCCATGTAAAAGGTCGAAAGCGAGGGTGTTCACCGAACACCCAATACTTTGATTTATTTCATCGGTTTAAATGGACAAACTGCAACGTTGCCAAATTGTACGCTACGCCACTGGTTTATACCCAATGTGCGACGTCAGTGAACTGTAGAGAATGGAGAAGACGCGCAGGGTAATAGCCGCTAATCAAGCAGTGTTGTCGGATTGAATCATGTCGAATTTTAGATAGACAAGTTTTAGACGAAACTTTATCGAAATCAAGAAAAATAATCGTAAAAAAATAATCAAAGGAATGCTCAGGCGTCGGCGCATGATATGTACAGTCAACGAATTAAATAATGTCAGTTAATTGACTCCTTAGATTTTGGTTTAGGCAGGCAACCTGCAATACTCATCACATTGAGTTGAAGCATTGCAGGTGGCCTACCTTGCTAAAATTGAAGGAACCGACTGACATTATATGTATTTGATTCGTCGACTGTAACTACAGTCAGGGACAAAAAGATTGCCAGACGACTCCTGGAGGTAGGCCACCAACAGAACTTACCTCAATTAATATAAGTATTGCTAGTGGCCTATACCTTTAAGCAAAAATATCAGGATCGTCTAATATTATTTTTGTCCCTGACTGTTCTAACCTACAGCTACGTCGGGGAATAGCGCGATCTTACAATAATTTTTTTTAGGCAAATGGACTATCAATTCTAATATTAAAATGATCCAAAAATAACGATAAGATGAGTATAAAAAAAAAAAAAAAAAAAAAAAAAAAAAAAAAAAAAAAAAAACCACTCCTCACCGAGGACTAGCACAGAGTTCAAATGGATCGCCCGTGTAAGTGTACGATGTATTTTTCGTAGGCAATTCACATCTAACAATCAGGCATTTTATAAGCAGCTTGTAAAATGCCTGGGCAAATAGCATGCTGCTCATTTCATAGCCACAAAAGTCGAACTTGGAGCACGTAATAGCTCGAAATTTAATTCAGCGCACTCAATAAAAGCTTACAAGCTGACAACTATACAGTAATGTTTAGTGTGTTTAAGTACTAAACCAACTACAATCAGAAAAGAAACTTCAGTTCATTTTGAAGATTCGCCATCTTGGAAAGTTTAAAACGATCTTCATGCAAAGCAATGCGAAAGGCAGAGACAGAGAAGTGTCGACCATCTTTGGAAAATCATCACAACGACCGAAAAAATGTTTCCATTGGCTCTTATGGGAGTTTTCATTCTGATTGTATTATTCTGTGATAATAATTCTGTTTTCTGCAAAGATTACTTATACATACAGATATGGCATTGGCCATCTCGCCCATGTTAAGTGAAAAATGGATAAAACGCCGGCCGTGATACAACCGGGCATACAGAGGGGATCATAAAGATTACAGAACTCTGGTCCGAAATAAAGATTAAGTTTCCCACTTTTCCTGTGTTTGTTTGCGGAACTGGAACAAACACGGAACGTGACTAGTGAAACGTGGAATATGAAACAGTTTTGTAACAGACAAACATGGAAAATGTAATATTTTCTCTGTAATTTTTATGATCCCCTCTGTATGCCCGGTTGTATCACGGCCGGAGTCGACTTAACAAAATTCGGGCTTATGCCTATCTGTATGTACAAGTAATCTTTGGTTTTCTGTTATTCTGTTTTCTTTGGCCATCCCTTATTGAGCTAAGTTTTCTCTGCAGGGAAGAGAGAAATAGGGCTCTTGCAAACTTTTGCTAAGGTAATTGAAGAGTTGATTCTTGCATAAATACCTGTGAAAATGACGATAAGTACACTACAAAGTTACACAATTCACTCCAAGGTTTGGGCTTAATGGCGAAGAGACGCAGGAATCATGGGAGATTCCTATCTAAATTGAGACATATCCCTGTGTTTCCGTAGAGAAAGTGACAAATTAGACAGGAATCTCCCATAATACCTGCGTTATACCGCCATTACAGCTGTTTTCTGTGTTTATTACTGAATTTTAAACATTGTTAGTGAGATTTTCGTAATTTTCGCTGGTTTTTTCATCAGATTCGATCATTCATTTGCGTACAGCAAAAGTTTGCAAGAGCTCCATTGTACTTTTTTAATGGTCGAAATTTTACTTTCGCAGCATTTTCCAAGACTTGATAGTCCATTGGTTGTAGAAATACCTTCCAAGAGCTCCATTCTGCTGTGCATATATACTTGCAATCCGCGCAGTACAGCCATAATATGGCGGAAACGCACCGCTGCTATTCTGCTTACATTGTCGTGACTGTCGTGAGATTCGCGAGCGCCTCGCCGCACAGTAGAGCGAGTCAATGGGAAATGCCGGAAATAGCATCGCAATTTTAAATGCGTGTATCTTTGTTAATGCGCAACAGAGAGATTTGAAAGTGAATTCACTGGTTTTACTGTACAATTGTCTACAGGCACCACCCCTTAAAAAGCAGTTTGTGACCTTATAAACACACACAAATTGTATTTTTAGTCATATATTTCATGTCCGACCCCACCCATAGACTTGCTCCACTGTGCGCCGCTGTTCTTCGCCGGTTCTTCGCCAGCGTGCACTTCGATCAACATCACCTCAGAGTCAGAACTCGCCCGTGTTGCACGCCGCACCGCCACAAAATAGTCAGAGATCACGCGAAAAAGTAGCCAAAAATTAGAAAGTAAATTTCTCAATAATTCATCATCTATAAACTTTCAAAAGCAATTTTAACCACAGACAAAACTTTTAAAAATTGCTCTCAACCTTAGAAATTGCCACTGGAAAGTTTTAAATTAAGTTTAAAAAGTAAAAAAAGAAGATTTTTGATGACTACTTTTCAATGATTTTGGCCGCTTTTTTTCGAACCTCCGACCATTGTGCGCCGCTTACCGCGCCGATTGTTTTGAAATTCAATTTAGCGCTACGTTGCACCGCCATGCATTCGCATGCACCGTCGTTATTTTCCAGTGTTTTATTTGTTTATTAGTACAGACTATAGTATAGATTTCGATATTTACTCAGTAGTCCTTTCAGAAGGCGTAATTTATTTCATCACATAATTTAATGGAAATCGACCATTTTACTCGCTGCTTTCCACTTTAATAAAAGCAATGAAAAAGAAGGTCAGCCATGAAAGAGTTTAGAGCAATGAATAAGGTGAACCAACGCAGGTGGAAAAATAACATTAAAAATATGATGGGTATAGCAAAAGGTCATTAATAGAGCATACCAGAGTTGGGCAAATGGGGATGGTAATCGATTACACGATTTCGTCAGTGATTTGGCGAGTAATCGTAATCGTCATTTTTTCGGAGGATGATTTATGAAAATCAGGGCTGAGTTTTTACACGCCACCCATCATGTTACTTGCAGAAGAATTAGACCTAATCGAAAAAAAAATCGAATCGAAAGACCCTAAAATTTACTATTTATCTGTGAAAAATACATTTAATTACCGTCCGAAGGTTTTACGATTATCGATTACCCAGTAATCGATTATTACACTCCTGCCTAACTCTGGAGCATACTAAAGCTTTGGCACTGCATGTAATCATGTATAGGTCTTGGACGCTCAACTAAAAATCTTTCGCTGCGTCTTTGTTCTACGAAAGGTTCGATTGGCGCGGCAAAATCGTTTTTTTTTTTTTTTTTTTTTTGTGCAGATCCGCCTTGTAGATTAGTCTCCGGTCTTGCCTAAATTTCCAGTTTTTTTATATACACTTTACAATGCATTGTACTGGCAAACGCCAAAAGTTTGATGGTCAAGAATGCACGCCCATTACACGCGAAGCGAAGAAGGCTGCTGTGATTATATGTACAATGACTTTCAAAAGAAAGTCCTCTTATCGAAATTGTTCTTGACGAATTTCTCTTTTATTTTCCACGGTTTAAAATTTGTTGAGGCATAATGTCACAAGTGGCAATAGTTGGAGACTCTGAAAGACCTAAAAACCGTAAAATTTCTCAAAATGGTCAAGAAATGCAATAATTAAAATTTCTATCAGGATACTTTCTTTTGAAAGCCATAGTACACGAGGATTCTTAACTTATCTCGAATTAACTATTGACTGCCAGAACTTTTGCGTTTGATAGCATACATATGTATCACAATAAATACAAGTGAAATGACTGCATTTGAAGCATTTTTCTTAGGAAGGAAAAAAAATCCCCAGTTGGAATTTTCTTGGAAAGCTGGTTTTTTTATGTTTTTTTTTGAGCTCGCAAAGAGCCGGTTCTTAGTGATGAGGACCGTTTCAATTGTTTTAATTAAATAAGAAAATATTTCCACGTATAGGATCTATGGTTCTGGAACCGAATGCAAAGGGGGGACATTTTCGATTCAAGTCCAAGCGTGGGTCAAGGGGGCTAAAAAATTGGGTCCTGAGGTCAAAATGCCCTTTCTAGAGTATTTTTTTTTCTTTGACTCGAATGAAAGTGTGAGAGCGAGTTATGAGAAAGCAAACCGTGCATACAAAGCATGTCATTACCTGACCTCGAATCGTGCAGATCAGCGATTAAAATGGACTGAGTTGCTTACCTGAAAAAGAGAAATTATTCAAAATAATACACTTGACAAAAAAAATAATTAACATTCAGCGAAGTAAAATACAAGATAAAATAATCAATATAAAGACAGATACGCAAGAAAAACAAAAACAAAAACAAAAAACAAAACCAAAAATTAGTTGTGATTTCAACCACTTAATTATTCAGAAGGAATCCTGTTGAATTCTTTCCAAGAGGCCGAATTCCGGTTACATTTACAAGAATCGCGGTTACATCGAAAGTAATTACGGTTAGGAAAGTATTAGATAGAAGTCTCGTTATATTAACCGGAATTTCCCCAAAAAAACAAAAATAATGAACTGGTCGAATTATAGAGAAAAACTATTCTTACAATTTTATTTTTTCCTAATCGTAAATTCAAATAATACTTAATAACATCGATCGTAGAACACAAATTAAAGAGAAAAGGGAAAAGAAGGACCTTCTGAACAGATTCTTCTCCCGATGTACTCCGCTTAATGTAAACAAGTAAAAATACTTCATGCCTATTGATTAACAGTACTTATTATTTCGTTTTGCGTTTTACAATATTTATTGTTCTTTAAATTATTGTTCCGTTTTTTTTTTCAACATCAGATTTTCTGGGGGGGGGGGGGCTCCCCCTGGCCCCATAGTAGCTATACGTCCATGATTAAGCCCGATTCTGAGAGTGAATTTGGTGATTTTTTAGTGTATACTCATCGTCATTTTTACAGGTTTTTATGCATGAATCAACTCTTCAATCCCCAGTGGCAAAAGTTTGCAAGAGTCCCATTACAATGAATCAAAGTTCGTTTGGAACCAAAGGTCCTAGGATGCTAATCGATACGATGTATCGCTGTGCTATAACAGCCTATGGAATCCCATTGGATGTTGGATATCGTGATCGCACCATGCGTGCTGTCTGCGTGTCTCTCGGTCTCACACTTGCGTCTTGCCGCGGAAGATGACGCACATGTTCGTTTCCGCCCGGCTTCGCGGTCGAGGCGTCTGCGTCCCACTTAAATTGCGGCTCCTTTTGCATTTCACATCGAGTTGATGAGCGCGTTTCGACGGTCAAAAAACTCATTGCATCGATGATCTTTTGCGATTTGTGGCACCGCACAATGTTTGGCAATCTTGTTCAGTCTCGAACTCGCATGAGTAAGTACGGGATAGAAGCACGGGTGTCATAAAATTTTAATTGATAAATAAAATGAGGATCAATCCGAAAGGTTAGGTTAGGCTTAAGGCTTTATAAAATGAGTTGCATTTCGCAAGAACAAAGTATGAATCTCCATGAATAATGCCGCATGCTTCGATCAGAGATGTGTGCACATGCTCAATAAGCGCGGTATCATGAGAGAGATGATTATGGGGGTCCTGTACTCACACATTCAATCGTTAAATATCGTAAAATATATTGGTATTTTGATAGAAACGATCTTCTTTAAATCCACTGAATGCTACTGCACATTATTCATTAACATGAGAGCCAGTGGTCATGTGTTTAGAAGGGGGGAGTAGGGGGAATGGGGATATATTCATGTCCAGAACCCTTAAAAGTTAAGATCTTTGATGAAAATAGTCAAAATGAGGAGTGTTATATTAAGATCAAATCTGGCAATAGGTCTATTCTAACTGCGCTTATATTATCATGCAATTTTTTTCGATGAATCCTCATTCTGTGAGAAATTATCACAAGAGATGTCATGAGAAAAAGTGCATGCAATGTATAGTTAATGATTAAAACATGGGAGATATTGAAACGTTGAAATCGACTTAGCCCGATTTTATCTGACGCATTTCAGATATCATTATTTTAGAGGAGGCAGATTTTCGAAAAGATCACCCAGTTTTAGGAAATAAAAATTATACAAGATATAAGATAATTTCAGTGGCGCAACCAGGAGTTTTTCAAGGGAGGGGGGGGGGGGTTTGGAGTCCATAAATTGTGAAGGGGGATCCGAAGGTCAAACTTTGATAACATTTGCCTAAGGACGCAAAACATTACATTTTTAGGACAAAATTCGGTGTCAAGGGGAAGGGGGAGGGGGGTCCAGACCTCCTGTAGGCTGACTCTCCCTGTCTATCTCGTACGAGACGACACGAGATAGACGAGATAAATGACTCTATCTTGTGCAAAGAGATAGGACGATACGACTCTTACAGTTAGTCATCTCGTCTCGTCTCGTGAAATGAGCAGAATCAACCCTCCTGAGTACTCCTGGGCCACCATCCCAGGAGGAGGATAAAGGGACCGTAGCCGCTGATTTTTTAACGCAATAACATGCTTTATTAAAGGTAATCCTCTTGCGCATTCAATTCACGGTTTATGCAAAATCCGTACCATCATGTACGAATAGTTATCTCTTTACAGCTCCATTTATTCCCAGCGCTTTTGGGAGCAGGTGCAAGGTTAAAGCCTGGCACTTACATTTCGATTCACACGATTTATTAAAGGTAATCTTCTTGCGCCTTCAATTCACGGTTTATGCAAAAACTGGACCATCATGTAGGAACATTTACCTCATAACAGCTCAATTTATTCCTAGCGCTTTCGGAAGCAGGTGGAAAGTTAAAGCCATGGTACGCAACGACTATCCCTGTGATTATGGCAAAAGCAGAGAGGTTATGATTCTCAAAGTTTTAGATGAATTAAAAACTACAAGTGTAAGTTAATTGAAATGAGCGGTATTTACTGCACGCGCATTGGCGGTAATTGCGATGCCGAATAATTTCAAGTAAAATAATATTTGATGCGGCGGGCGTTGCGTTGGATTTTATCGTATGAACCGATTTCCTCCGAAGGCTATCGAACACATGAGTATATTAAATACAGAAAAAGAGTCTAACACTTTAACGCACTCAGAATCGCAAATTTTTTGACCAAAGTCTCACAACTTTGAGGGATGAAAGAGTATCGCGTCTTTTCAGTTTCACCATGCCTACCGCAGCTGACTGAAGAGCGGTTGAAAGTTCAATAAAAAATGATTAGGAGCGAGATGATCCCCAGATCCAAAAAAATACATGAGGGTACAAAATAACGATCGGATACAGGTGAAAACAACGCAAGTCTAAGAAACCCCCCCCTCTCAAACGCAAAAAGTCCCTTCCAAAAGTGTGTTCCAGACCCCCCCCCCCCCCCTTGAATATTTAGCAGTATATTTGGTGTGATCCCTATTTTTAAACATGCTCAAATGTTTTATCTAAAATCATTTCGTTAATATAGTTTTGAAATTCCTTTAAATTAGATGAACCCACCGAATATCTCCCCAAATTTTTTTCTCAAGTCTTTAAAATGTCACATATTCTATTTTTTGTCAACTTTTTACCATCAACCGGGCACTCACAGCAGAAGTGTATGAACGCATTGTTCGGACACCATGTATTCGTGCATTTGTATGTTTCTGGGACCGTCTTCTTCAGAAGTCAAATTTTATGACACGAGAAGCGAGTGGGAGGACGCTTGGAAGTAACAATCAGGGTTAAAAAAAAAAAAAAAAAAAAAAAAAAAAAAATGCTGGTCGTTCATAGTAAGTGGATATTTTCTCAGACGGGCTGAAATGCTTCGCAATGATATAACGCCGTTTTGTCACGATAGGAATGAAAATTACTCTGCGGCCATTGGGCATAAGGTACAGAGCAGATAAGTTATTTTTCATCTTCTCTTTAACGTCAGAATGTTTACTATTAAACTTGATGATAATCGCTGGATGACGTCACGCAAATTATGCTATTTCTAGCTATTTCATTTTAGATAAATCAAATTGATTGTTTGTGTATACTCGCATGTTAAATCCCAGGCGCACACGCAGAGTCAGTCATATGCGTATAGATGTGACTGAGAAACGGAAAGCTATTACCACTAATTTTCAAACGTCTGTGTGTATCTTGAATGAGCGTTTAACGGACTACCTATCTAGCTGTTTACGTCGCGACGCCATATAGCCGTAGCCAGGATATTGTGTTTCTCTCTCCTAGCCCATTTAAATGCATGCGTCAGAAAAGGATAGAAATAGGGGCTGAAGTCACGTAACAGCCCCTGCATCCGTCCTTTTCTAACACATGCGTTCAAATGGGCTAAGAATACTAAGATAGAGAAACACAATATATATCCTGACTACGGCTACGCGCGATGGTATAGTCTTCAGTTAACCGAAGGTAGTTGAAAAATGCATTATTCTGAATGAAGCTTTGTTAGATCAGTTACTTAGAGAGAATTCTTATTCCTTAATTGGTAGCCGCGAAGTGATCCAACCGATGTAGTTTCCTCTTTTGTTTGGTTAATTTTACTTTCATTATGTAAATATTCAAGTTGGCGGGTGAGATACGGAGGCGGCGTAAGCTGATGTATTTACAGAGAGATAATTTTCATTCGAAAACAGAGAAATCTAATTTCCTTGAATCATTTCAAAGTAATTCTGTGAGTCTACGAGCGGATTTCATGATTTGTTAGTACACGCATCGTCATATTTTTGCTGGTTTTAACTCCTCAATCGCATACGGCAAAAATTAGCAAGAGCCCCATTGTCCGATAGAAGTTCCCAATGCTGCGACCGCAGCGGGGAAAATGTTGTTCAACCAGCCATTACGAAGTTACATGCATTTGAGATTTGAATGATATATAGTATCGTAAAATCAACGGTTACGACAATATCTTACCAATGCCATGCATCGGTGGTGGCTCATGCAATGTGGCAACTATGTTTTTCACAATTTAACTGTACATAAAACAATCGATTTGAAAGTGAAGCGCACCCATTGTAAAATTAGTCTGGCAAGCAACTAAATTAGTCGTTAATATAATCGCTTACGTATAAAACTATTGCTATTGTGTCAGGTTAGTTATTTCCTGAGCAACTAACGACCAATTTAGTTGCTTGCCCAACTAATTATGCGATTTAGTTGTTTTTCGACGACACTTATTGCGTATCGAATTAACTTTGCCCAAGTCTGCTCGCATTATATTTGTATGACGAGTGTACTTCAAGAGACGGCAAGGTTTTCGATCGTAGAGAACAATTGGCGTAGAAATGAAATCATATTAAGGCGCCGCCGCCACGCCGCACTATGGTTTAAAATCGAAAAAACTTGACAAAAAAAAAAAAAAAAAAGACGTTATCTTCCTTTTGAGCCTTATTTAAAACTTTCCAAAGACACATCAAGGGTTACCTAAATTACTTGTTAAAAGTATTCTCTGTGATTAAAATTGGTCTTGAAAGATTATAAATGATAAATTGATGAAAAATTTAATTTCTGATTTTTGGCCACTTTTTTTCGATACCAGACCATAGTGCGCCGGACGCGTTGCCTTTTTCCCCGGCCAATTCGTATGCGAACGGGTGTCTAGGTCATGGTTTACACGATGGCGACGAATAATAATTCTCTACTGCGGGGCTACATGCAAGCGGAAGGAACAAGAAAACAATAAAGAAACAACTTCGCTCAATGACTTAAAAAACTGGTCGAAAAAAAAGGGGGGGGGAAGAAAATGACACTTTGTATTCGGAAGAAAGAGCGGACGAAGAGTATTCGACGATGCGGCGCTGACGGTGGCACTATGGTCTGAAATCGAAAGAAAAAGTGGCCAAAAATCAGTAACAAAATAGGTATCAAAAATCATCGTTTTCGACCTTTTAAGATTAATTTCAGACTTTCCGGTGACATTTTCACAATTAAGTTAATACTTGTTAAAAGTAATCTTTGTGATTGCAATGGGGCTGTTGCACACTTTTGCTACAAGCAATTTAACAGTCGATTCTGTTGTAAAAACCTCGAAAAATAATGATGGCAGCACTAACAACTTCCGAAATCCACTCTTGAACTCTATAAACGTTTTTATTTGCGAGGGCGCAATGGTGGCCGAGGGAAGTAACAATGGGAGATTCCTATCTTAATTTCGTCACTCTTTCTATGCTGACAAGGATGATTCACAGAGTAATTACTCATCAGAGTGATGATTTACATCCGATGAATGGTACGGCAACACATGGGGACACCGGTGTCAAATAAAAATCGTCTCTTATTGGTCACTTCTTGATGGAGTTACAGTCTTGTTAGATGGGAATCTCTCATTGTTACTGCCCTCAGCCACCAGTACGCCCGCACAAATAAAAGTGTTTATCGAGTTTAGGAGTGGATTTCGGAAGTTTTTAGTGCTGCCATCGTTATTTGTGGAGGTTTTTACACCAGAATCGCCTATTAAATCGCTTATAGCAAAAGTGTGCAACAGCCCCATTGGTCTTAAAAGTTTAAAAAAGATAAATTGATGATAAATTCCGGCTCGTGCCATTTGGCAAATTCACTTTTTGATTTTTGGCATCTTTTTTTTCGATCCCAGGCCAGAGTGTGACGGTGGGAGCGCGCGAAACTGCGAAAGCAAGTTACATTTATTTTATGACTCGAGCTCAAGGTCATATGTTGCGGCAACGCGAAACACACACGGCGCCGCGCGATTAGTGAAGCGCCCTGCGTCGGATCAAGGAAGGTTTTCGATAGAGTCTCTATATATGTAGAGAGATAAGACAAGAGGGTAGTCAACCTCTGATTTTTCGAATCATGAGCTTTTTAGACTCTACGGGCGCCACCATTGGATACGTTCCTCCACGTTTGTTTAAATCTATATCTATTTACAAAACGAAGAGGTCCAACGGTATTTTACGGATGAAAGAGCCAATGGGGCTATTGCACACTTTTGCTGTAAGCAATTTAATAGTCGGTAATGGCGTAAAAACCTCAAAAAATAACGATGGCGGCACTAAAAACTTCCAAAATCCACTCCTAAACTCAATAAACGCAGTTATTTGCGCGAGCGTAATGGTGGCCGAAGGCACTAACGATGGGAGATTCCTATCTTAATTTCGTCACTCTTTCTATGCTGACAAGGATGATTCACAGAGTAAATAGTCATCAGAGTGATGATCCTCATCCGATGTATGGTGCCGCAACACCTAGTGACACCGGTGTCAAATGAAAGTAGTCTCTTATTGGTCACTTCTTGATGGAGTTTCAGAATTGTTAGATGGGAATCTCCCATTGTTAGTGCCTTCGGACACCATTACGCTCGCGCAAATAACTGCGTTTATTGAGTTTAGGAGTGGATTTTAGAAGTTTCTAGTGCCGCCATCGTCATTTTTCGAGGTTTTTACGCCGTAATCGACTATTAAATCGCTTATAGCAAAAGTGTGCAATAGCCCCATTGTCGCTGAACTAGTTCATTTTAATCATGATGATTGATGCGCCTCAAGAATGTCTACAATGCCCGAAAGAGTCATTAGTTATCAGATTTAGGCTCTACGAGTGCCGCAAGTATGGATGCAGTTTTGCACATTTGTCAAGATACATTTGTTTACAAACGAGGAGGTCCGCGCGGTGTTTTACGGATGAAAGAGTCAATTGTCGACGAACCTGTTGATTTTAAGCATGATGCACTTCAAGAGTGTGTATGTATAGTGCCCGAGAGAATCTTTAAAAGCGTGAATATATTATGTCAATCAACAAAAAAATAGTGAAAGATTACACCGTTAGAAACTGTGGCCCAATTTCGAGGACTGTTTGGTTCCAATTTTGAAATCTATTTAGCCATATATTTTGAGGAATCTTTAAGCACATTTTCAGGAATTTTTGGCCCAATTTTGAGGAAATTGTAGTTCTAGTTTCAGAGAATTTTGTTCTATAATGAGGACTTTTTGGCCCTATTATGAGGACTCTTTGATCATACATTGGGGACTCTTTGGGCCCTACATTTTTCCAGGAATATCACAAAATTTACGGTGTTACTCTTCAAACTAAAATAAAATAAAGTAATAACAATGATAATAATAATAATAATAAAAAGAAAAAACAGAAACAAAAATCAAATCAAATCTATATTGATCCATATTAAAATATATGGGCAAGATTTCACGAAAAGGTGAGATAAATCAAATTGTCTTATCAGTTCGAAGAATTCAACCAATAAATACCTAGACATATGGGAAATTTTGAGCCCCCCCCCTCCCCCAAACCGCGTCGCGTCACGCGTTGTGCAAACCATGTAGAAATGCTACCAATAAAATCAATTGAAGAAATGGGTGAATATCTATCCTAATGGTTGTTATTTTCGGTGCATGAGCGCCTTCAAAACACATATCACGCAAATTCGGCGACACTGGCCGTGGCCCACGCTCTAAAGCCGCGCACATTGATCGTTGTTTAGATGCTCATTCCGAGTCTGCCAGCGAGCACGAATTTCAAATCTTCAAAACGAACAGCTACTATTGGCTGATTAGAGGTGGTTTCAGAAGTGTAGGCGCACCCAGACCGATAATCTTTGGAATGTTTCAACATTATCTCTCTTGTTTTAAAACGAAAATGAATGGAAATGAATTTAAGCGTTGGCTTTTCATTGAGAAACTCTTTAAAATTAAAAGTTCAAAGTCGAAGACAAGTTTTGCTTAGTTTTGAGGGAATGAAAATTGAAAAGTCGCCAAAGATTATGGTCTAGGTGCGCCTACACTTCTGAAACGAGCTCTACCAACAGACCTCGTTGCTTCCCATGGGCGTATTTGATAATAATTTCATATTTTGATAAATGAGCTACAATTAATCTGGTTGCGCATAGTATATCCGATGCGATGTATCCGGCATTTTCTTGAAAAGGCAAAGAGAGCTTCAAAGTTAATATCAAGGCATTAAGAGTAAGTTAGAATTATTGTGAGTAGCGACAATGAAGACGAATTAAAATTAAACGAGGGAGCTGGCAGTGATCCGAGTGAGTCGAAGATCAAAATTTTGACTTCCCTTTCGACTTTAATATTCCACGCAGTATTTTGAACTATCATCGAAAAACGCAAAGAATCTTGGACGATAGCGCTGATTACTGATAAATCGGATTACCTCTCATGATCACGGATAGAACTTTATTATAGGTTGCTTGGATGGTAGTTTCATTACCACAAACTTACACTGAAATAATTCTTCTTTTAATCCAAGGTGTATTTCCTTTGTGTTGAAGAAAACTACAGAGTGGCTAAGGGGAAATTCCTTTAACCCAAGGGAAATATCTCCTGCTACGGTTTCACGACAATTCGTCCAATTACATTCGTCCAACCTGAATTTGTCCAACTAAAAAATATGTCCAATTTAAATTTGTCCAATTAATTTCTATGTCCAAAACCATTTTGATCCAATTTATTGGTCCACAATTTGGACCAATTAATTTTCCTATATAAGTGGCTCATGAGTCACAAAATTCCACGGAAATGCTCGATTGAGGTTTATTATCTGGAAAAGTACTGATGAGTGGAAACTACTGACCTTTTTCACTACTGATTCTCATCATCTTCTCGGTAAATTTCGTAAGCTTCGACGATTGCTTTTACTCTCCTCTGATTGCGGAGGTATCTTTGATTAACTGGAGGCCCATACGACACATGTCCACCCAAAATTTTGAAAATTTTGCATTTTCTCCTGCATTTGAAAAAAAAAATGCATCCTATTGGACCTACTCTTGTTTGGACCAATTTTTTTATTGGACCAATTTTTTTGGACCAACTTTTGTGGACTAAATTAAATTGGACAAATTTTGCTATTGGACAAACAAAATTGGACGAATTGTCCTATAATCCCTGCTACAAGTAAAAGATTCCTTGTTAAGACATTAATTCTCCTTCATGCAACAGAACTTTACTTGGCGCAAGAAAAACTGTTACAAGTAAACGTCCAATGTCCATTACAGACCATCCATCAGTGCTTACCAATCATCTACGACGAGAACAGTGAGGACGCAACATTATCTGAGCTCATTTTTTTATTATTCAATTTGAGTGGCGATCTTCACCCGAATCAACGGTTGTGCAATGTCATTATCTCACTCGAACTGTGTGTGTGGCAACGATGGATGACACCGATGCAGTACCCGATGAATCTCAGAATTTGTGCCCGTCCCGCGAGGTGAGAGGTGAATTAATAAGAGTAACATATTTTACCTCCCCCTCAGCCCCCTCTCGATCTTTGAACGGTGAGAGACAACAATTAACTACGTTCCTGATTGGCTAGAAATGATTTTGTTGACTTCGGCGTTCAATGTCCCATGCACGGAAAAAATCAGGTCTTCATATTTTCTACCAGGATTGCTGAAAAATCCTCAGATACCGGCGGTAGACAATAAATTGATAATGTTTCGTTTTTTCTACTAAGGTAGATTTTTTATCCACCACGGTAGATTTTTTATCCACCATGGTACATTTTTTACTATCAAGACCTGCTAAAATCTACCAAGGTAGTCGAAAAATCTACCGTGGCAGTCGAGAAATCTACCATAGTAGAAAAAATACTCGATCGCGGTTGCTGAGGTTTTTTCAGCAATCATAGTAGAAATAATAGAGACCTGATTCTTTCCGTGTGAAAAGTTCAAAAACCTCTAATCTTCACTCGAACCTATTAATAAAATATGCTTTTTGATCCATGGTTTTCCACGTCCTACACCAGCACTGCGCTGTCGCCTCTAAATTCAGCCAATTCCGCTTCCACAGTCTATAATTTAAAGCTTACGATATTAATAATAATCGGGAGGATTCCTCGATCATTAGAATCCTTAATCCTCGGAGAGATTTAGTTCGAGACGTCATCAGCGTTTTTGACCCATCGTCAACATGCAACATCCCGATTCCCGCTGACATGGGCTCAGTGTCCTCGTGGCTAAAGAAATCGGCACGTTCCGCAATTATGAGATGAAAATGGTACTTCGAGGCGGGATAACATTCGCAAGGTAACCAATTGCGCGCAAGTGCCAGTTTGATTCGTCGCGTCGTCGGCCGGTTCACGGTGTATACAACGTTCCGTCTCCATCAATTTATTTTATCGGTTCCGGTTGTTGATTTGACGAATGGTCAATGTCGAATCGATGAACGCCGGTGAATCGGATGTCAGAATAATGTCCTAATCATTATTTCGATCATCTCCATCCGAAGCACCTCGTAACTTCATTTTTTTTAATCGACCTTTTAATTTCGTTGCTCTTTCTCCTCCGCCTTATTCTTCTTCTTCTGCTGCTGCTTCTTCTTCTTCTTCTTCTTCGTGATCCCCCGCTCGTGTTTTGATTCATAAACGATTCATTGTTTTTCTCTGTCTCTTTTAATTCAATGATAAATCGATCGTTCAATTTCCAATTTAATTGAATCCGCATGACTTCGGATCAATTTCGGGAAGGACTCTTTATTACTGCGAGGCTTCAATGACGGCTGTTAAAGAATGTGCATGCTGTTCCGTGAATAAATTTAATAGTCTTCCTCATGAAACCGCGTTTACTGCGTGCGCCGCTCTTTTGTTTTCGATTCACTTATTGTCACGAATGGCTCTTTGCGACAGGATTGCAAATAAATGAACAAATTGATCAGTTTACAAGTCAATAAAGTTTGATTTAGCCCTTAACTGCAGATGAGCCCAGATCTGGAACAATTACTTTGAAGCCTTATCTAAAAGTAGGGGACTTGAGTTGTACTGTTTTTTAGTGGTAAACTGACGGATGAGAGATTTTGTAAGTACTATGTATCTCTTGCCTGACAGCCCCGCGCCTTGCACAAGCAGCTTCGAAAGTCATCGGCTCCGCTTAGCTCCGCTAACTCACCTACAAATGGGATGACATCTGATAAAAGTGCTATCTTTAACACACAGATAATGCACCGAATTGATACCGATGACATAAATTATTCCGACTATTCCATCCAACTTTATTTATGTATTCCTACAATTAACGTATGTTAGTTTCGACAACATTTGGCAACGCTGCATACCGATTTACGTCGATAATTATGCCCCTACGCCACCCAAAATTCCCACCCCCCTTGCGCAGAAGTCATTCTGATAACTTGCTTAAGATCTTTTTCAACTTTCGTGACTGTACGTAAGGAGGCGCAAAATACGAACCCTTGGAGCGCGCAACTTTCAAGAATTTTCGCGACCTTGCCAACTTTGACCGATCATATCTCCGAGAGTATTCATTGCCGACAAATGAACTTTGCGCCATTTGAAAGAACAAAAAAGAGCCTTCTTTTAAATAGTTTTTGAAAAAAATCGAAGATGGTATTCATCTTTAAAAATTGCAAATTTTAAAAATTTTGGGTTTGTAAAAAACAAAAAATTGCAATTTTTACCTTGAAAATTGAGATAAATACACTATCATATACATCAAAAGAAAGCTCTTTTTACGCTGAACATTTTTGTTTAAAGTTGAGAGTCGTAGCTTAATTTGGTGAAAAGTTATTGACGAAAATAGGTTTCAACTTTGACCCCCTCCCCCGCCGCTCCTAGAGGGGCTAAGACAAAAAAACCCAGTTTTAGAACCGCGAAACGATGCTCTATCCATTGGAAGAATAATCCAAAACAAATTACTCAGGGCCAAAATGGCTCATTTTGAATAAGGTTCTTTGCGCAATAAAATTAATTGGTTGTGCTCACCTAAAAAATTAGGAACTCAAACCAATAATTGGTATAACTGGTACCAATTATACTGGGTTAGTGCAAA
Source organism: Trialeurodes vaporariorum (assembly GCA_011764245.1). Taxonomy (NCBI): domain Eukaryota; kingdom Metazoa; phylum Arthropoda; class Insecta; order Hemiptera; family Aleyrodidae; genus Trialeurodes; species Trialeurodes vaporariorum. The sequence goes on along the minus strand of VMOF01000111.1, from coordinate 74,633,729 downwards.
AAATAAAATTGGGTGTAATGTACCAATTTGAGTTATACCCGGTACTTATTTATTAGTACCGAGTACCAACTTATTGGTTATTGGAGTGCCTTATTTCTTGTACGGTTAAGTACAACCAATAAATTTGATTGAGCAAATTTCACAAATAAATTAGTCGGGCGAACCAATTATTCTTTTATAGCCAAGAGTAAAAAGAAATAAAGACAAGGTCCAAATAAGTGACCTCTAATCATTGGCGGCTCGTGCAATTTGCAACCATTTGTTTCGTCATTTAAATCTACACAAAAGTATCGATTTCTTGGGTGTACATTGTACAATGCACCTCCTGAAGATCGATTATTTTACATGGGTTTAATTGGAGAGGATGATTGTTGCCACATTGCACGAGCCGCCACTGCCTTTGATTACAACTTTATAACTTTATTTTTCCCCCTAACTTTATCCTTAGATAAACTTTCCGTTAAAAGGAGCTAACTTTTTGTGATAAAGGTTTGTTGATAAGCATGTAACGAAGAATCGATATTTAGTCGTTTAATGTAACCTCAAAATAATCGAGACTTTTGATTCCCTCCTTCTCCACGGAAAAAAACTACGGTGAAAATAACCATACGGATACCTGATTTTGGCACCTGCTAGATGTTATGGTAATTTTAACCAGAATTATACTATGTTTTGACTAGGTACTAGGTGATGTTACCTGATTGCATGTCGAATTTACTCAAAGTATCGGTAAATGTACCATACTTCTGGTCAAGTTTACCATAACATCTAGCAGGTGCTAAAATCAGGTATCCGTATGGTTATTTTCACTAATCTTTTTTTTCCGTGATCCATCCAAATTTAAGAAAATATATAATCGCACTTGTCCACGAGCCACCCCTGACGAAATGAATATTCAACTTCTTAACATTCAGTAGCGTTCGACTCTCACGATCAGCATAATTTGGCACGGGAAACGCATCGGCGCGGCGCGTCTTGTAGAGTTTTGAAGCGCGCGAACGAACGAGCACCTCGTTCGATCGTCTTGTAAGATAACTTTTCGAGGTTAATTATTATGCTATATCCTATGCGACTGGCGATGCTTGCTAATGAACCAGCTTACCTACTGTACAGTGTAATTAACGCCCCTCAATTGTACGATGATGCACTTTTATCCATAATAATCATCGATGGCTGGCTCATCAACATCAACCGAACACATTTCCTGATTACGAAAATTACTCTTATGGTCGCAGATTTGTTTTTTTCTTCTTCTTTCTTCTCTTTTTCGTCTTTGCTATATGACTGCGTTAACGATACGACTAGTCACGGAAAATTCTCTGACTCGGACGAACACCGCACACTGGATCGAAGCCTGAATTTTTCCGGACATAAAAAAATGTTGTTCCCGTGCTTTAAAAACATGTTAATGTTGATATTTTCTTGTACTTAAAAACCATGCTATTTAACTCATTCTAAGCTCCCCAGCAAATAGTTTTACACATTTTTAAGCATTATTATGCTATCCATTACTTTTATGATCTTGATTTTTATTCGTGTAATCATGTCTGGGAAATTTCATTTTTTTTGATCCACTGTGCGCTACAATCCACATATTAATTTCGCTAAGATAAAAATATCTAAGGGAAGTCGGGACTCAGGGTTGGCTTATAGAATTTACAATGCATTCCACTGATTTTTCTTAGTTCTTTCACTGAACATATGTATTTGTTTATACCGGGTGATGACCTCCAAAACTATTGTGCATTTTTCATGTTTTTCCTCATTTTTTTTACGCTTTAAAAAAATTCTTTTTTTTTTCCATTTCCCCCAATTATTTTTTTCATTTTTCCCCCCGACCAATTTAATTTATTTATTTTTTAAGTTATCACGTAAAGGAAGAAGAAGAAGTAAAGGAAGGAGAAAAATGATAAAAAATGGAAGAAAAAAAGAAACAGGAAAAGAAAAGGATAGAATGAGGAGAAAAAGGAGAAAAAGGAGATGGAGCAGAAGAGGGAAAACGTAAATTAAGTTGGGTATGGGTGGTCCGCTTCGCAAGGGAAAATGGTCTGAGGGTATCTGAAGTTTGCGAATAGGAGTGCGGAGCCCTGTTTTAGAATATGAGACTGTGACATACAATTTGATTTGATTGAGTTTATAGTCTGGTGTTCAATTTTGGAAGATAGAAAAGTGGGGAATGCACTAATGGCAACAGTGCAGAGGGGTTCGAGGTAACAAAAAGGTATCTTCTCTCCTCTTCACCATTCAGCTCGTAAGCTGCGCGGATCCTGAACACGCGGTTGGCTATACTTACCAGCCGTGTTAATAGTACATAATTTTTTTTTTTTTTTTTTTTTTTTCAAACGTTGTGATAAAAAAAAAATTTCGAGATTATAGAATAGGATAGATTTATATCTCAGAGGCTTTGCCGCTCGAGGTAGAAAAATTAACTTTTACATTCTCGTGAAAAACATTAATTTCTTCAAAACGCCTTCATTACGTCTGGATGCAACAACAGTCACACACGCTATGGGAGTAGGCATTGTTAACCACATACTTGTATTGCGCAGCAAGTTCTCTTTTCAATCGCGCTTTTTCGCTGCGTCTGATTGAAACGACGATACAATCTAGTTTTCAAAATAAAGGACCAAATATTTTTTTGAAGAATGTGCGTTGAGATTCGATATTTTTTACTAAAATGGAGGTAGTAAAAGCACGTTGGGCGAATTAAGTATTTTCAGTCGACGCTTTAGCTGTTGTCTCAGGTATGCCACCTGTAATACTTATCGCAAAGAATTTTAGCATTGCAAATGGGCCTACTTACGAGCCAAAATCTAAGGAATCGAGTGATATTATTTAATTCACCCATTGTATACTTACTTTGTACTTGTCTAGGTGCAATAAACGTTTTACCGGTTCTGAGGGTCCGGTTTCAGTTTGCATCCCTAATCTTAACAGACCCGTCATATCATAAGCCCATATGGACCATACTCTTATTACGCCTGGGTCCTTTAATTTCTATCTCGCCTTTCTCTGGAGAAGCTTCTATCCCTGCGTGGATGATAGTCTCTTAGGTTCACTGCAAATGCGCGGATAAGTCCATCGGGAAGTGAGTCATACAGAGCTGACAATTGAATGCAAAAATTGTCTTTGGATTATTCATTTGAAGCACCGCCATAAGTTCATATGACCCATATTTTATTTGAGCGGGAATCCTTAATTTCATTCTCATCTTTTTTTTTTTTTTGCGAAACTTCTAAAGTTCTAACCATGCGTGGACACTTATAGTCTCTAGCAGTGGCGTAGCGTGCAATTTGGCAACGCTTCATTTATTTAGTTCGTCCATTTAAACCATGAAAAATATCGAACGATTGGGTGTTCGGTGAACACCTTCACATTCGACCTTTTACATGTGTTTAAATGGACATAGCACGACGTTGCCAAATTGTACGCAACGCTACTGGTCTCCACTCTCCAGGGGCCGATCATTTACTTCATCGTTAAACCGATCGATAAGACTGTCTATGAGTGATGCTATTGGTCGAAAATTGTAAAACTTGGCTGTTGCTATGGTAACCATCGTTATAGTGTCCGTTTTTTAAAGGTTACTTATGAGTAGCCTTTATAAAACGAGACTCTTAACGATGGTTACCATAGCAACAGCTAAGTTTTACAATTTTCGACCAATTGCATCACTCATAGACAGTCTTATCGATCGGTTTAACGATGAAGTAAATGATCGGCCCTCAGGGCTCACTGCAAATGCTCGAATGAGTCCATCGGTAAGTGAGTCATAGAGAGCACATAATTAAATGCAAAAATTGTCTTTAGATGATTCATTTGCGACAATGCGATGACTTGAGCCGCAAGACAGCGAAGAGAGTCAAAAGAGCCGAGAGAACCAAGTAAAGAGAGCCGAGAGAGGAGAGAGGAGAGAGAGGAGAGAGGAGAGAGAGGAGAGAGGAGAGAGAGGAGAGAGCCGCGGGCAAGAGTGAGCGGAGGCGGAGGTCCATCGTGCAATGTGATATGGTAAATAGTGCAAGTTCGGGTCCATTGCTCTTACAACAGTTAAGTGTTGATATACTTACTCGCCAGTTGCAACGACCCGTTTATTAACATAAAATAAAACCCACTATAAACGAGCTCACTCACTATTCATCCTTCTCATTCATGCGGCGTCTACAGACTAAAGACTCTTGCGTTTTCAATTAACTACTCACTTGTAAATTGATTCAATGGCGCGGCGCGCCGTTGGAGGGGCGAAAGAGTGGAGAGACAACCGCTTCAATTTTCGATTTGATTCAATGGTCTATTGCAAACATTTGCTATAGGAATACATAAATCAAAGACAAACAGCAATAGTGCACCATGCTAAAATACGTGGAGCAGAATTAAGCGATAATATTCGATATTCGATGGATTTGCATTTTATTTTGATGATATTCGATTGTTTCGTTGGTCTCACCGGAGACTGTTGAATTCCAACAATTGGAAATTTCGAATTCGTGGTAGATTCGATTTCGAATTGTTGCAACCGGTGTAAGAAATCTCTTCTACTATCTTTTTTGATTCCTTTCGCCACGATAATTTCGGAAATGACGAACTTTTCGAATAAAGTTTACTGTACAGACCATATGCGTAGAAGTCATTTTCTTATGAGAAAAACACAATTTTAGCTTCGAAAACGCCGTTGTTAAAAATGGACGTGTCATCTAAATGAGCTCTAAAGCTGATTTAGAGGTTATGTTAAGGAATATTACTATCGAATTTTTCATTTTCACGAGAATATCACTCAGAAGTTCACTCTCGACCTTCATTGGCTTAGCGGCATCAGTTGACAATAATCAATTCTGAAAGTGAATGAAATTCGATCGCTAAAATTTGCTTATTGAAACACCAAAAACTCGCGGATTTAACGACACAACAGTCAACACAGCACCCCTGTGATTTAGTCTCTTTTCGAATAGTGATATTCGGTAAACGCAGAGGTTGATGTAAGCACTCTAGATACTTGTACATCATGAATCGTTGCACTGACTTTCATAAGCAGCGTTGACTGTATTTTTTTATAGCCTTGCAGGAAATCACGCATGTTTTGTGGGAAAATGGTTCTTTCTGAGTGAGCAGTTGTAACACATCGGTTAATGTGGTTTGCACTCATCGCTTTGTTCACAGAGTCATATAGTTAGCGCACGCGCATTGCCAACAGTTGGCGGTGGCCGATAGATTTGTGGTTACGTGCAGCGAGCAATGTGCAGTGTGCTGACAGAGCTGCCGTTTTGCGTATAATTAATGACATTTCTAAATTCACCGATGATTCCACCGGTTGAAAAAAGATTACACAGTTTAGCTCAGTGTATGACTGTAATGGACGAAAATACTCTGATCTGCAATCTTTTCTAAATCGAAGGAAACTCCGTTAATTAATTAAAATGTCCGCAAGTTTTTTACAGTCATCGACGACTCCACCGGTTGAGAAAAGATTACAGATTACAGTATTTTCGGGCGTTACAGTCATACACTGAACTGAACTGTGTAATCTTTTTTCAACCGGTGGTATCATCGGTGAATTAAAAAATGTCATTAATTATACGCAAAACGGCAGCTCTGAGTGTGCACCATTCAAAACGATCGAGCTGCTACGACGCACTTTGCGGTTTGAAGCTTGGACACAACATACATGTATCTATCAATAATTTAATTTGATTTATTTATAGATTGTTTTAGTGAATATTTCATTAGGTGTTGTCCAAGTGACATTATTTGTTTAAATTTGTCTCTTAAAGGTTAAAACCACCCGATACACAATAGGTCTGTTGCAAACTTTCTCCACAGCGTTATGGAGGGCCGATTCCAATGTAAAATTACTTGAAAATAACGTTATGAGAGCTTATCAGCAAGTTCCAATCTCTGCTCAGAAACTCTATACATGCGATCAACAAAATTACGAGACAGTGAAAAAACAAAGCTTAAGTAGAATCGAAGCAGCATTTTAAAATAGCTTCGCAGAGCGAAAGTCCTAGCTCCACCACCGGAGCTAGTTGCGGTTGTACTGAAGCACTGCTTCGGTGGAGCCAACGCAAGAAAAAATACCATTACTCTACCAAAGTAAATCTTTGGTACACTTGCAACTTTCTACAATAGAGCTTGAACTTTTGCTCTGCGAAGCTATTTTAAAAGGCGGCTTCGGTTGTACATAAACTTTGTTTTTTCAGTAAGATGGAGGTTGAATGAGTATACACAGAAAAAAGTAGAATGTCGTTGGCACGAATTTGAGTTCACCGGCCACAATTTGGACCAGTTTTTTTTGCATGGGACGCATGCAGTCAGATTGTTTCGTTGACACAATATGATTGTGTCCCTTGCAAAAAATGATCCAAATTGTGGCCGGTGAACCCAAATTCGTGCCTACGACACATTCTACTTTTTTTCGTGTAGGTGCCAACTGACAATACGGAAATCCCATATCTAATTGCAACTTCCTATGCTGAGGAAAGTGATTCATCATAGAGGAGAGCGAAAAAAATTGAAGAGATTTTAAAGTTAGCACTATCGGCACTATCCAAATTTTCATGAAAAGTGCTACGCAAGAGCTTCATGCGGGAGTTAGATATTTGATCCATGACGCGACGCATCTACATGTGCGTTTGACGTTACGTGCGTTCGTCAAATTTCGAACCATATCCGCTTTAAAGCTGAAGATTGGACTGAAATTTCAATGCTATTTTATTATACTGCACGAATAGGAATTCACCATGACGTCAATATGCGGAGCAAGGCCAGGACTGTAAAAAGGAACATTTATAGGTAGCACATGCATAATTCTCCAAATGGTGAAATTAACGTCATTATTCTGATTCAGATCTTCCCAGAAATAATAAACTTTATAGCTTCTTCGTTGTTAAAAATAGCCGCCGCGTCGTCTTTTGATTTTTTTACTATGCTTTTTCTTCTTCTTTGTTTTATCTTGTCTGTAATTTGTTATCACTGGCAGCTTTCTTTCACAGTCATATTTTCCCCCTCTCAACATTTTTGAGAGAGGTAGAGTCTCCCCCGAAATTCAGTAGCGTATGTAGGTAGATTGTAGCGTGCAATCTGGCAACGTGGTATATTGTTTCCATTTAAACCCGTGCAAAAGGTCGAATGCAAAGGTGTTCACCAAACATCCTATAGTTAACCCTTCACTGCATGATTTTTTTTTTTTTTTTTTCAAGCAAATGTGGATTTTTCAATGTATTAGGTGGTCAAATACATGGGAAAAATAGTGAAAAAAATAATTTGACGGTTTTTCGGTCAAAATTCTCTTTTTTCTATTTTTTACTCGTTTTTTACAAGTGATATAACACCATAAAAAAGGCGGGAATTTTTTTCATTTTTTTTTTTAAATTTTCAATTTTTTTTTTTTTTTTTTTACTTTAATTGGATTTTTCAAAAAGCCAATGCCGGAAACTTTATAAAAATAATCAAAATGTGGTCAGTTTGGATACGGGGGCAAATTTCCCCCCTGACATGATTTCGATCACGAACCCTTCACTGCATGATGTTTTCTTTCAGCCAATTTTTTTTTTTTTTTTTTGTGAGCTCAAAACATACCTTCTCCCGCGTTGACCCACCATGCGCCAAAGGCATATCTCAAAACCTGTATTTTATGTGAGCGTTTGAAGAATTTGTTCCACCGGTGGAACTTCATGCAGTGAAGGGTTAAATATTTTTCACGGGTTTAAATGGACGAACTGCAACGTTGCCAAATTGCAAGCTTCGCCACAGCCGGAATTAAAGGGTGTCTGTGTGGGGAATTGGGGATCCTCTTAACAATTTGGAGGGGATCTGTGAGTCTCCTCCAAAATTTTAAAAGTGAGTCTGGCGTCTTGCCTTCATAAAAACGGCGTGAGAAAGCGTTCGTACGGTATTCTCTACATAGTTCATTTTTTTGGCGGAAAATTAATTTTATGGGATTAAATATTATTTTTAGCTGAAAAGGTAACAAACAAACAAAAACAAACAAAAAAGAATTGGGTCGAATAATTCAATTCTGACCGTGACTGTCGACCGTGGGAAATGTTTTTTACGTTTCTCCCTGTCACTCGAGATGTTAAAAAAAAATTGTTAAACTCTGTTGTACAAATAAGCTAAACCATCGCGAGACTATTATATTTATTATTAAAATCGTTGAAATTAAATACTTGGTCCAGGAGTCGAAACGAATCAGAAACATTTTGAACGGATTTCTATTTCAGTCAGTTTTTCTTTTTCTTTTTTTCCGTTTTAGTGAAATTTTGTTACGTACTAAGCATCCGAAAATTAAAACATCGAAAACCACATTGAATTCAATCTAAAACTAAAGAGCTCAATAATTTTTGATGGCGTGGAAGCAACTTTCCAAGGTCAAAAATGAATGCACTATAATAAAGAGGGAAAGCGATAGAAAACTGGGCACTAATTAGTGATCAAGACCAGTTAGCAATAGCTATGATTAAAAACTCTATGCGTGAAATCACTTTTAAAATCGTCGCATGAAAAGCCTGCCCGTGCAAACTTGAAATCAAGAGACAGCTTTTCCCAGTTAATTCCGGAAAATTCACCTTAATTTATGATTACTTTTGAATTTCAGTCACTATGGAGCTTGACAAAAAAATGTATTTTGGTATTTTTTACAGCCATCTCTCATAAGCGAAGAAAGTTGACTGATATGTTTAAAACAAATATAATTCAATAATCCATATTAGAGACTGCCAAATGAACTAGGAAACAAAAAAAGTAAAACGTTGAGTTTACCGCATAGTTGCAAATTCTGAGACCGTTTAAATTTCAAGATCTTGGCAATCGGAAAAGAATCGACTTTGAGACATTCGAGTTTCATTCATACCCATAAGCATTTATCATAAGATGTTAATACGTCTTGTATAGTAGTCATTATCTCTCTAGCTTTTTTCCTCTTCTTTTACTGATTCTCTTATAATCTTTAAATCCAACGATTGAAAGGATTCCAGCTGTTTCCGGTATTAAATGCTGGCCAAAACTTCAGGCTAAGTTTGTGAACGACCAAAGTAGAAGCTGAAAGTAGCTTAGATTGGGATGATTTATAATCAATGCGCATCATCTGCTATTGAAGATAAGCTGCTCGCAACTTTTCGATGGCCATCCTGCTGTCTAGGATTATCATCAATCACTTGAAAAAATAAATGGTCTCCCTAAAAACATGTATTTTTTAGCCCCTTTGTTGAGGCCTCGAAGTAAGATACGAAACATGGTCGAAAGTATTCCTTTCGGTGACCTGAAAATCTCAAGATTTTTTGTTGTTGTTTTTTTTTAGTGAGTATAAGAACGATTCTCGATTGATTAGGGGGCAAAGGGGTTTATTTCCACTAATTTTTCCAGTCGATCAGCAGCAAATTTTACTTTTTAGACACTACTCTCGGGAGACTCTTCTTTCCTAGACGAGGTATGAAGATTGAAGGTGCGGTTTGTGGTACTTTATTCACTTTTCTACATGCATTGAAAAAAAAAAAAAAAAAAAAAAAAAAAAAAAAAATTGGTTCGCCCTACTAATTATTACTGAAACTTGCGCAATCAAATTTATTGGTACCCATAAATAAGGCACTCCAACCACTAAATTGGTACACTTTACCAATAAGTTATAGTACTGAGTACTAACTCAAAGTGGTACGGTACATCCAATTTTATTGGTTGCATTTACCCAATAAAATTGGTACCAGTTACCAATTATTGGTTGGAGTACCTAATTGTTTGAGTAAGTACGACCAATTAATTTGACTGCGCAAATTTTACTAATAACTAGTAGGGCGAACCAATTCTTTTTTTTTTTTCAATGTGGCAAAGAACACTATGCCTCCCACCATCATCCCCTACCTTCTGACGAGGAGGAGAGGGCTGTATTCTTGGGTTTTCACGCACCTTCATCACAGAAAGTTAATTTGTCGCAGACATGAACTGTAAATATCGTTTGATAAAAAACAAAAAAACAAAACAAAAAAACAACACATAGAAATAGAGATTGCTTGCTAATATATTTGCACAAGAGGACTTACCACTTCTGCCTACAGGGACCACATAAGTTAAATCGCTAAACTCTATATCAACAGGAGGCCTTTTAAGCATATGATGCCGTCGTGTGACTGGAGGAGTACCTAAAGGCGATATTGTGACCGCAGTGCATGGAGGTATTTGCTCCGGTCGCTCCTCCAGTGTTATTCCGAGTGTCTCCATTGTAACTTGTGACACTCAGCCGAGAACCTGTAACAAATACGAAAAAATAAAATTAAGAGGCATTTTGGAGAGGAATCGGATAACAATATTTTTTGTAACGCCTCCAAGCTGTGCTGGGGCTTATGTTCGTGTGTTACGACAAAATTAAGGTATGCGAGTTGCTATAGAGTATTTGTTCAATTATAATACTATTAACGTCTTATAGGCCAAGCCTGAGTGAACCAGTGTTGCCAGATCGAGGGGAAAAACCGCATCGTCCCCATTTGAATCAATGTAAAACGTACGGCTTTTTCACCCCAATCTGGCAACACTGGAGTGCGCTCGTTTTTCTCCTCGATTCTATTTCACATTGTTCTAGTAATCATTCATTTCGGATAAACGCAAATTTTGATGAAAACACTACAATAGATGAGGTCTCGTCGGGCGCCTTGAATTCGTCGTATAGGCAATTTCAACTCCCCCGGGTACGAACAGTTAGCTCAGTTTGATATGGAACGGCTCAACAGCGTTACGGACGGTCGCGGTCGGTTCATTCTTAAAATCGCGAGAAAATCACATTGAAGGCATCGAAAAGTCTCGAAATCCACTCACCAACTCTATAAATGCGGTTAGTAAAATTCCAAGATGGCAGTCAAATGAGCGGGTCACAATGGGGGAGTCCCATCTAATTGAAGCTTTCTCTACGATGAATCACTTTTCTCAGAAAAGAAAGTTGCGATAAGATGAGTCTCCCACGTTGTGAGCCGCTCGCTCATTCAACCGCCATCTTCGAATTTTTTTAAACGCGTTTTTTTATAAATTTTTGAGAGGATTTGGAACTTGTCGATTCTTCCAATATGACTTCCACACGATTTTATGAAGGAATCGACCGTCCATAACGCTGTATCAAAAGTTTACAACACATTCATTATAAGAAGTTGTTCTATTTAAGGTGATTCCATGGCATGTGACCAAGGCGATCGATTAGTCGATCGATTAATGGTCATTTCCCGGACTCTGTGGAGTTTTTTTTTTTTTTGTAAAACCAGGATTGTCAGCACCTGGAGGTAGATCTAACAAAGATATCTGTTAAGTTTGGATACTAAAATCCGGGAAATAAGGACGTAACTATGGGAATTCGGAATCCGTTGTGCGATACGATAAATCGAATAGCGATTGTTCGAATTCCCATAGTTACGTCCTCATTTTCCGGATTCGAGCATCCAAACTTGTTAGATCTACCTCCCAGGTGCTGACAATTCTGGTTTTACAAAAAAAAAAACTCCACAGAGTCCGGGAAATGGCCATTAATCGATCGACAATAATCGATCGCCTTTGTCACGTGCCATGAAATCACCTTAAGGCTCCGCAACTTTTTCTTGATATCAAATGTAATTTCTCTTCACACACGTATTCCTTGCGCTGCTCTCCGCCATCCACAAATTTAAAGCGAATACATCGACTAGTAATAGCAGTGAACACTGTCCATTTACAACAATACAAGCAAAGTTGAAGTACACTCACAATCAATGGATTCCCGACCCGTGGTTTCATAAAGCCGTAACCAGAAATTCGTCTTTCTCTCTCTTTGCCCATTTGACTTCATGCTCCATAGAAAAGGATAGAAATAGTAGCAGAAGACAAGTGACAACCCCACTCTCCATCTCTTTCCAACACAAGCGTTCAAATGGACAAAAAGAGAGAAAGATACATTCTTGGCTTCGACTTCGTGTGGTTTGGAAAGTCACAGCGCAGCTTTTCCGCACAGCTGCGCGAGATAATCACAAGCGACATGCCACAAGCTTTGCAACGTTGCCGGAATGAACCGTTTCACACAGTAACAAGTAATTGGACAACGGGACATACATGGGAGAACTTGAAAGGACGCTATTATTTATAGGAAATCTCGAAAGGATCGAGTTGAATTTGACAACATGCGCGGGAAAACATTCACACACTCACACTAGTCCTCAACGAATGAAAGGAGGAGGGGAGGGGGAAAAGGACTTAAATGAAAGAGATATTTTCAAACTACATTTATAATTTCCAATTCTATTTCTATTCTATTTGTAAAAAACATAGCTGTATACTTAAAAATCCATTTAAACACTGGATCACGAATGCTATTCTTCCTCAAATAAGATAACAGATACAAAAACAATAGCAACTGGTTTGACCAGTTAAAATGATTCCTGCCTTCGAATATCACTGGCGGATCTCTCTCTCTCTCTCTCTCTCTCTCTCTCTCTCTCTCTCTCTCTCTATCTCTCTCTATCTATCTATCTATCTATCTCTATCTATCTATCTCTATCTATCTATCTCTATCTATCTCTCTCTATCTATCTATATCTATCTCTCTGTGGTCATTTAAACGCATGCGTTAGAAAATGATAGAAGAGTGGGCGAAAATCACGTGACCGGTGACTGCCTGCCCATAATCTGTATGTTTCTAATACGCACGTTCTAATGGGAGAGGAGGGAGAATAGTAGATTCCTAGATCCACCATCGAACATTTTTTGCGCATCGTGGTACGCTTGTTTAGTGTTTACGCGACAGGATATACAGATTCTTTCTTCAACGTCAAATCGATCTCAAAATGATCAAAATATACAATCGAAGAGTCAAATAGGATTCTCATCAAGGTCCATAAACACCAAGCAGGTCCGCATCAGCGCTATGGTTAATATTTACATCCAAAGAGGATCCGTGTTATTCAAATGGAGCTTAAAATTCCGATTTGCATATTTCGCACTATATCTGCGTCACTGAGTCCTAAATATTAGAAACTTGTGTACGATCAAGAGACTTTTTCAAGATGCAAGAGTTTTCTATTTTTTTCTTTCTAGAATAATGACCGAAAATAGAAGCGAATAAAATTCAGATGATCGTGAATGACGAGACGAAAATACGATTCTAGAAAAACACACGAATCCGCATTATAACATTCCGGTCAACAACAATTATCATTCAAATGTATTCATGAATTAAATTCAGATAGACGTAGACCAAATGCGAAAAATGATGTTCGTATTCTTCCACGGTTAGAAAAGTTCCGTAAGTAATTAAGGTCACCGTACCGCGTGTGGCACCTCAACAGTTTGTTCTCTGCTCAAATTATGAATTATGTATATTCTAAGCTATATGCGAAGAGCGCGTTTTTGGACTCTTGCATAGTTTTGTATTTATGAACTTTGCATAATACTACGTTAATATGAAAAGGTGCGATGCAGCGAAGGAAGTATTAACTAGAGACCCTTAATGGCAATTTTCCCAAAGGCAAAGCTTCATGGGATGCATTTCTTTTCCCATCCGCACTAATCATGGGTGGATACAGGAATTCGGCCATCTTTCTCTCTTTCGATTTAAACACATGCGTTAGACAAGGATACCAAAGGGGTCACAACGTGACTTTTAGCCCATGTCTCCGTCCTTTTCTAACGCACGTGTTCAAATGGGAAGAGAGAAAGATGGACAAATTCCTTCATCCGCCTGAGGCACTAATCCATTCAGTGACGCGACGTAGCCAGGAATTTTTAGGGGGGGGGAGGGAATCCGGGGTCTAGAAATTGTCAAGGGGGGCCAAAAGATACTAATTTGGTAAATTTTTCTGAAAATGCAAAAAAAAAATACCTTATTTACGGCAAATTTTGGTGTCAATGGGGGAATGTGTCCACCACGCCACTGAATCCATATCTAAGATTGCGGGCACAGATTAAATCCATCTGACCATCGGTTCATTGAAGCGTTTCTGTCAATATCAGTGGCGTAGCGTGCAATTTGGCAACGTTGCAGTTCCTTCATTTAAACCCATGAAAAAGATCGAACTATTGGGTATTCGGTGAACACCTTCGAATTCGACCTTTTACGTGGGTTTAAATGGATACAATACAACGTTGCCAAATTGCAAGCTACGCCATCCATGGCGTAGCCAGTGGCGCGCCACTGGTCAATATGTGACAGTGACATCTAGACAATGTTGTGACATGGTTGATCAGTGATGGCTCGTACTATTTGACAATGACAATTTTTGGCCATTTGAACCTATACAAAATTCTAACTCGGGTATTCAGTGAGTCCGCTAAAGATAGATTATTTTACGTTAGGCTTAAATTGAGAGAATCCGTTGTTGCCACATTGCACGAACCGAACCGCCACTGTTGTTGATGCAACACCTACAGCTACTGTAACAACGTTGTTCGAAAACTTTAGTATGCGTATTCCACTGTGTATAAGCGTGCGGTACGCGCTCTGGTCCAGTCCGTTTGACGTAAGTGCATTGCGTTGCGTAGCGTAGCGTATAGCCGCCGCGCGCGAGTGCGGACAGGTCGCCCTTGAAAAGTTCGTGCGGAAGTCCGCCCCTCCCCCGCGGTCTTGGTTTTTCGTCCAAACTTGTTTCCGAAATAAAAATTACGATTCCAGAGCACCGCTTAAACGCTCTGTCCCGTATGCTTGTGCCCCCCCCCCGCCACATGACCCTTCAAACAAATGACTCAGAAGACAGCGATAAACTCCGGCCACTTTTCTGTAGATCTGAAACCGTGCAAACTTTCCGACCGGTTTGTTATGCTATAGCACGAGGAATTATATTTATTCCGTGCCGGAAAACCTTGGTTAACAATTCAACCCCCTCCTGTCCAGTAGAATGTATAAAGCTGCGGGGGGCGGGGTGCACGAGCTAGGGTACAGATAGTCATCAAATACCTCGTGTATATTTTCAACTTTAAAATGCGTAATTATGAAAAACACGAACTAAAATTGTGCGGATGTATAAAATAAGCAAATATGTGTAAACGGATGGTCTGAAAAGTTCACACTTCCATAGGAGAAAAAACTTAAGAAAGAATCGTATCCTGTATTCATGGATAGGACTGATAGAATAAGGCAAATGTTACGACAATCAATTAATTGAGGAGTTGAAATACATTAAAACACCTTAGTTCGCCACTGACCCCCCTCCCCTCCATATACATCGCCTGAATATTCATGTGATATGAATCGTTACACCTATATATAGCTTTTATCAACAGCATTGATGCAAGTTCCATCGACACGACGCGACGGTTCAGGCAATTTAGTAACCAAGCTTTTAGACATCTAAACCTATGCAAAAGTATCGAATTTTTCGGGGTCCATTGAACTGCCTTTAGATCAATCATTTTACATAGGTTCAAGTGGAGAATATCCATTGATGCCACATCATGCGGCCAATGGCGGCTCGCCATTGGCACAACTTCTATGACATATTTTGGCGCCAGCAATAAATCAGGATTTCCTGATACCGTGGACGTGGAATCACCGGTGAAATGCGTTAAAGTACATTTTACCAGTGGCGGCTGGTGCAATTTGACAACAGTGTTTTCCCTCCATTTGAATCTATAGAAAAAAATCGATTGCAGGTGAAGTGGCTCTTCACTATCGAATTGATTATTGTTAATTGAATTAAATGGATGGAAAACATTGTCGCCAAATAGCACGAGCCGCCGCTGCATTTTACATAAAAAGATGATAAAGTAGAATTCGCAAAATATATGATAATAATATCTCCAAGAAAAGGCCTTATAACGACAGTATATTCTTCCAAGCAGAAAAGTGACGGACGCTCTCACTGACATTGCATAAGAACGTGATTGAAAAAGTCCGGATGCGGGATGCCCGGGTTTTCCAGAGTAACCTACTCACACAGTCTTATACTCGTCACTCATTCACTCACACATTGATAAAAATGCAGGTGAGAAGAAAATGTTCCTGGAAACACCTTTACAACGCATTGTAAACACTTCAGCATAGTGATTCAAGATGGAATTTACGGATGATACGCTCAATTGGATTATTAAGAAATAATAAGATTCAAGCATGGATTATTGCCAAGAAAGAAAATCTTTCGCATATCGTACTCGCATGAACTAAGAAATATTGTCCTGTTAATTCAACAGGGATTCCGTATAGGAAATTACTAAAAAGAATTATTGTCAAATTAACTGTAAGATTTACCGAAATTCCTGTTACATTAACCGGTATTCTGGTTACTTTTACAAGAATCGCCTGTATAGTACTTTCCTGAACGGAATTCCGGTTGCGGTAGAACCGAAAATTTTTCTCAGTGTGCAACAGTCATTCAAAAGACGTGGATTAATGCAGAGTGTTTGACAATAGCTTATTAAAAATAACTCACAGTGGGACAATTTTCCCACTAATTTTAAGACACAAATTCTGAAATTGATAATTCATGGGTATTTATTGACGTTTAAACTGTCATGAAATGCTGTCCCATTTCTTTCGTTCTTGTTCCACCATGATGGAGCTAAATAGATGAAAAATTGGCGAAATGAAAAGCTTAGGTCACTCTGCGCGTGCATAAGTACATGATAAGCCTAAAATGATTCGTGTCGTGGACTGAGAGAAATCACTTCTTTAAAAACAAGAAAACACGTTAACTTGGTGACAGTTTTCCTTGCGCTGAGTAAAGTTCTGTTGCCTGAAGGAGAATCACTGTCACAACAAGGAATCTTTTACTTGTAGAAGCAGATATTTTCCTTGGGTTAAAGGAATTTCCGCTCAGTCAATATTTCACTGTGCAGTTTCTTTAACACAAACTGAATACACCTTGGATTAAAAAAAAATTATATATATCTCAGGGTGAAATGTGGCAACATTTGATTCTCTCTTTTTGAACGTAAGTAAAATAATCGATCTTCATGGTGTTCATTTAACCGCCGAGAAATCTATTCTTTTGCTGTTTAAAATTTAAACGACAAAAATTGTGGGTTTTTAAATCGATGCCCGAACTATCACTGATCAACATGAGACGAAAAATCAAGCAAGTAAGAAAGAGACGAAAAACAAAGGTCGATTTCCTCGCAATGATAATTTTATTTATAAAAACGTGTCGCAGGAACGACGCACTCTGGTCGGAGATCGAAAAAATGTGGCAAAAATTCAGTGAAAAAATGGCATAAAAATTCATCGTTTTCGACGTTTCAAACTTAACTGAAAACTTTCCAGCGACATTTCTCGGTTTAAATTACTTGTTCAAAGTGTTTTCCGCCATTAAAATTGGTCTTGAACGTTTATAAATGATAAATGTATGAGAAATGCACTCTCTGAGTTTTGGCCACTTTCAGACTACCTCAGACGATAGTGCGACGGTGCGTGCGCAGAACAGTGTTGCCAGATTGGTGTGAAAAAGCCGTACATTTTACATTGATTTAAATGGGGGCGATGCGGCTTTTTACTCTCGATCTGGCAACACTGGCGCAGAATCGGGTTTGATCACAGATGTTCCATTTGCCAACATCGAGAGGTTTGTTTTCCTGTATACGAAGTTTTTATGTCTAGTTCTTATTTTGAACTATCTTGTCATGGAACAAGTAAAGCAAGGAGGTCAGGTGTCTCTACCAAGTATAGTATATGTATAATTTATAAATAGTCACCAGATCCTTATTATTATTCATACTGAAATGCTTACGAAAAATATTCTATGGCCGTGCCAACATTAACTCCGTTGAAGGGGGGGGGGCAAAATTTCAATTTTACCGCCCTCCGTAACCAAACTTATAATAATCTAATGACGTTTTTATTTTTTTATTTTTTGCACCCTGATTTTGCCAGGGAAGTGCCGCGGCCGTCCCGGGGTAAGGATACCCAATAACCCCCCCCCCCCCCCCCCCACCCCGCAATAATAAACTCACAAGAAGCGTAAATGAAATCCAAGATGGCGGAGAAATATCGAGCATTTGTATGCATGCACCACGTACATCCAAGGATAGCCAACCTCGCACAATATCGATCACATGCAATCAACCACAATGTAAACAAACACATAAACTCTACCTCCAGTGAGGTTGTCAAAGTTGGCCATCCTTGGATGTTAACGGTGCATGCATACAGATTGCTCGATAATTATCCGCCATCTTGGATTTAATTAAACGGCTCTTGTGAGTTTATTATTGCATTTTATAAAGTTCTGATGCCACTAATGGACTTTTCAGGCGATTTTATATTAGATTAAACACTCTTAAACGTTGTAGCAAAAGTTTGCAACAGACCCATTGTGCATGATACTCATGCTCTAAAAAAAATCAAAGTTCGATAAAAATCCCGCTCATATTTTGTTCCGCGATTTCACACAAAAAAACCGTGCGCTGATTTTCGAAGGAACACAAACGAATCAGAAGTTACGGAAGACCCGAGGAGTTACATAAACTTGTTTGGCCAATGGTCACGTTTCGGTCGTTGCTCAATGCTCAAGCTCAAGTGAACTCGTGGAGCGACGACGATGGTAATTGCGGCCGTAACTCACAATTATCACGATCCCTATGCGACGCGTCCTATCCTATAGGTGCATTCTGGTTAACAATAAGAAAGAGAACCACAAATCGTAAAAAGCGCACTTCTCCATTCTTCCTTCGTTTTTGACCAAATAGTAATATCAAACTATTTATTGATTTTGAGTTACTCAGCAGCGAACACAACGGGGCAGATGCAACCAATGAGCTATAACTTTAGAGCAATGAGCTATAACTTTAGAGTGGCACATCAAGGAACGTTCCGCTGGTTCATTGTTGTCACCTAGGGCGCCGCCATCTTGCCGTAAAAATCGATTTTGAGGTTAAATTTTGTAGGTTGTTTCCGGTCGTTTGGTAAACAAACTCGGGCATCGCCGGAAACAACCTACAAAATTTAACCTCAATCCTTGGAATCTGCCATCCAAATTCCCGCCAAATTCCGAACGACCTACAAAATTTAACCTCAAACCTTGGAATCTGCCGTCCAAATTCCGCTTTTTCCCGGGATTCCTTCTACCCTGTGTGGCACAAGGTGGACCAGCCCGCTGCCACTCTAAAGTTATAGCTCATTGCTTTAGAGTGGCATATCAAGGAACGTTCCGCTGGTTCATTGTTGTCTCCTGGGGCGCCGCCATCTTGCCGTAAAATTCGATTTTGAGGTTAAATTTTGTAGGTAGTTTCCGGTCGTTCCGTAAACAAACTCGGGCATCGCCGGAAACGACTCGGAAACGACCTACAAAACTTAACCTCAAACCTTGGAATCTGCCGTCCAAAATTCCGCTTTTTCCCGCGATTCCTTCTACCCTGTGTGGCACAAGGTGGACCAATCCGCTGCCACTCTGAAGTTATAGCTCATTGGATGCAACAGGGTCTCAAATGTTGTGTGTTTTATGAAGACAATGGAGCTCTTGGACGGTTTTGCTGTGGGCAAATGGAGTATCAATTCCAATGCATAAAATGCTGCGAAAATAACGACGAGACCATTAAAAAAGTCTAAAACTCGCACTCCTCGCAGAGAAAACTTGACTCGAAATTTCGGGTGACCATCCTTGCATATATGCACCAACCTCGGATTCGGACCCAAAATAACAGAACGTAACCTACGAATTTGAACAATGAGATTAATGAATTTGCTTTCAAAAGGTAAATTTGAAGGAATTACAGGTCCATTTATACACATTGTGTCACTAGGAGCACGGTGATAACTACATAAAAGTTCTACGTTGCGTATTAAAAGGCGATGCAGACGGCACTTAATTTCATGTCCTGTTCTTTTGTTTGGGGCCCGAATCCAAGGTTGGTGCATATACATGCAAGGGTGGTCACCCGAAATTTCATGTTAAGTTTTCTCTGCAAGGAGTGAGTTTTAGACTTTTTTAATGA
This sequence comes from Trialeurodes vaporariorum, assembly GCA_011764245.1. Lineage (NCBI taxonomy): Eukaryota > Metazoa > Arthropoda > Insecta > Hemiptera > Aleyrodidae > Trialeurodes > Trialeurodes vaporariorum. Next base: position 74,613,875 of record VMOF01000111.1, on the reverse strand, counting down.
TCTAATCGTTATTTTCGCAGCATTTTACATCAGAATTGATAGGCCATTTGTCTACAGCAAAACCTTGCAAAAGCTCCATTATAGTACTTATGTAGCTGAGAACAATAGTGCCTTTGGTCTTTTTTTCCCGAAGTGTCCCGGTTTTGGAGAGACACACGAGTAAAGTTGCAAAAAATCGTGTACGTTTGCGTGGTGACGTCACTATATGTGGAATTCCCGCACTTAAAATATGCAATGTATTTTGGGCCAAAATCTCATCTCCAGAACAATGGGACGTAATCAGAAACTAAAGACATCTTCATTCTCAGCTCATCACGTACTTTCATTTTCTACATAGAAAACACAAAACTTCAGACCCTTGCAACTGCCCCATTTGCTGAAAGGAATGCAAACTGTGTATTTTTATAAAACCACGGAATGCGGATCTTCACACAAAAATCACATTGCACGCATCGAAAAGTCTTAAAATTCACTCACGAACTCAATAAAAGCTCCTTTAAACAAAATTCAAAGATGGCGGTCGAATGAGTGGCTCACAATGGGGGAGTCCCATCTAATCACAACTTTCAATGCTGAGAAAAGTGATTTGAATGATTGAATTATTTAAGTAAAATTCACAAATAGTTTTCGAGTTTCAACATTTCATCAGGGCTCATTTAGACAAATAGTAAACAGATGAAACAGAAGAAACTATGGACATGCTAATATTTAACCACCAGAAAACATGGGACAGAAAGGAACCAGAGATAATTATTAAACTTTAGGTCCAAAAACTCACAAAGTAAAGGAATCTGGGACCAATAAATGTACGGTACACACGGGCTTTAGGTCGTACCTGAAAATGGCGATTCTAACCTCACATTTCTTTAACGGCACATCGGAATGTTGGGTCCGCTCCCAACTTTACGTTACTTGGGGCGGGTCTAGAGCCTCTCTAACCCACCCTAAGTGCTATTCTGAGGTTAGTTTTGTGTTTGCGCCATTTTAAAACGGTCCGATGCGGTCCGTTGGCTGGTGGCCGATGCTTGTTGAAGTACTTAGGGCGGACTTGGGGCGGACTTGGGGCCGAGGACCGTGTGACCATACATTTATTGGTCCCTGAACTTAACATTGTTTATTAATGTTGCTTTTTTATTGTATACAATGAATTTATTTGGAGTAATTTTCACTCTTTTTATATATAAGTGGAGCACAAACCAGATTTAACATCGCATCTATAATTACACTTGGTTAATTATGTCTATGTGCTTACTTTTTTTTTTTACGTTCGAAGGACTGACCTCAGGCGCATTTCGCCCAATCACACCGATGAAGAGGTATACTAACCGGAAGTAGTTATTTAGTTATCTCGACCAGTGGATTTACAGCGATCAATTGCGAGGAAACCAAGTGACATTCTGATGTGGTTGAATGAGAGAGCAGGGCTTTTGAAGTTTAAGGTCAATTGTTTTCCGGATTCAAATTTCTTCGTAAGTGAGAGAGAAAAAAAAAAGAAAAAAAGAATAAAAAAGGAGGTGCCTCTTAATCAGTGAATTAGCCTGAAACGACCTGTTTTCCTTTTTTGGTTTTTGATTTTTATCTTCTTTTGTTTTTTTATCTCCCAGGCTTTGAAATGTAAAAAACAATATTTATCTGAGTTGGTCTTCATGAGTGATGGCCATCAGTGTGGCAGCTCGTGCAATTTGACGACAATTTTATTCCTCACTTTAAATCTATGTACGCGCCACAATCGATTGCTACACTATCAAATCGATTGTTTTATATACAATGAAATGGAGAAAAATCGTTGTAGCCAGAGTGCACAAGCCGCCACACTTGACCATTTAACCACATGGGTCCACCTGTTCTTGGACGAGGATTTTTTCAGGGTATCAAACCGTTATAAACACTTGGCTGTATAGATTTTCTAGATTAGATTCTTGCTGACATCATCTCATCTTTAGGACTGTATGTAGTGTATGTAGCATTCTTTTCCGATGAAATATCTTTTTCGTTTTTCCAAGATAGGTAAAGATATAGCAGTGGCGTAGCGCGTGCAATTTGGAAACGTTGGATGGTGTAAACTAAACCCATTTAAAAAATCGAATGCAAAGGTGTTCACGGAACACCCAATAGTTCGATCATTTTCATGGGTTTAAATGGACACGTTACAACGTTGCCAAATTGCACGCTACGCCACTGATAAATAGGCGTCTTTTGTTTGTTTGACCGTTTCCATAAAAATTGCTTCCAAATGGCGCGTCAATCAGTGGCGTCGCGTCCATGAGTGCACATGAGCACGTGCACCCCCTGAGCCGAGAGAACGGCAAAACTTTAATTAACCCTTATTGAGAGAGAAATAATTCCAAACTATGAACGATCAGTGCGTAGAAAGAGACCGATCAGGAGCTGCCTTCCGCGAGCATTCAGTATGAGGCGACGAGAGAGAAGTACCGCGCCCGGCCGCCTCCACTGCCACGTATACGAAGCGTATAGCTAGCCGAGAGAGTTCCGTACACAGCACGAACTCGGCCCATACACGCTGTGTGTAGTGGCAGTCTGACCCGTGGGCATATTTTCGATCTAAACATTCGCTGAGAAACCTCGTCCTCGTGCACTCAGATTTGTGAACGAAGCCGAGGAGAAGTGTCCAGCGAGCAACTCCCACCACCAGAAAACCGGTTCCCCTTCCACTGCTCGCTCACTGCTCAGCTCACTCTCAATCCACGACTCTGCGTCTGCGCTGCGTGTTGTTCGAGTCTCCCATTTCTGCCATTTCCCACTCATTCTCGTTGCAGCAAGTGAGCACACTGCGCTCGGCTGTCTTGGCTTGTCTTTAAATTATATGTATTAATATACGTGTAGCTAAAGAAAAAAAAAAGAAATGTGGGCAGCAGAAATCATTGATTTATGTAGGCAGTCTCAACCCTGCAAAGACAAGGAAGTATTTTTTTTTATTTTTCTAAGAAAATATAGGATTTATTGCAGGTCAAAATACTGCCTGAAACTACTCAAAATTGCCCAGAGGGCATAGGTAAACCTCCAATTCCAAAAAATTTTCGGGGGAGGACCCCCGGACCCCCCCTTTTCGTCCTGGGGGGTATTCCATACCCCCCAAACCCCCCGGAAATATGTGCACTACCTATTAGAAATCCACGCGACGCCACTGGCGTCAATGGATCTGTTTTTATCTTCTTCCTTGTAAAAAATAGAAATCCTAAAAGCACAGATCAACCCACCCCGGCTGCTGAAATTGCGACTCTTGTTTACCCCAACTCTTTTTCCGAGGCTAAAACTTTTGATAGGTAAGGAATTTGTAATCCCCTGTCCCGCGAATAAAGTAACACGTAAAAGGAACGAAAAATTTAAAGAATGCTTGTTTCTTGAATGAAAAAATAATCAGGCATAATGGGACGTAGTAACATCGACTGACGGACGGCCTGGCAGGCACGGCGAACGCAAACTTCTATCGTCGCACAATGGGACTGAGATCAGGGGGGAAAAATGGTCAGAAAGGAACGAGGAAAAAAGAAGAAAAAAAATCATCGTTTTCTCCCTTTAAAGCTTCATTTAAAACTTTCCTGTGACATTTTTAAGTAAACGATACTTATAAATAGTGTACTCTGTGATTAAAATTGGTCTTGAAAGTTTAGAAAAGATAACTGGGGCTGTTGCACACTTTTACTGTAAGCAATTTAATAGTCGATTCTGGTGTAAAAACCTCCAAAAATAACGATGGCCAGCACTAAAAACTTCCGAAATCCACTCCTAAACTCAATAAACGCTTTAATTTGCGCGAGTGTAATGGTGGCAAAGTTCAGTAATAATAAATGGGAGATTCCTAAATCTTAATTTCGTCACTCTCTCTAAGCTGACAAGGATGATTCACAGAGTAATTAGTCATAAGAGTGGTGATCCTTATCCGATGAATGGTGTGACATCTAGTGACACCAGTGTCAAATGAAAGTCGTCTCTTATTGGCCACTTCTTGATGGAGTTACAGTATTGTTGGATGGGAATCTCTCATTACTCCTGCCCTTAGCAACAATTACGCTCGCGCAAATGAAATCGTTTTTTGAGTTTAGGAAGTAAGCATCAAAAACGACATAATGTGTTCGCGACATTCACCATCCATCAGTGTTAATTTTACTAATTTTTAGTATTTTAGAAGAATTCTACGCCTACAATTTCACTCCATCATCGCTATCTTATGTATTTTGAGACGCTGATTTCAAAAATGATATTAGTTTTTATTAAACTGGCCTAGGTTTTACGTAAATTCGAAATTACGTCTTCTTAGCAAAAAATTCGGAATTCTGGACAAAGTATGAGTTTTGAGTAAAAACTAAGGCCAAACTTGAAATCAGCAGGTCAAAATACTTGGGAAACTCCGCGAAAGGGGTGAGAAAGAGGTATCTTATGATGAGAAAACCTGGTTTTACGTTCATACCAGCCGTACACACTATGTCGTTAAGGCGTAAAAATCGAGTTTAGGAGTGGATTTCGGAAGTTTTCAGGGCTGCCATCGTTATTTTTGGAGGTTTTTACAGCAGAATCGACTATAGAATAGCTTACACAGCCATTCTCTATGGTAACGGACGTCACATTTTCACTCTTAAAAGTTGAAAAACTGGAGGATTTTTCTCTTAAAAAAAATCCTTTCAATACCCAATGATAGGTACCATTATGATCTTTCATTCCTGAAATGTAGCTGTTTTTGTGATGATTCAATCAAGAGAAAAAAATAAAAATCAGCTGTAACGGACGTCACTCAAATGTACCCTGCTCTTTGAGACCCCTTCACTGTTCTAACATTTTGTAAGAAACTACTAGTAATTTTAAAAAACTATTGGCATAGAGCTATTCTTGAAAGTATGCCGAAGCAAATGATGTAATTACTTGAAAAAGTTTTCCTATGAATTTTTTGAGATAATCAGGATTTTCTCTGTAACGGACGTCACAAGGCTTTTGTAACGAACGTCACTCAGTCAGGCAATCTATTAAATAATGACTGTTTTGAGATGGTTTATAACCAGAATTAATTCAAAATATATTAGTAGGTGGTAAATTAAAACACTTCGTAACTTAAGAGTGTACTGCTTTCACATTTAACAAACTAACTCCCTCCCATTAATCTTCCGGCATGGAAATCATGTACAGCCATTCTCATTAAGGGTAGCATGGCTGGCATAAACTAAAGTATGATAAAGAATTTAAAAAAAAATAGCTCATCTGATTCAAAAAAATTTTGAATTTTATGTAACTACTTTCAGTTTTTCGTAACTTTTAATGTTAGCCGCATTTTTCGGGTTTATAGGAGTGGTATTCAGAGATAGTGATATTAATCGAAAGTTTGCATCACTGATTTTCACTAATTATTGAACCATCCACTTTTCTATTTATCAGCCATGTGAATTTCATGCCTGCATTCTGTGTATCCTAAAGGAAAATTGGAACCAGTCAATTGTAAGTGTGTTTTTCATTAATTCTTTGAGAAGCGTCCAATGTGTGAAATTTTGGTGACGTCCGTTACGTGCCGGATGTCACTTTCATGCAAATTTGACTTTCAAAAAGTTACAGCGCCATCACAGAATTTAGAAGGAGGCTAATTTTTAGGTCAGCTGATAGACCTGAACGTTTTGATCCATGATTAACCGCTAAATTCATGTTCTGACTCCATAATGCACAGAAAAAACACTTTTACTGTGCTTAGGAGCATAGTAAAATGCTTTTTCTGCACATTGTTGGCTTGTTACATGAATTTAACAATAAAACACAGATCAGAATGTTGAGGTCTATCAGCTGATCTAATAATCTGCCTCTTTCTAAATTCTGTGACGGCGCTAGTTTCTTGAAAGTCTAATTTACATTAATGTGACATCCGATATGTAACGGACGTCACCAAAATTAAACTTGCAGTAAAATGAGTTTAAAAAACATTATCATCAAAAAAGTATTTTGTGTGCTTAAAATATCAACTTATCCTTGCTCTCACCAAATTTGAACAATTTTCAATCAATAGTAACGACTATGTAGCTAGTTTTAGTACATTTCTGTAACGGACGTCACACTTTGGACACTTCTCAAAGAAATAATGAAAATCACACTTACATTTGACTGGTTTCAATTCTCCTGCAGGATACACACAGCACAGGGCCTGACAGTCACATGGCTGATAAACAGAAAACTGGTTGATGGAATAATCAGTGAAAATCAGTGATGCAAACTTTGGACTAAAATCACTGTCTTTGAACACAACTCCTAAAAACCATAAAAATGCAACTAAAAATTCAACATCACAAAAAAATGAAAGTAGTTTCATAATATTCAAGATTTTCTGAATCAGATAAGCTACTTTTTTTAATATTTTGCAAAACTTCATTTTTTTCCAACCATGTCCCACTTTGGTGAGAATGGCTGTACAGCAAAAGTGTGCAACAGCCCCGCCATTGGTGAGAAATATACTTTTTGTTTTTTGTCCACTTTTTGACAATATCAGACCTCAGTGCGTCGAGTCGGTCGCGTTTGTCGTAGGCATACAACTTCCAGTAGTGAGTAGTGAGTAGACCAAACTTGATCTTGATAAATGCCGCGTGCGACGCGGACGCGTGACGGACGCCAGACGAGGTACTAACGCAAGTTCTCTATCTGATCCAGTTTTGATCGAGAGTCAAATACGTTTATAAAACTTTGCTTTGATATTGAACAACTGACGACCGCGGCTGATGGTTGATGGTTGATGGAATGGTGGCTACTATGCGATGCGATGGCTCACTGACAAGGCAGGTAATCGACCTTTCAGAGACAGCAAGTAACTTCTACCTCGGAAATAAGGTCAATATGTGCGTGGGTAAAGCACTCTACTGTCGCGTAAGATACGTGAACCTAACTTGCAAGTTTATACCACCAGCTATAACAGATCTAGGCTTTAAACATAGGTTCTGCTCTTTCCCTGGTGTTTATAACTCTAGCAAGGAGGTTTGGAGGGATCGAATTAAAAAACAGTCGATCAAATTAATTAGAGGAAAACATTGAAATCAGATAGCTAATTACTGGAGTGTCGACAGTATCTATTACTTATCGCGCGGTATCATTAGTCTTTGTGAGGGCTTGCATTCAAATGGTAATAACTATTACTCCACGACCACGGCAAAAATGAGGTTGAAAGGTGTTTTTTTTTTTCTTTGGCCGTTTTGCCAGCGGCAGAGTTAAAAGTACGAAAATCTATTTCTTTTTCTAGATGTCATATAATAAACTTCCCGTGCAAATAATTAGAGCTTATAACAACAACCGCATATTTTTAAAATTCAGGTGAAACAATTTCTTTAACGAGAGAGCGATGGATTAGCCCAGAGACAAATAGAGACCCCAGCACACCGTATGCTTCCCGTGTTAGAAAAGTGAAGCAAGTTTAGCGGTCACAGTTTTAGTCGGGAGTCACCGGCTGCAACGATAAACATTAAACATTGCCTATTGTTGAATGGTTAAGCTCAACAAAATGCTGTGATTGGTTCGCCGTCCCGGAAACGGATACAGGTTTTGCTTTTCGAATGCAAAACACACGCTCATCAGTCAACATTAGGCAATAGTTGGCTGTTGTTCTGATGAGTTCCGACCAAAATTGAGCCAGAAAAGTGGACACCTGTCGCAAGCTTTGTGCTGGGTCTCTATTTGTCTCTGGATTAGTCGACCCTTGAAGTTCCTGATTTTTGGATGAAGAATGAAAAACGGTGATTGGTGGAAATGAATCACGTGGTTGCCAGGTCTAATAAAAATACGGAATTTATCTAATTGGTATGGTAATGATAACGGTAACCGTCAATGGTTTGGTAATGCGGATAGTGAGCATTTGATAACCAATTGGATAAATTCCGTACTTCGATTAGACTTGGCTACCACTTGACTCGTCTCCAATAATCACCGTTTTCCATTCTTGTTCAGCCTATATCCAAAAATCAGGAATTTCAAGAATCACCCTGGAGTTTAGTTACCTACAATCTACATGCGAATGATGAAAGCATAGTTCTGTAATCTGTGTAGTCCTGAAGATTAGAGGAAAGGTTAAATATCTTACATTGTGGTCGAAGAGAAGATAATGCCGCGTTAAAAAAATTAAGAAATAAGTCATCCGTGTTTTTATGTGAAACACAATATTTTCAGCTTTAAGACCAAGCAATAATCATGAAAAAAAGAAGAAAAAAAAAAAAAAAATCCAAACGCTACTGCGCTTTATAAGTATAGTAACCGAAGTGGTGCTACGCATTCCTGATTCTCCTTGACGCGCTATGCTGCATAGTAATTACAGCCCTCTATCCTTAATCCGACAAATCAGCCTATATACTGTCAAAGAGTTGAATAACTAAATAATCTGCCCCGTTGTCAGACACGATCAAAATAAAACGTAAAACTTACTTATATTTTAAGAAATGATTTGATTCTTAATTATTTATCGACTCACCAGTTTGTTAATAATATTATGAATATGATGAATGAATGTAAAATACATACATTTTGTTCGTGCGTGTGCATTTAATTGGTTACATTGAAAATTTCGGCAAAATTTGAGGGAGCTGTTGCGACAATAGGTGTCCATAAGGCGCTAGCGCTTCGTTTATTCTGCGCTGGGCATAATCTTACACCAGCGCAGCGGAGGAGAAGGTGAGGAGAGGAGAACACGCTTGAAGGTTAATATTTCGAGTATTTTTTATTTGTGGCCGAATTCGAGTGGAGCTCCATTAATTTTCCGGTTCCTTCCCGAACTTCCTGCCTTCCACTTTTCGGTGTTATATTTTAATTTTTGCGATGCGTATTTTTTCATGCGCGATTTTGTCGGATAAAATAGCCGCAGTTGGGGCAGCCGATGCGGTGGCACTTGAAAAATATAAAAACGCGAATAATTATTTTTATTATTAATAAACACCAAACTCGATAATTATGTGAAGAATATCCTTACTTTTGTTTTTGAACAAAGATTTGATAAAAATCTAAAAATTAATCGTTTTATCTTGGAGAATGAAAACATGAAGACATAGCTTTTTCATTTTTAATTTATTAACTATTGAAAAAATGGATTATTCAAATAAATAAATAAATAAATAAATAAATAAAATAAAATAAACTGTACGGGATTCTCCACGAACACATACTCACATCAAACTTAATTTGGGGGAAACCCACAGAACCCCCTTAATTACTCTGGCGTAGACCGCCAGACCCCCTTAAATATTCTGGGGGAAATTCCCGAACCCCCTTCAGGAGTTAATTTTACAATAGGCTGGTTGCAGAATGTTTTTGCTTTTAGTCAAAATTCAAACTTCGCTATATTTGAAATATTTCGATTTTCCCTATATGTATAAATGCTCACCCATTTCCCCAATGACTTTGATGGAAACCTTTTATCCTCCATACGCTGCTTACAATTCAAAATTTCGAAGGAGAAAAAAAAAAAAAAAAAAAGTCCCCCTGATGGGGATTGTTGAAAGCAACTTCTCTGCAAAATTTGGATGCATAAATGGATCATTGGTTCAAAAGTTTTGCTGGGATACATAAACGGACAGACATCTGCGCAAGGGCGGCTTGTGCAATTTGGCAACCTCGCTTTTTTGCCCTTTAAACCTATGCAAAAGTATCGATATATTGGGGGTGCAGTTGCAGCTCCTGAAGATCGATTGTTCTACATAGGTTTAAGTGGAGATAATACGTTGTTGCCACATTGCACGAGCCGCAACTGCATTTGCGCCATCGCAATACTTTCTCAATTTCTAACTTCGTTAGATTGTGAAAGTAAAAATGAGAAGAAAGTGGGAAGGGATGAAGGGAGGCAATCCTCAACGCCAAAAATAATAATAATAAAAAAATGATAGTAATAAAAAAAAAATTATGCCGAAACATGCGTGTGAAATTTCTTGACCCCCCCCCCCCCCCCGGTGGCACTACAGTCATAAACTGAACTGAACTGTGTAATCTTTTCTCAATCGGTAAATTGAAAAATGACATCATAAGAGGCGGGAGCCACCAGGCCAAGTCCAATAATTAAATATACACACGGAACGGCAACTCATAGATAAATAGAGCAAAATTTCCCATGCATGAATTTTGATCCCTATAGGCAAAGGTCATTAGTTTCTGAGGCGACGCGACAATGCGACACGCGCGTGGTGGACGAGAACAAAAAAATGCATGTAATCAGACTCAGTCTGTGCGTGTGTGTGTGTGTATGTGAGTGTGTCTCAGTGTCTGTGTGTGTCAAAGAGCACGACACTAAACTTATATGCTTGATTCATGGTCAATAGTCCGGGAAATAATTGAATAAATATAGGGGTACCCGGACAAAATTGCTAGAAAAGGTTTTATTACATCAAAAAACGCAGAAAAATCAGGAGAATCCGAATTTCTTAAGGTCGCCAAAGGTCGCCCAAAAATTCCCCCCCAAAATCCCAAAAAACCCCAAAATTTTTCGATTTTTTTCAAAAAAATTGTTGTAGCGCCTAAAATATCGATCTTAGCGTACAATTACTTCAGTCTAAACTTGTAGAGGACAAAATTCTACGTAAGAAACATGTATTACCTGAACCCTTTGACTCAAAGAACCCCCTCAAAAATGCCCCCCAAAAATAGCTCTTTTTCGGAACTGTACGATATTGCCCGAAAAGTCGCGCAAAATGTCGTTTTTGCGTGTCAACCGACCTCTTTAGCGAATAAAGTGACTGAAACAAAATTGTAGATTACAAAATTCTGCCCCGAAATCAAACTGCACTGTCACGGTAACTTAAAACATGTTGCAAAAAATGGTTTTGAGTTATCTATTTCGAACCGTATAGAAAACGAGTTGGACCTATTTTGCGCGGAGTGTGCCGTGACTTCAATTAATTGAAGTCTTTGACTGCGAATCGCACACATTCAGTGGCGGATCCACAGGGGGGGGGGGGGGGGCACATGGCGGATCCACAGGGGGGGGGGGGCACGTGCCCCCCCCCCCCCCCCCCAAAAGCCTCAAATTTTGCCTTTATTCGGTAGAAGCTGGACCGAAATTGCTTCCGTCGACGCTTCAAAATTTCACAGGCGTGCCCCCCCCCCCAGAAAAATTTTCTGGATCCGCCACTGTACACACTCAAAACCCAATGCATAATTGTGTGAGAGCTTTGACAGTCCATATTTTGAGTCTGGGGGGGGGTCCATAGTTTTGGTCCATCGATTCTACGATCAGCCCCTTCAACATATAGTCTTTAAACTTGATCGAGGAGAACTTACTTAAATTTTCCGAGGCGATCTTGAAACGTCAATCAGACCTAGGGAAGTCTTCCACCCAGTCGTCAATTTCTTCAAGGTCACGTGACACCTTGACATTTTTTACACGCAAGCGAACAGCTGAGTCCATGCTTCTTACAGCTACATTTTTGGCTAGAGCAGAGCAGGCGTCCTCTGCGCAGCCACACCTTATTATTTTAAGGAGCGCCTCTGGTGCTGGTGGCTTATCGGTCAAAATTGGAACTAAGCCCGAGGTTCCTTTTTTTCACCCCCAGGACTCTGGGTCGACGTCATGGTCCATCCAAGTCATAACTTGAAATAATACGCGGTAAAAATGAAACTTGGCGGCATCTGATGTAAGAGGTAAGTTTTCAGGATTCACACGATTAACACTGGACGCAATCTTTTGCGAAAATAATTTTACTCGTAGAGAATCGAGTGATGCAGTTAATTTACCGCCGTAAAGTCGTGTCAGTAACCTCTCGCCGGCCTTCTCTACATCTTCTTTAGCGCTTGAATGGGGCTCTTGCAAACTTTTGCAATAGGGGATTGAAGAGTTGATTCTTGTATAAAAATCTGTAAAAATGACGGTGAGTACACTAAAAAATCACGAAATTCACTCTCAGAATCGGGCTTAATGGAGGAGAGACGCAGTTATCATACCTAATTTGAGACATATCTCTGTGTTTCCTTAGAGATAGTGACATAATAGACAGGAGTCTCCCATGATACTTGCGTCGAACCGCCATAACCATCTTGCTATTAAAGTAGTTATGTATAGGTTTATTACTGAATTTTACACTTTCTCAGTGTGATTTTCGAGATTTTCGCTGGTTTTTACATCAGAATGGACTATTCATTTGCTCACAGCAAAAATTACCAAGAGCCCCATTGTCGTGAAAAACTGCAGCATCCACCATTGCAGACTCGTCCCGCTTCAGCAAGGATAAAATTTTCCCCTTATGGATGCCGTAAATGTGAGATGTGCTATCACAGCCTAGGAAAGCGTGACAAAATAAAATGTTTTTGGAAAATTCAGAGCCTGAATCACTGAATTAAAATTAACTGAATCGCTCGATTCTCTATACGATTAAAATTATTTTCGCAAAAAATTGCGTCCAGTGTTAATCGTGTGAAACCTGAAAACTTACCCCTTACATCAGATGCCGCCAAGTTTCATTTTTACCGCGTATTTTTTCAAGTTATGACTTGGATGGACCATGACGTCGACCCCGAGTCCTGGGGGTGAAAAAAAGGAACCTCGGGCTTAGTTCCAATTTTGACGCTGTTCGCTTGTGTGTAAAAAAAGTCAAGGTGTCACGTGACCTTGAAGAAATTGACGACTGCGTGGAAGACTTCCCTAGGTCTGATTGACGTTTCAAGATCGCCTCGGAAAATTTAAGTAAGTTCTCCTCGATCAAGTTTAAAGACTATATGTTGAAGGGGCTGATCGTAGAATCGATGGACCAAAACTATGGACCCCCCCCAGACTCAAAATATGGACTGTCAAAGCTCTCACACAATTATGCATTGGGTTTTGAGTGTGTACAGTGGCGGATCCAGAAAATTTTTCTGGGGGGGGGGGGGCACGCCTGTGAAATTTTGAAGCGTCGACGGAAGCAATTTCGGTCCAGCTTCTACCGAATAAAGGCAAAATTTGAGGCTTTTGGGGGGGGGGGGGGGGTGGCACGTGCCCCCCCCCCCCCTGTGGATCCGCCATGTGCCCCCCCCCCCCCTGTGGATCCGCCACTGAATGTGTGCGATTCGCAGTCAAAGACTTCAATTAATTGAAGTCACGGCACACTCCGCGCAAAATAGGTCCAACTCGTTTTCTATACGGTTCGAAATAGATAACTCAAAACCATTTTTTGCAACATGTTTTAAGTTACCGTGACAGTGCAGTTTGATTTCGGGGCAGAATTTTGTAATCTACAATTTTGTTTCAGTCACTTTATTCGCTAAAGAGGTCGGTTGACACGCAAAAACGACATTTTGCGCGACTTTTCGGGCAATATCGTACAGTTCCGAAAAAGAGCTATTTTTGGGGGGCATTTTTGAGGGGGTTCTTTGAGTCAAAGGGTTCAGGTAATACATGTTTCTTACGTAGAATTTTGTCCTCTACAAGTTTAGACTGAAGTAATTGTACGCTAAGATCGATATTTTAGGCGCTACAACAATTTTTTTGAAAAAAATCGAAAAATTTTGGGGTTTTTTGGGATTTTGGGGGGGAATTTTTGGGCGACCTTTGGCGACCTTAAGAAATTCGGATTCTCCTGATTTTTCTGCGTTTTTTGATGTAATAAAACCTTTTCTAGCAATTTTGTCCGGGTCAAACATGAAAATTCCCCGACTACAAGGGGACTCGCATAATTTTTACTCCTTCATCACTCGGACGTTATGTTTCGCATCGACATACGCGAGGTCGATTTTTTTTTTTTTTCTGCTCCAACTCCCTCCTCATTCGATCCCAACGAAAAGTGAACAAAAAAATAAAAAATAAAAAAAGAACTGCGATCAAAGCGACTCGCCTGAATCGAATCAAATCGAATCGAATACCTTAAGAAAGCTCGCGATGACAACATACACAGTCGTTGTGCCGATTGGCAAGCAAGCCTCGCATGTAGTGTATAACTGTATAATGCGCTCAGAGTGTATTGCATAAAAGTTACAAATCGAGTGTTTAGCCGCATTTTTTTTTGTATTATTATTATTATTGCTGTAACACAGAGTCAACAGTCCAGTTTCGTTTTTTTTTCTTTTTTCTTTCTTTCTCCCCTTTTTTTCTCTCATGCATTTATTTTAAGCCGTAAAGAGTCTCGTTTTCTTTTCAGACATTCTCTCAGGCACTAGCGCAACAGCGAGAGAAATTCTCTATCTCTCTTTTCTCCATTGAAACCCCCCTCTTTCTATCCTTTTCCCACTTACATTGGTGAGTCCAACCCTCGAGAACAGGGGCAGGGGGGGGGGGCAAACTTGGGATTTTTGCCCCCCGGTGACCCCCTTTTTCTTTAATCTCTCTTTCTTTCCCCTGTCCTCCCTCTCTTTTCACATTTATGTGGCCGAACGGCGGGGCGATAGCCCCCTTCTCCCCCCCCTCAACCGCCAATATCTCCTTGTGCATTCAAAAGGAGAGATGATGAAAGGTTATTAGGGTCCTTGGTCAAACATTTTTTTCTCATTTTTTATGGGTTATGCTCTCCCAATTCGTCTCTTTTGTTCTTTTTTTTATTTTTCCTAATATCTTAAAACTTTTTCAGAGCTGTTCAGCTTTCTCCATTCCTTCTTCTATACATACGTATGATTTCACTCAGATCACGCATTCTTTTTCTTCTTTTAAAAGCGCATTTAGTGTAGGTTTTGATTATTTATCTTTGCGTTTTCTCTAGCATTGTCTTAGACTATGGATTCTGGGATCTTAGCTAGGGACACTGATACTTAATTTTCGTTATACTCCGTGATTATTATAATTAAGAACTCCTTAATTAATTATAATATATACATAGGGTAAACAATGATGATATAATTCAAATAAGTAGCGTTTTCTTGGAACGCTATGACTTGAAAAATAATCGATGAATCAGCTTCAACTTTTCCAGAGAGTGTATTTCTGTCTCCTCGATGATGTAAGTTACGTTTTATTCTTTGAACTCACGATAACGGTGTTATTTTCCGTTCAAGTGCAAAAACGACGTATCTTCATTGGGATTTAATGTCGAGCACGTTGTTTTTGCGACTTTCATACATATTATACTTGTCATCAGATGTTCTTTTCGGATTTCGGAAAAATGCCTCTCACGACACCATGAGCAGCGTGCAACGTAATTTTCTGATTTGGAGTATTCTTTGCTTCCAGCTGACTCCGCGGTTACCGATGCAGTGACTTTCGATATATAATCGATAATCGATACGGAGTAGTGCGCACCGCACTTTAGCCTCGACCTTTTTCATTTGTTTCAATCTATTTCATTGTGAAGTCTCGTCATTTTTATCAAACAATGTTCTGGTGAATCTTTATTTGTGCAGTATTATTATTGTCATAGCGGACATCATTCGCACAGCGCGCTGTAATGGGGCAGTTGCAAGAGTCTGCAATTTTGTGGTTTTTACTAAGAAAATGATAGTACTTAATGAGCTGAGAACAATGGTGCCTTTGGTTGTTTCTTAAGTGTCCCGGTTTTGGAGATACACGCGTGTAAAGTTGCAGAAAAACGCGTGAGTAGTGACTTCACTACGCGGAATTCTCATTCAAAACAATGTATTTTGGGCCAAAATCTCATCTCCGGAACAATGGCACGTAAATCCGTAGGTCAGAAACGAGAAACCAAAGGCACATTTGTTCTCAGCTCATCGAGTACTTTCATTTTCTGCGCAAAAAACATAACATTTCAGACCCTTTCAACTGTCCCATTCTATACACTTCAAACCGTTAATTTCGGATGACCTGAGGTACTTAGTTATCAAAAAATAAAATTTTGACTTGTTTCTTTGTTTTTTTTTTTTTTTTTGTGAACGAAATTTTTATTTTTTAGAATTTTTGACAGCTTCCCATTTTGTCCAACTGCAGTGTTGCGCTGGTTACCGCATTTGCATTGGGAATACTCTCTGGGTATTGTATGTGTGGATTAAAAAGCTTTATTAGGAACAACAAAAATGAGGTATATTTTCCTGAAGCAAAGGTACAAGTGACATTTCTCTACTTCTCCCCACTGATTTGGATCATGAACATTGATCGTTGATTACATAAGTGGATCATTAGACTTATTTTGTCTACTGGAAAAAAATTGAAGCCGAATTCGCCTTTGATTTCTTAATGTTAAAAATATGCAATAAACATTTACCAGGTATGTATGAGGTATTTTTGCTACCCGACATTTCTTTGCAACAAATCCTTTTGACGAATTTCCTCCCATTCCTCCCGGATGGAAGCTTACTCACTCGCAATCTAGATATTTCACTTTTTATGATCCTTTCTAGCTCTCTGCCAGAAATTTCAGAGAATTCGTTGCCGTAAGTTTTCTGAGGATCAAGAATTGTCGGCCGTATAGAGAGCTGCCATATTTGGCCAAGTGATGAAGGAACGTCTTGCTAACAGCTAATTTCCATAGAAATCGTTGGAAAGCAAAGGCGGATTTTCCGTGATACTCTGGGACATGGGCGGAGCCAGCAATTTGGCAACTGTGGATTCTTTCCATTTGAATGAATGAGAAACAATCGATTCTTATTGAGGGGGCCACGGCCCAATTTCTAATCGATTATTTCTCATACATTCAAATGGGAAGAATCCACAGTTGCCAAATTGCTGGCTCCGCCCATGCTCAAGGAACCCTGTACGGAGATAATTCTTTTTTTAATCCAAGCTGTATTTCGTTTGTGTTAAATAAATTGCACAGTGAAATATTGACTAAGGGGAAATTCCTTGAACCGAAGGAAAATGTCTGCTGCTACAAGTAAAAGATTCCTTGTTGTGACGCAGTGATTCTCCTTCATGCAACAGAACTTCACCTCGAACAAGGAAAACTGTCACAATAAAACGCGTTTCCTTGTTTTTAAAGAAGTGATTTCTCTCATCGTGTAGCCACTCATTCGACGCCACCATCTTTGAATTCGGTCAAACGCATTTATTGAGTTTGTGAGAGTATTTCGAGACTTTCCGATGCTCTCAGTGATATTTTTTCAAGTAATGTGACAGTATGGAAGCGACCCTCCATAACACTATACGCTATGGCAAAAGTTTGAAACAGATCCATTGGCCCTTCCTTCGGCGCAAATGTTCTTACAGGCCATCTGCACCTGCACCTGCACCGATTGTTTATTGGTATGAATGGTATCATAATAACTGTGAGGAAGAAAAAAACTCGAATATTTGCATTTACCTTAATCTCTCATTGTTATTACATTCCTCTAGTTGCGTTCTAGCGGGGTACGACGGTCTATACAATCGGATAATCAACCGCTCATATTACTAGGCTGTTGTAGTGATGTAGTGATGTATTCATGACGGCCACGGATCACGGATGGATAAGAACTAAGAAGCCATAAGACACCAAAATCGTCTGATGATTCGTGACATTCGCAAATAATATGTGAGCGCTGTGTAGTGTGTAGTGTGTACTATCGCCTATAATAACTTGCTCATTGGGTAATTACATGAAAAGCAAGGACTTGAGCAAGTAACGGGCGCAGGCGGTCAATTTTGGCAAACAATGAAGCTAAGAAGAAGCACATTATCTTGGGTTCAAATTATTGCGGAGCTGTCGTTTTGCGTACATGTTTAACGACATTTTTCAATTCACTGATGATTTCACCGGTTGAGAAAGGATTAAGCATTTCAGTTCAATGTAGACTGTAATGCAAGAAAATACTCGCATCTGTAATCTTTCCTCAATCGATGTAGTGTTGTCTATGACTTTGAAAAAATTTGCTGATACTTTAATAATTTAACGGCGATTGCACCGATTGAGAAAAGATTACAGATCAAAGGATTTCCAAGAGTTACAGCCGCATAAAGAACTGAACAGTGTTATCTTTTCTCAAACGGTGAAATCATATCGGTGAATTGTAAAATGCCATTCAATATACGTTTAAAACAGCATATCTGCATTATTGCAGGCTTCATGAGATGGCAATAGTCTCTTGACAAGTACACGAAGCACATCAGTAATCAGTATATACCAGGAGAGTATGCATAGGATTTTTCCATTTTTTTTTATTTTGATGGTGAGAGGGTGGAGGGTGGGGAGCTCAGTCGAAGAAATTTCCCAAAAACCAACATGACCTCAAAATGGAGTAGATATATGCTGGGGTCAGGGGGTTTCAAAAAGTGGGAGAAGAAGTAGTGGAGGGGGGGGGGTCGCTGTAGGATCAAGGTATTTTTTTTTTTTTACGATTATGATGAATGGTGCGTTGCAAACTTTTGCGCTACAGCGCAGCGTCATGGTGATCGATTACTATGCAAAATCACTAGAAAGTAACGTTGACAGCATCAGAAAGTTCCAAAATCCATTCACAAATCCAATAAACGCGTTTCCCACAGTCCCCCCCCAAAAAACAAAACAAAAAACAAAACAAAAACAAAAAAAAACAAAAAAAAACCAGTCGGAGTGAATCAATTGAAAACAAAACGAATACCTAATTAGGTAAAAATCTGACGCACGTATATCACAAGTTCATAACTTTCTTTGAGCTGTTGTGATAAAAAACTGCGTTTTCATTAAACTTGGTAACGACGGTCCGTGGAATACGAAGACCCGATTTCTCTTCAACATAAACTCACGGAAAATAAATTGATACCTCGTTTGCTAAATGGAACCTTCCAACAATCGATCCTCTCACATTGGCTAAATGGGAGAGAAACGATCACCCGCCAGAATCAATTGTGATAAAATAGCGTAACACCAGTAAGTTATACCTACATAATAATTATTGCACTGATTTGGCAACACTGGAAATAGAAACTTCTCGTCCGTGCGTAAGTCTGACGACGACGTGATCTGAATGTTGGCCTCCCACTTACGACGTACTCGACTTGAGTCTTTTAGGAGACGATCCATATCGTCCTTCCAAATTCCACTATTGTAGGTCTTCAGTCTTACTCTCTCAAATATTTAGCAAAAATCGTCAGTGCGTGTTTTTACAAAACAAAAAGGCGTAACTCAAATTAACTAAAACTAATCTGAGAATATGAGCAAAAAGACCAGTAAACAATAGAAAACTGGACAGGAATCCTCCACGTCTCGTCGGAGGTGAAAAATGTCACTTCCAGCAACTCTTCCTACTCGGAAGAAATGCAATTGCATACCCTACGTATTGAAGGTGATTTATTCTGACCTGACAAAAAGAGTAATAATCGAACTTATAAAGATGGCAAACGAAAACGATTCAACTGTAGAGGTAGTTTCAGAAGTGTAGGCGGACCTAGACCGATAATCTTTGGAATTTGTCAACATTATTTCTGATATTACTCGATGAAAATTAATGAAAATGAAATTAAGTGTTCACTTTCCAACGAGGAACACTATAAACGCAAAAGAACAAAGTCAGAAGCAAGTTTGGTTTTACTTTAAAGGAATTAAATTTGAAAATTCGCCAAAGATTATGATTGAGGTCCGCCTACACTTCTGAAACGAGCTCTAGCGTCGGAGAGAATTGGAAATTGTATAGATTGTAGTAATTTTTTTTTTTTTTTTTTTTTTTTTCTCGGAGCACCTTAAACTGCTGACGCAGGGGAAACGCAATTGCGCGTACTCCGCAGATTGAGGACGTTTTTTTTTAAACAGAATTAATTTTAAAAAAGCTCCGATCAGAATTCTAAAAAATCTTGGGAGTTTTGAACAGAATTAAGCGTGAATTGATATTGAAGGAATGAACTGAACACCTTGTCTTCTTCAGCCTCCCCCCCCCCCTCCCCCCGGCTTCTTATGTAATACAGTAAATAGTTAGAGACTTCTCATCGTTGATATAATCAACATTTTTAATAATAATGATAATGTTAATATTACAATTTTTTTTGTTTAACTTCCCTTATAAAGTGGTGTGGTATAAAAGAGTGATGTCTATACACTGGGAGAAATCACTTCTTCAAAAACAAGGAAACAAGTTTACTGGTGAAAGTTTTCCTTGCGCGAAGTAAAGTTCTGTTACGTGAACGAGAATCACAGTCACAACAAGAAATATCTTTTACTTGTAGCAGCAGACATTTTCCTTGGGTTAAAGGAATTCCTCCTTAGTCAATATTTCACTGTGCAGTTTCTTTAACACAAACGAAATACACCTTGGATTAAAAAAAGAATTCTCTCAGTGTATAATTCTTTCGGAAGCGAGAAAAATTAACAGATTAAAATTAACTGTATCCATCGTAACTCTTTTTCGTTAATGTTGAGTTAGTAAAAACTATACTTGTGACGTAATCATTAAATCTATCTATGATTTAACCTTGGAAGCAAAGGAAATTTGTCACTGCACGGCCATGGCACGTGTGCTATGTAAAAGTATTTGCGCAAAGCGCAACTTTTTTACGCCTTATGCCGTATGCCGTGAACTGGAATAAACAGTTAGGAACAAAGCGAATGCTTCAGTTTTAGGCCTTTCGAAAATGTTGAAATGCATCAATCATCAACACTCATGAATTTGCGCACTATACACTTTATGCGTGTATTTTTTTACTCAGTTATTTCTGCAGAATCTACTCATGCGGAAACGGTCAGGTTGAATTCATACACGTACATTAATGATAGAAAAATGCCCACATCAAGTTCATTCGTTCCGTCATAAAAAGGTTCAATCAAGTATTAGGGATATTTATTAATTGCTTTCATAATAGGTGTAATTTTTTTTCTTTTTCTTAAATAAAAGATCAAAGAGTCAACACCCTCTAAAAAATATGTTGTTTATTATTTGAGGATTTGGGTGCGATAAGGACACTTTTTCAACGCATTTTAAATGGGAGATGTGCCCTTTTTGCGCCAAACAACTTGATCACGTGAAATAAAAATATCGACGAGGAAGTCGAACAGAGAATGCATGGCAAAATTAGACTGAGCAGTGAACCTGAAAGCCCCCGAAAATGGCGAACCGTTCAACCAACCGCTGACCTTTATATCTACTCCGCACCACTCCACCTACAATAAAAAATAATCAAATAAAAAAAAAAAAATGTTGTTCAACCAACTTCACACCTTCTCATTTAACATAAAAAATAAATTAACAGACAAATTTAATTAATTAAAAAAAAACGTAAATAAATAAACGAAGAATTTGTATTTTTCTGGGCAGACTAGACTTGTTGATAAAAACTTGGGCTCCGGCCCCTCCGAGGGCGTTCCTCAGAAAATAACTCACCGCCTTGGTCTTGTCTCTGCATACGGTTTTTTATTTGAAGCAAACAAAGAGTACTGCATGGCACACAAATAAACATCGACTGTGGATTCCGATTATTTGAGTGCGGGTAGATAATTGTTTTATGGTGGAAAATGTTTAGGGAAGAAGAAGGGAAAAAATTGGTGCACCCATATTAGTGGTGAAAGTGTTGAAGAAACAAGTCCCGAGCTCTCTTATTCAGTGGCGTAGATACGGGAGGGGATCCAAGAGGTCTCGACCGCCCTTAATTATTTGCGTTTTCAGAGAAATGTTATCAAATTATTACCTTGGACCCCCTCCCTTGAAAAATTTGAAACACCCCCTCCCCGAAATATTCCAGGCAACGCATCTATCTCTGTTACTGTCTTAATTATTGAAAATGATTTTTTCAGACTTTCAAGTATGATCATCTTGCTTATAAAGTTTTGAAACTTCTATTTTTGCTTTTGTAAACTCAATAATTTCAATAAAGGACCAAAGGGCTGCTAAAACTTATTAGCATTGCCGTAATCTGCGCAGCCGTAACTCCAAACGCGCGGTTGACGGTATAGTCCAGGCAACGGGGAGCTAATATGGACCCTAGCTTGCAAAGTTTGCGGACTTATATCTGAGAGTCGATTCTTATGTATTTTGGGTCGCTGAATCCGAATTTTAACTTTGCGTACGAATCAGAGGGGCGGAAAGGCCGCCATTTTCCAAAATGGCGGTCAAAATCACGATTTTTTGCCTTATTTTGATTATAACTCGAGCGGCATTGATCAAATACAAAAAATACCTTAGTACAAAATTAAAGATCGTCAAATTTACAACAAAAAAACATCCGACCATTATTTCAGAAAGATCAAAACTGAATGCGCTACGGAGCCGCGAAAAATCGTGAAATTCGTCCGTGGCGGCGCATGACCGCTGAACACCGCCTTGCGCCGGCCATCGCGCGCTCGCTGCTCACCTCACCTTTGCAATATGTGAATAGCAAATAAAGAAAAAGAAATTACTGCAATTTGACGTATCTTCTTAGTGCTACTAGTTGTGTTTCTCAGTTACACACCACCCAAAAGGTCGAGTAGGTGAAAGGTGCGCTGCATTTTAATGTGGTATATCAACATTAAAAGAAATTTCAATCTGCGCCGAATTCACTCCATTGTCCCGTGTACATTTTCATCTTCACCTACACTCTGCCTCCATCTTTTGAGTCCCTGAGTGGCCCAGCTCATCCGCCCTTTTCCAGAAGATTGGGGGGGGGGGGGGGGGGGGGTCCGGAGCGGGTTGTGGAGCTTTTCCCTAATTTTCGCGTTCACTTTCAGTTTCATCGGTTTCAGACAGAGTGGCTCGGGTCTAAGATTCACAGATTGCTTCATCTCCGTCAGTAACTAGCACTTGAACAATATTTTGTCGACGGTTTTAGTGATGACTTGGATATGACGTTATCCGGTGATGAGCGATGCAAACAAAAACAAACTGTCTCTCTTGCTCTCACGTAACCCCCATATACTGCCATCTCACTCTAATTTCAGAAATCGTATTTAGAGACATCTTTTGTAAAAATGTTTGGCTGAAATAAATTCCTCGAGGTATTTGCATGCGATTTTGATAATAATTTGTCGCAAAACAAGGTTCTATATAAACGATTTTGAAGCTAGAATCATATGGGTATACATGGAGGTCACGAAAGTTAGTGAGATAGTTTGAAACGCTACGCGAGTTTTGTCACAACCGATTGCGACCGATGAGTGCATTGTTGTGATTGTTGGCTAAACGTTGACTTCGCCTATAACTGTCTATTGTTGCACTCACTGTTTCAATTTACGCAGTGCACTGATCATTTGAGCCCATTTTTTTTGGTATTACTTTTAGCAGGCACCGCCACACCCGCGCGCGGAGACAACCAACGTTCCGTGAAATTTCAGGCCTTTAGTCTTAAAATGAAATCTGAAGCTGACAACTAAATTAACAGTGGTGTCTGGATCGGTCCACTTTTAAATTGTTTTCAACCATAGAAAATGGCTTGTTTCTCAGTATGAAGCTGAAGTTGGATTTGGAATCAAGTAATAAGAAAATGATGTCTGCGACTGCATCTCCGGTAGAGGGTGACGCTGCGTCGCTAAGTAATGCTTTTTTTATGTATTAAGTTGTAGATTCGATGAAATGTTTAAACTTTAAACTGTTCAGATAGATGCTCGTAACTTTCAAATTCCAAGCTAAAAAATTGCGCGCCTGTAATTGACGTTCGTTTCCCCTCTTCGTCATTTCGTTTAAAATCTTCGCGTGTCCATTTTTGAGTTTTGGAAAAATTGCGTTTCGTCCATCATGTCGCGTTACCCGTCAAATTAAACTATTGCTTATTATAGGCACCCTGAAGATATACCCCCCAGTGGACTCTGGATACAAAATAGATTTCTTTTCAAAAGAAATCAAGTTGAATCTAAACAGCAGTATAATTAGGTTACGCTGATTTCAAAGAAACTGCTGTTATTTGACGAACGGCAATGAATTTAATCGTATAACACTTTTGGTTTCATTGAAATCGGTGCTGGTACTGCTGGTGCTGCTCATCGCCGCTTATGGATTCATCTCAATTACTTTTTCAAAGTATACGTAATCGGAAAACGAGTATTCAAGTCCCATTTTTCCAATTCTCACAGCTCTGCTTGGTTTCATTCCATGGGGCCACACTCTTGATGAGTCAACGCTTTCATATTTCTGTCAACAATTTCATATCTTTATACATTTCAAATCTACATTTTTACACATATAATAAAGCATAACCTCGCGGCGCAGCGTCACCGTCCTCCCGGGGATGCAGCCGCAGACAGCATATTGTCTTATTACTTGATTCCAAGTCCGTAACTTCAGCTTCATATAGAGAATTAAGCCACTTTCTATGGTTGAAAACAATTTAAAAGTGGACCGATCTAGTGACCACTGTTAGTCAACAGCTTCAGATTTTATTTGAAGACGGATGTCCTGAAATTTCACGGATCGTTGTCTCCGCGCGCCGGTGTGGCGGTGCCTGCGGAGTGTAGATGCCGAAAAAGTGGGCTCAAATGCTCAGTGCACTGCGTAAATTGAAACAGTGAGTGCAACAAAAATATGTTCAAGTGCTAGTTACTGACGGAGATGAAGCAATCTGTGAATCTTAGACCCGAGCCACTCTGCCTGAAACCGATGAATCTGAAAGTGAACGCGAAAATTAGGGAAAAGCTCCACAACCAGCTCAGGACCCCCCCCCCCCCCAATCGTCTGGAAAGGACGGATGAGCTGGGCCACTCAGGGACTCAAAAGATGGAGGCAGAGTGTAGGTGAAGATGAAAAATGTACACGGGACAATGGAGTGAATTCGGCGCAGATTGAAATTTCTTTTAATGTTGATACACCACATTAAAATGCAGCGCACCTTTCACCTACTCGACCTTTTGGGTGGTGTGGAACTGAGAAACACAGCTAGTAGCACTAAGAAGATACGTCAAATTGCAGTAATTTGTTTTTCTTTATTTGCTATTCACATATTGCAAAGGTGAGGTGAGCAGCGAGCGCGCGATGGCCGGCGCAAGGCGGTGTTCAGCGGTCATGCGCCGCCACGGACAAATTTCACGATTTTTCGCGGCTCCGTAGCGCATTCAGTTTTGATCTTTCTGAAATAATGGTCGCATGTTTTTTGTTGTAAATTTGACGATCTTTTAAATTTTTTACTAAGGTATTTTTTTCATTTGATCAATGCCGCTCGAGTTATAATCAAAATAAGGCAAAAAATCGTGATTTTGACCGCCATTTTGGAAAATGGCGGCCTTTCCGCCCCTCTGATTCGTACGCAAAGTTAAAATTCGGATTCAGCGACCCAAAATACATAAGAATCGACTCTCAGATATAAGTCCGCAAACTTTGCAAGCTAAAATCCCCTGTTGCCTGGACTAGTATACGTATGGGAGATGTAATCATAAAGCGAATTTTATTTCAAGTGACCCGGTTTCAAAATCACGCGACAACTTTTGAGAATCAATCACAAACAAGGTGATTTGAAATTCAAATGTTCCCTCCGGTCATTTTTCTGACCACCCTCCTCGGGAGGTAGGTCTCAAAAATTGGAACCGAGCGGTTCCTGGTCACGGTTATCGGTTGTTACGGTACCTTAGTTACATGACCGTAAGTTGCTCCATTCGCCTGGTTCCGTCCTGGTCCACTTTTAACGTGATCGGAGAAAAAAAGTTTCGGTAACCTATCAATTTTCGAAAAACTATCTAGTTGTTTCATTATAGTTGTACCCGAATCTATTTCCTGGGCACAACTCTGGGCAAGATCCGGGACACAACTGTTTACGTCTCTTCGATAGAAGTGCTGCCAGTGAGCATAACATAACCTAAAACTATACACTGTTTCATCCCAAGATGGACAACAAAACAAAAGTAACAAACTGTCCCATTCGACTAATACATAAACCGAAAATTGGAGGCTAGTGGTCACTCCTCTACGATATGTCTATGGCGCCGAGAGATAGCTTGAAAATAAAAAGACAAAATGGGCTCTGTTTGCTTAACAGTGGTAAGGCAATAACAATAAGAGAGTAAAATGGACCAAATATTTTAAACGAACGGGCAACCATGGATTATTGTCTCTCGTATCGGTTGTGACGCGCAAAGAAACACTAATGAGATTAGATTGGGTTTCGAGTTCGAGTTTTGCAGGCCGCAGTCTTCAGTCGGCCCCCGCGCGCTGCGTCGCGTCGCCGTCGTTGGATGGGTCAAATATTGACTCTTGTTGGTGACATTCGCGCATTCGTCCGAATTGAGGCTAATGACCCAAGCGGACGAAGCGCGCGGGCACGACGCGACGCGCGGGTGAGCTATCCTGAGCGAAATTTTAAGGCTCACTCGTCCATTATCCATAGGATTTGGCTGTGATTAAAAGTTTCTAAATAAATGAAATTAAAAAATGCTTATATCATCACGTGACCACACATGGGCTAAATATGTGTCTGATTCGAACCCAGACACAGCGCAAGACTGCAACGCAGCGTTGCCTATACGAATAATACAAGACAGTTTTATTGTAAAATTAATCAATTAAAAAAATCAATTATTTAAATTAATTAATTAAAATTTTAATTACTTAAATTAATTAATTAAAATTTTAATTGCTCAAATTAATTTAATTAAAATTTTAAGTACTTAAATTAATTTAATTACAAATTTAATTATTTAAATTAATTATTTAAATTAATTAATTTATAAAAATAACTAATTATAAAATTGGCAACGTTGCTAAGCTCACTAGTATAAAACGCGAACTGACGACAAACGTCAGTCAGATCAGACAGTGGATAGCTATAATAATGAGTAAAGAGAAAAATATAGGCAATTAATTACACGAAACAAACGGAGGGGATTGAATTACAAAGAAAAATATGGAAACGCGAAAAGAAGATAAGCTGTGAGTGATTACTGGATGTAAGGAATGGACGAGGAACTGAATGAAGTTGCAGTCCATAGTTGCCAAACTATGCAGCAAAAAAAATCTTAAAATTTCCCATTAAATTATAAAACTTCGCTGCATGATTTTACAACCGTGAGTTGCGGTCTCTAGGTGAGTTTGACGACGTCCATCCGTTGCGTCGCGTCGCGGTCGGTCCGTCGATCTTTTTACTATTTTACTGTGATTTTCCGAAGAATGATGGCACGATGAGCGTGTGTGCGATATCAAAAGAATATGACATCATTTTGTTCGTAATCACTAATCACGTCCTGTGCTCCTCGCGTTTCTCTTGCACTCAGGGCTGCCGCTCTGCGTATAATCACGCACACTTTCCCATTTAACTCAACGTAATTTTTTCGAATTTTCCGCTAAATTCGACAACACTGCTCGCACTGCATAAACGCATGCGTAAAACGACCGCCGCGTTTTGCCTCAACTCCTCCGATTGTGTGGTGAGCAGTGCTGCCAAATTTTCCCATTTTTCTCCAGATCTGGGGATTTTTTTCCAATATCTTGGGTTTTTCTGGTGATTTATGGTTTCCACCAATTTTTTTTTCCACTCCAACGTACAGGCAGTCAGGCACACCCCCATTCACTCCATAAATTTGTGTAAGAAATTGTAAAGTTTTCAGGCGAGCCTACACATTTTTGCGTTTATTATCTCTGTTTCGGCGATTCTTCACAAAATGAGCAATTTTTTGGTAATTTTTCGTGAAATCTAGGAAATCGGGAGATTTTTAAAAGGAACATTTTATGGATTTTTTTCCAGAATTTTTTACAAAATCTGGGATTTTTTTGTGATTTTTCTTGAAATCTGCGGAAAATCTAGTGATTTTTAGAGAGTAAGGCTAGGGATTTCATCCGGAATATTTTATTCAAAACTGGGGTTTTTTTCCCGCCAATGGGGCTCTTACAAACTTTTGCTATAAGCAAATGAATAGTCCAATCTAATGGAACGACCAGCGGAAATTACGAAAATCACACTAAGAAAGACTAAAATTCAGTAATAAACTCACATAACCACAATAACGGCAAGATCGTAATGGCGGTTCAACGAAGGTATCATGGGAGATTGATTCCTGTCTACTATGCCAGTTTCTCTACGGAAACACAGAGATATGTCTCAATTCAGATAGGAATCTTCCATGATACCTACGTCTCTCCGCCATTAAGCTCAATCCTGAGAGTGAATTTCTAGATTTCTTAGTGTACTCATCGTCATTTTTAATGGTTTCTATACAAAAATCAACTCTTTAATCCCTTATAGCAAAAGTTTGCAAGAGCCCCATTCTGGTGATTTTCGATCACCTTCACCTGGCAGCAGTGGCGTAGCGTGCAATTTGGCGACGTGGTATTTTGTTCATTGAAACCCATGAAAAAAGTCGAATGCGAAGGTGTTCACCGAACACCCAACACTTCGATGTTTTTCATGGGTTTAAATGGACGAGCTGCAACGATGCCAAATCGCACGCTACGCCACTTCCTGGCAGCCCTGGTGGTGAGCTAGACTCTCACCTTTTAGCTCGGTATATGTTCACTGTTCAGTACCACGATCGCATTTGCAATTGTAATTATATTCGAGGGGCATTTCATTTCGCAGCTCACTAACAGACACTACTCCTGCTACAAAAGCATAGCTCCTTTCATCAGCCGCGGCAAAGTGCACAATCCTTGCCGGTATTTTACATCACTCCATTGTATCTGCGTATACTAACGCATAATTACCGCTTATCAATGGCCTTATTTTGTAGCATCACGTGCCTTGAAAAAGTAATCCGTTCGCAAGAGGTATGCGTGTATGATAGATACTGCAGCTGGATGATACCAGGAAAAGATCAATTGAGGGGAAGGATGACTCTGTACTCGTCTTGAACCCGTTTCAGCCTATATCCCTTAGCTGTTAACAACTTGACTTATTTTCATTTTACTCAACGCTGTGATATTTAAATCATTCAGTGACCTGTGACAGTGGTTGGCTGAATACTCAATCAGCAGCATGACGCGGCGCTGCTTGGTCATGCGTTCGTGGTTGACAAACTGTGCAGAAAAAAATCTTCAAATTTTACTTTGATTTAATTAATGTGGCGAAGCGTGCAATGTGGCAACGTTGCCATTCAGTAAAATTCGAAAAATACCGTAATACTGAGGATTGGAGGTGCACCGTGCATCACTCCCCCAAATCGATATTTTACAAGGGTTTAGACGAATTAAATGCAACCTTGCCAGATTGCACTTGAATCGTGCGATCTGGCAACGTTGCTGGTCGTCTATTTAACCCTTATGCGCCCAAAATATGGAGTCCATACGACCTTAAGCCGATTTTTGAGTTTTCTTTATTTTTTAGACATTAAATTTTGGTACTTGACGACATTCAAACCACTCTGTTGTATAGGACCTTAATACCAATTTTCACTTTTTTTGAGCGAAAATGGGGGAAAAATTGCTATAAGTGACTGAATGGTTAATTCTTGAGTGAAATCCAGCGAAAATTACGACGAGCAGATTAAAAAATTACGAAGTTCATTCTGTATGACTTTGAAGTTTAAAGCATAATCGTGGATCTACGCGGTGGAGATTCCTATTTAATTAGACGCTTTCTTCTGTGTGTTTATATAGAGAGAGTGACAATTTAGAAAGGAATTTCCCAGGGCACCTGCGGAACTCTACCATATAAAAGCAAAGAAGCCTTGGCTATGTAGGTATCATAAGAGATTCCTGTGAAAGAATCTCTCACATAATTAGATAGGAATCTCTCAAGGAACCTGCAAAAAATCCGCCATTACGTTACAAACCTTAAAAAAAAAAAAATTTGAGTCTTTTGTGATTTTTTGGTGAACTTATAAATATTTTCGCTGGTTTTTTACGGAAGAATTAGATATTTAATAGCAAATATATCAAAAGTTAGCAAGAGTCCCATTGCGCGCCATTACAGGTGTTATTAAACTTTTAGTACTATTATTGGGCACTTACAGGTTATAGATAAACCGATAAACGCCGGTTGAATACAAGATAATTTATGCAATTTTCTGTCTATTCAAGATTAATGGTTCGAAATAATCTTCATATTCCAATGGGAAACAACATAGAAAAAAAAAGTAAAAAAATAAGAAAGTAATATTTTTTTCCGATGGGTTTGCATTCTTTTTATAGGAGTTGCAGTGTTTTTTTGAAAAATAGCCATATTTAATATTTATCCAAAAATTGGTGATTTATGATGAGATTTGGTCTTGAAACATTCAAAAGGATGTACTTAATCCAGTATTGGCTCGTGCTTTTTGGCAACCATGTTTTTTGCCATTTGAAGCTATGTGAAAGTATCGATTTCGAAGGGACTCAGTGAATTTCTTCAAGATAGATTATTTTACGTAGTTTTAAATGAAAAGAGTCTAGTGTCGCCATATTGCTTGAGCCGCCACTGACTCAATCACTTAAAATGGTTTATCATACGTTGGTCAGATACCTTCGGCTCAAAAGGGTCAAACGTATGAAAAAGACGGAACTATTGGGTGTGCGGCAAATAACCCGGGGCATAATCTTTTTCATAAGTTTTAATGGTCAAAATACAGAGTTGTCAAATTGTACCCTTCACAAATAGTTTTAAAATCAGGCATTTCCGGATTATTTCGCACAACTGGCAACCACGAGCCCGCTTATTAATCCTAAAACGTTCACAACGACGCACAGTACTTCGATCAATGGTAAAAACCCTCAAAAATCGACTTTCAAGTTGGTGATTTTTGACCATTGTACGATGTTCAGGAGAGTCTACTGATCACAAAACAGTCGCAGATAAAAAGGTAAACAATGATTTGGGCAGCAAAACTACGGCCCAAAGTTTATGGAACGAGAGTCGTGCATCGTCGCGGCTAACCTCAGTGCTGTTCAACCTTCTCTATAAGCATGTGATACGAGCCGAAATCTTAGTGGTGGCCAATTTTTGGACCTGGATCGTTTCATTGAAGGTAAGTAACGCTCATTTCTGCAGTTAGAACATTTTTAACTCATTTTGGAAAGTGTCATAAGGTATCATAAAGATGACCCCTTAAAAACACCTAAATTTTTCGAAATCGCTAACTTCAAAAGGACTTTTCTAAAATACATCAAAAACCATATCTGGGTTTTTTGCGGAAAATGATTCCTCAAAGCCTCTAGTTTTTGGGGATGTGTCGCTTTTTTTGCGCAAATTTGCGCAAATTGGGTTTTTTCCATTTTTTCTGTCCAAAAGTGCGATATTTTTGTCGAAATTTGGCCCCTGGCCATGGAGTGCATCAAACAGTGGCGACTCGTGCGATTTTGCAACAATGTAATTCCATCCATTTAAACTTATGTAAAACAATCGATTCTCCTAAAGGCTGTTAGCCACTGTAAAAGTCGAGTTTTGGACATTTTCTATGGCAAACAAAACAGTGTTGCCACATCGCACTAGCTGCGTTAAGGAGACGTAAAAATGTCGCAAGTTTCTATATTTTGTCCGTGAGTCTCGGTTTCATAAATCATAGATGGGGGCAGTTAAAAAAGGGTTCAAGAGAGTTGAGACTATTCCTCAGGTAGAGGAAGGGGGGGGGGCTCCTCAGCAGAGGAGGAATAAACAAAAATTAGATATATGGCCGTCGTGAGCTGTAACTTTGTGTAACCGGGCAATCGTGCTTTTTTCCTATTGAACTTATGCAATGATCCGAGTTCTGATAAGCTACAGTTCTTCAATGAACAGTCGATAGTTTTACGTACATGATAAAGGAACGAATCCGGTGTTGCAACATTGCACAAGACAGCTTCGAAAATGTAGCAAAAATGATTGTTTACATAAAAAAAAAAAAAAAAAAAAAAAAAAAAAAAAAAAAAAAAAAAAAACAAAAAACAAAAAAAAACAACAATAAAAATTTGAAATTTAAGATTCAGTGATCTATTTTAGCAAAGATCCTTCAGTTTTACGGAAGGACAAAATAGTGAATACCCAGAGTGGTGCAGTTATATCATTTAAGGTTCAATAAAAAATAGAAAAAGGAAAAATAGGCGTGAGAGTATGCAAGTAGCGAAAATACTTGCTTTCTCACCTCTTCGGAGTGTTTAATTTTATTTCACATATTTTTTGCTGATTGTCCATCAGCACCTATATTATGAAAGGGGGGGGGCGGGGGGTGAACCTTAGTTCGAACCATGAGTGTCTTGGTTGCGATTATCACTGAATACACCTTCTCGAAAGTTTTAACTTTATTTTCTCTTTTTTTCAGGTCGCATTACACACCGAGGTGCTTTAGGAAGTTTTTTACTGTGATAACTTCTAAAGAAGATAATGTTAATTTTTTGTGATATCTAATACGACGTAAATTCGGCGTGAGTCATTTTGTTTACAGAAACTATTTCTCTTTATAAGCTGCTGTGCAATTGAAAAGACTGATCTACCCTCATTTTTTTTTTATTTCTGTTATGAATTGATTGTTTTGGTTCCTTTGTTTAGTGTAGTAATTCTTACAAATTTTCCTCCATTGGAATTTGTCATTATTTTAATACAAAGTGTATTTTTTATTTATTAACGTTTCTTATTTATTCACTCCAGATTAATATCCTTGGCCCATCTTTACAATTAAGTTCTTTCACGCGCTCAACTGACCACGAAAATGATGCAAATTGGGAGTCCATCATTGGCGCAGCGTGCAATCTGGCAACGCCGCACTTGTCCATTTAAATGCGTATGAAAGGTCGAAATCAAAAAAACTACCTAATCACTCATGTTTCAATCTTTTTCACGAGTTAGAACGGACCACTAGCTGTGTTGCCAGATTGCACCTTGCGCTACTTTTGTTTTTCTTATTTCAGATATTGCACCCCCCCCCCCCTCCCACCAAACAAAAAAAGAAATCAAATTTTGGTCACGGCACTTCATTCTAGTGGTCAATACACGGAATCCATGGAGTTTTCGTAATCATACATGCATTATTGACGCAGTTATGAGTTTTGATAAATTATCCGTATGCTCGAAGTACTGTGCGACGCGGAGGTAATGAGAGGAGAGAGAAAAAAAAAAACAAATAATGACAAAATGCAAATGCCTCAGAGGAGAGGGCACTGTGACCGACTTAATAAAAAAAATTCATGCGGAAATTCGGCACTTAGGTAACGTATTCGGTATGCTATTGAGTTTGTCAGACTGACCTTAATTTCCTCCTGTACAGGTGCTTATAGAGCCCAATTTATTTTCGGCACAAATGATCGGTTTGGTGATCACTTTCCTAAAACCGGAAATTGCACTACCAATAATTAGATTTAGCGAATTTTCGCGATCGAATATCATAAACAATACCAACCTAACTACCTATTCGAGGAAACTCAATTGTGTTTTTAGATACGTTTTCGGGGCATCGATAGCATCAATTCGATTTCGAATTCACCTCCGGACTTGAATTCAAAATCGAATTGATGTCATCGATGACTAAAACATCGAAAAAGTTCGAAAAACACGATCCAGTTTCGTGTCATCCACTGTTGTCATGCGTAGGTTGGCAATGGTTTTGTCGAATATAATCGTCGCGAAAATTCGCTAATTGTTGATAATATAAAATCGCTGTGCATTACTTACATCTACAAATAATGTACTTACAGACATTAAAATCTTCTTGCGCGATATACATACGTACACTAACACGCACCCTTGGAGCCGGTTTCAGGTCAGTAGGTCTACAGTAATATGGACTACGGACAAAATGTCTACTCTTTTTGGTCTACTGACAAAATGTCTACGGAAGTATGTCTACAAAAATAATGTCTACTTTGGAAAATGACCATATTCTAAAACGTCTACATATTTTATGTCCACAAAATAAATGCCCCTAGTATATAAATGCCTCTTTTTAAAAATGTCCACCTTTTTTTACAAAATTGTCCCCTAGACAAGAATGCCTACAATTTTGTAACAGAATTAGAAAATATAATATAAATTAGTTTATTCCCCTCGTTCATAGATCTTTGTAATGTTAAATTATAAATTTTGAAGACAGCGTCAAAGAAATCTGATTCATTTAATGTTAATGTAGATTTCGCAAAATTAACAACATTTAATTCACTCAGTATTTAAATTGAAAAGAGACTATTTCATCACAAGGAAGAAAGCTGAATCAAAAAATAAATAATTCGATGAGAAATGTTACCACCCTGGTAAAAAAAAACCTCAGAGAACCTCAGAAAATCCTGAGGGCACCCTCAGGATTTCTGAGGGCCTCTGAGGTTTTCTGAGGGCACCCACAGAATCTTTGAGGGCGCCCACAGAATCTTTGAGGGCACCCACAGCATTTTTGAGGGCACCCACAGAATCTTTGAGGGCACCCACAGAGCACTTGAGGGCGACCACAGAGCGCTTGAGGGCGACCACAGAGCGCTTGTGGGCGACCACAGAGCGCTTGTGGGCGACCACAGAGCGCTTGAGGGCGCCCACAGAGCATCCCGAATCTTTTGAGGGGCCCTTACAACTTTCAAAATTCTGATCAGAAATCTTCGAGGGTGAGCTTCAATCATTTTAAAGACGACCGGAACCAGTGGCGCCATTTGGGGGATGGCAGGGGGCAATTGCCCCCCCCCCCCAAGGATTTTCAATGTGGCCGAAAAATCAAGTCAAAGATTTTTTTTGAAGATGCACGGCAAAAAAAAAAAAAAAAGTCATCCAAATTTTTGGAGGCCCCCCCCCCAAGGAAAATCTGAAATGGCGCCCCTGACCGAAATAACATTTTTACAGGACAACAAACTCGCACTCAGACTTTCGAATCTTAAATGTTTTAGAGGTTATTTTCAATATAGTAACTCGTGCATTTCGGCAACATTGTTTTTATCCCATATCATATGATTCCATGAAAAACAATCGATTGCTTACCATGTATTCAAATGGAGGTAAAACATTTTTGCCACACATGGCACAAAGCCACCACTGGTTAAATAATTAATAATAATAATAATAAAAAAAAAAAATAAAAAAAAAAAAATAAAAAAAAAAAAAGGTTTTTTTCAATGTTTTTGCTTGAGCATGTTCTTTAGGGTCTATAGGTCAGGAAAAAAACCAAAAAATTATTTTTTCATTGGCTGGATCCATTTTGGCACAAAGAGAGGTAAAAGTTCAAGATCAAACAAATTCCTGATTAAACCAATGCATTGAGCGAGAAATTCTCATATTATTAGATGTACATATTATTATTATTTTCTTTTTAAATCAATTAAAACCTACAGTTGTTAAAAATCTAATAAATAATTTTTGAGGTTAATGTTATTGTACTGAACAAGTAATTCATGTACTAAAGTCAGGGCCCTTACTCATTAGAAGGTTAAAACAAATTAAATTATCTACAACAAACGAAATTTTTCTAAGTCCCACTATAAAAACCTTAGCTGCAAAAAAAATATCTAGGTCCTCAAAAAAGTCTGAGCGTAATTTGAAAATAAGGGCTCCAAGGGCATCCTCATAAATCTTGAGGGAATGCCCTCAAAAGTTTCTGAGGGCGCCCTCAGAGAATCCTGAGGGCACCCGCAATATTATTATATTGAGAAATTCTCGCTCATCTGTCATCGCGGGCAGTGTAGCCTAGTGGTAAAGTACTGGACCATCAGTCGGGAGGTCGTGGGTTCGAACCCCACCACGGGCAAAGTTTCTGTGCGGACTCCAACATCTCCGACTTGACAAACGGTGTAACGTACATGGCCTTCGTGTTAGGAACAAGAATTTCTATAGAAAATTCGACTAGGCGTTCCTAAGCTTAGTTTTTTAGTTACACAGAAATACTTGATGGCCTTTCCTCAGGACCTCAGGACCTCAGGACCTCAGAAGTCTGAGGGTAATTGGAACATGAGGTCCTGAGGGCACCCTCAGAAATCTTGAGGGCGACCTCAAGATTTCTGTGGGTGCCCTCAGAAATTCCTGAGGGTGCCCTCAGAAATCCTGTGGGTGCCCTCAGGACCTCTCGTTCCAATTACCCTCAGACATCTCTGAGGTCCTGAGGTTTTTTTTTACCAGGGCAAAGTGTAGCAAAAGTTTGCACAAGTGATTTATATTGTCTGGCAACTTCGTCGCACGCCTAAAAACTAATAAGAAACATTAAAATAATTATCATTCAAACTATCGATAATCAATATATATTTTATTTCTTATAACCGCAGTCCGCTGATTTCTTTACCACGTGTCTATTTATATTACAAACTTGTAGACATTGTTGTCTTGTAGACCATTTTGTAAAAAAAAGTGGACATATTTCAAAAGAGGAAATAATATACTGGGGACATTTACTTTGTGGACATTAAATATGTAGACGTTTTTAGAATGTGGTCGTTTTTCAAAGTAGACATTTTTTTCTTACAAGGGGAGGTCGCCGACTTGTCATACTCGATTTTGTTCAAATTTTGCAGAGAGGTAGTTCATATGAAACTATTAGACCCGTGTTTCAGCGTTTCTTCCAATGGGCCCTTTAAAGCCCCGAAATTTAAAGTTGAAAATTCGACTTTTTGAGCCGATTTTCGTCTCTTTGCCGATTCTCGCTCTGAAGTGCGGTTCTTTCCGCACGTCACTCGTCGCAGCGGGTGTGGCCTACTGGCTACGTGCTCGCCTAGCACTCGGTGAACCCAGGTTCGATCCCGGCCGCAGCTCACTATTTTTTGCACTGTTTTTCTTCCCCATTTCATGGAGCAAATTAATTGCGTAAGATACTTTCCATCTTTAAGGTATAAGTTTGCATCGCAACAAACTGATAAGAATTCGAGACTTATGTCATGCCAGATTTTAAAGATGAGACAGCTACACTGGCAGTATCAGGCCATTCCTGTCGTTACCACGTGTGCCGCGTATTTAACGGTAGTTTTCGATTTTTTGTTTTTGGTTATGGAAACTAATGCGAACACACAGTTCAGTTCATTTTTAGAATATTATAACCCACAAGATATTACGGACGCTTTTTTTTTTTTTTTTTTTTTTTTTTTTTTTTTTTTTTTTTTTTTTTTTTGTGCGAAAATATTCTATGCAATCAAAAGATTCTGATCGGTCAGAAAAGTTCGGACTTTTCATAAAAGGGACAACTTTTTGGACAAACGTTCGCGCGGAGTGTCCAAAAAACTAATGTTGCCAAACTTTTTTGGACACTCCGCGCGAACGTTTGTCCAAAAAGTTGTCCCTTCTGTGAAATGTCCGAACTTTTCTGACCGATCAGAATCTTTTCATTGTGCATAGAATATTTTAGCACACAAAAAAAGCGGCCGTTACATCTTGTGGGTCATAATATTCTAAAAGTTTGCTGCTCGTTGCGGTAAACTGATACCTTAAAGATGGAAAGTATCTTACGCAATTAATTTGCTCCATGAAATGGGGAAGAAAAACAGTGCAAAAAATAGTAAGCTGCGGCCGGGATCGAACCTGGGATCACCGAGTGCAAGGCGAGCACATAACCAGTAGGCTACACCCGCTGCGACGAGTGACGTGCGGAAAGAACCGCACTTCAGAGCGAGAATCGGCTCAAAAAGTCGAATTTTCAACTTTAAATTTCGGGGCTTTAAAGGGCCCATTGGAAGAAACGCTGAAACACGGGTCTAATAGTTTCATATGAACTACCTCTCTGCGAAATTTGAACAAAATCGAGTATGACAAGTCGGCGACCTCCCCTTGTTAGACACATTTTCGTAGACATTTTGTCAGTAGACCAAAAAAAGTAGACATTTTGTCCGTAGTCCATATTACCGTAGACCTACTGACTGGAAACCTTGGAGCCAAATAGACCTTACCTAGCGCTCAAAGCTATTGATTCACCCCCCCCCCCCGCTTCACCACTATTTTTTGAGCCCTTTCCTTGTAAAAGTGCGAGGGGGCGGGGCCAGGGGTAGGGTGATTCTTATTTTTCAAAAATGAGTATTTTTTGTGCGAACGGCGGTTTTTTTGTTCTTTGTGGTCTAAAAAATCGACCCATAACAAGAATTTTGAAAAAAATTGACTCTAAGTGGCCCCTCATCGGCCAAAAGGGCCTAAATACCAAATATGAACTTTTGGGTGTTTTAATAGTCAATTATGGTGTAAAATAGCCACTTTTGACCCTAAAAGACCTGAAATTTCCATTATTTTTGGCTTATCTGCAGTCCTAATGCCACAAAAGTCCATTTTAAGGTATGCGTAAAATGCTCTCGCCGCGCTTCGCTCGTTTGCGAATTAAAATATGAATTTTTGGGTGTTTTAATAGTCAATTATGGTGTAAAATAGCCACTTTTGGCCCTTAAAGGGCTGAAATTTCCATTATTTTTGGCTTACCTGCAGTCCTAATGCCACAAAAGTTCATTTTAAGATATGCGTAAAATGCTCTCGCCGCGCTTCGCTCGTTTGCGCAGCATCACCGAAGTGACAATGCGTCACGCGCTCTTACTACCCTTCTGCAATTATTCTGTACTTAAACTACATGACTTAATGGCGGAGAGACGCAGATATCACGGGAGGCTCCTATCTAAATTGAGACATATCTCTGTGTTTCTGCAGAGAAAGTGGCATATCAGGCAGGAATCTCTCATGATACCTGCGTTGAACCGCCATCACGATCATGCCGTTATAGCAGTTGTGTGAGTTTATTACTGAATTTTAGACTTCCTCAGTGTAATTTTCGTGATTTTCGTGATTTTCGCTGGTTATTACATCACACTGGACAATTTATTTGCTGACAGCAAAAGTTTGCAAGAGCCCAATTCCTTTCCTGAGATCCCCGATTCCTTTCCCGATATCATTTCCTTGTTTTTCCTTCACACTTTTTTTTTTTTTTTTTTTTTTTTTTTTTTTTTTTTTTTTTTTTTTTTTTTTTAAGATGTAGTTTATTCATCATCAAACAGTACATAATTTTGAAAGAAGACGATAATGAAGTTCTACAATTTTTTTTAAAAATATTTACAGTAGATTGCAGAAAAAAAAAAAATATGAAAAAACAAGGGATGATGAACGAACTGTCTCTCCCTCTAAGTCTAGGTCTTGTGGCGGCTGAGACGAGACTGTCAGCAGTGACGTAGCGTGCAATTTGGCAACTTGGTAATTTTTCCATTTAAACATATGTAAAAGGTTGAATGCGAAGGTGTTCACCGAACACCCTGGAGTTCGATCTTTCTTATTGATTTAAATGGACGAACTGCGACGTTGCCGAATCGCACGCTACGCCACTGACTGTCAGCTAGCGAGAAAAAAAAACAAGAAAACAAAAAAATATTGATCAATGAAATAGAAGGGGGGGAAGAAGAAAAAAAAACCTAATGATATGTATGTAAAGATATAAACAAATGAAAAGGTAAAGAAGAAGTAAATAAATAATGCAAAAAATTATTAATATGTAGTCCAAGTGGAGAGGAAAAGCTAGGAACTTATTGGTTATTCATTAGGTACTTATATACTTTTTTACTCTTTGTTTACAAGCCCGATAAATGGGGTTTTCTTTCGTTATCTAATTTTTTTACTATCGCAGGTAGTTCGTTACATGCTTTGATGCTGTTGTTTGAATATTATAATAAGTTTTGTTTATTTTGCCTTTTTTCGTTTTTAATAATAATTATGAATCACTTCGAGTGTTACATGTGGATTCACGCCTCTGATGTATCATCCTATTTTTTACGTCCCATTTAATAATAAGCTCCAGTTTATTAATATTTTGAAACTTAAGTACTTTAAATTCTTTAATTAGATTTGAGGAAGAATATTGTGATGGTTTTTTAGTTATAATTTTTAAAATGTATTTCTGACTTATAACGAGCTGGTTTAGAAGGGTATTGGTAGAATTCCTAGAAACTAAAATACAATATTGCAGTAGAGAATAAGCCATTGCATAGTACGCCTGTTTTAGCAGCTTAAAATAAGTAAAATTGCTCATGATCTTAAAAAAATATGTTAGGCTTCTTAGTCTTTTATTTATATATTGAAAATGAATATTCCATCTCAAGAATTGGTCAATGTATATACCTAAATATTTGGCATAGGTCACTTTGTTTTAGAATAACAACAAAACTATATTCGTAGCCCGAAAATTGAATATGAAAGAGAACAAAACAGGACCATAGCTAAAAATAAAATAAAATAAAATAACTGTGGGAACTTTCGAGGCTCAAACGGCACTTTTCCTCAGCCACTCTCTTTCATATTTTTTTAGATTATGGCAAGTGTGACACTCATTTGTTTCACACCTAAGTACGTTGTCAGGGTTGTTGTGAATTTTCATTTGTAGGTGATCTCGTGGTTGTCCTGTTATGTTAGCTGAGAAGGTCTCATAGTTTGTCTTATCAAAATTCATTTTTAAATCATTTTCTCTGAGCCAGTTGAATATTCTTGAGATTGAGTTTGAAGCTAATTTGTGCGTTTCTTCCCAAGTTATGTATCTGAAATGTGAAAAACTACATTTTACATCTTTTCTCACCATTTTATTTATATACCACCTTTCATACTTGTCTTTA
This sequence comes from Trialeurodes vaporariorum, assembly GCA_011764245.1. Classification (NCBI taxonomy): domain Eukaryota; kingdom Metazoa; phylum Arthropoda; class Insecta; order Hemiptera; family Aleyrodidae; genus Trialeurodes; species Trialeurodes vaporariorum. Next base: position 74,573,903 of record VMOF01000111.1, on the reverse strand, counting down.
CCATTTTTCTCTTCTTTTAAGCTTTCGGGTATTAAAATTTCCGAGGCTCACGTCAAACTAACCGCTTGCATATTTTCTTAATCTTCCACATTACCTGAAAAATTTACTGTATAAGTTAATACTCGATCTTATGGAACATCAAGATATTTTATATCTTTCAGTTCTTCGCTACAGTTTTAGATGCGAAAAATAAAATAACTCTATGATGAACCATCAGTTCATAAACTTCGGAAAAACCTTGAGTTACTTAATTCCCGAAAATTAGAGTTGGTACATTCAGCTTCAAGACTCACATTGCAGTATTGCACTTGTGGGATCTTTATATTTGTAGTGGAGTTGATATCCATCGTTTTAAAATATGCTCTTATTACGTGTAGTTTAAGTACAGAATAATTGCAGAAGGGTAGTAAGAGCGCGTGACGCATTGTCACTTCGGTGATGCTGCGCAAACGAGCGAAGCGCGGCGAGAGCATTTTACGCATATCTTAAAATGAACTTTTGTGGCATTAGGACTGCAGGTAAGCCAAAAATAATGGAAATTTCAGTCCTTTAAGGGTCAAAAGTGGCTATTTTACACCATAATTGACTATTAAAACACCCAAAAATTCATATTTGGTATTTAGGCCCTTTTGGCCGATGAGGGGCCACTTAGAGTCAATTTTTTTCAAAATTCTTGTTATGGGTCGATTTTTTAGACCACAAAGAACAAAAAAACCGCCGTTCGCACAAAAAATACTCATTTTTGAAAAATAAGAATCACCCTAGCCAGGGGGCTTGAAGAGTTGCTGCTTTTTTTTCACTTCAATAAAAACTGTCCCTCAAAATTTTAAGTCCCTAAAAATCTTGCGCCCTAAGCTATAAATTAATCAGCCTTATATGCGGATGATCTGGCCCTGCGCACAGCGCAAGCATTGATCGAAAGTTTGATCAAAAGGTTGTAGGTATAAAGATCAAACAAAATAAGGGATCAGGTACAAAAAGTCATTAAACCTCCGACAGGTTTAAAACAGGGAAGGACTCAACCGTCACGTGTACCTACTACTATGGGTGAAATCTCTTCAGTTACACAGGCATAAAAAATCTTTGGTTACAAATAAAAAACACTTTAAAAGCGTTGACAAAACCTTTAGTAGAAAAACGACCCAGCAAAAGACTTTAGTCGAGCAAACCAAAGGTTTTGTACTCCTAACTCGAGAGATTTCGCTGGGCGAACCAAAGATTTGGTTGGCTCAACTGAAGTCATTAGCGCACCGAGAGTTTCTTCATCTCTTTCTCTTTTCTCCATTAAGAAACGTGTGTCAGACACGGATAGACAAGGGGACAAAACCCCCTCTTTCTGTCCTTTTCCTACTTACACATTCAAATGGGAAATGATAGAGATGGAGGAGATTCTGGTTGCGCCGCAGTGACTGAAGTCTTTTGCTGGGTCATTTTTCAAGACCAAACTTTTTGTCAGCGCTACCAAAGTATTTTTTTTTCTGTTTTTTTCTGTGTAGGCGAATCAAAGATTCGGTTTGCGACACTTAAGATCTTTTGCCAAGCCATTTGTCTTCCAAAGGTTTCCTGAGCAAGCTACCGAAGTGGTTTTCATTGCTGTTTTGTTACTTTTATTTTTCTTTCCGATGAGAAAAACAGGGATCAGAGGACGAGGCTTATGCTTCAAGGTTTTCAGAGAGGGGAAGGGGAGGGAAGTGAGAGGGGGGTTGATAATGATATGTGCGCCAACTGCTTCGAAGACGTTTTTGAATTACTCAAAACAATAAATTTGGGGGGGGGTGGAAAATTCAGCAAGAATTCTTCTAACTTTGAAAAGTTAGTGGTACTTTCTCGAACGTTAGTGAACGATATGATATGTGTATCTTCAGGCCAACCAACAGCTTCAATTGAAGGGCCTCCGGCGAGCACGGAAACAATTCGAGCGGGCAAATGACAACGGAAATAATTTCGGAACAATCGGGAAAAATCATTTTGAGGAAGGCACACCAGCACCAGTTGTCCGGAAAGTCAGACAGTGTATGAAAGCATACGGCGCTACTCGCCAAAAAAAAAACAAAACAAAACAAAACCAAAAAAACCAAGTGCTGACAGACTGGTCAGCCAAAGGGACTGTTGCACACCTTCGCTATAAGCGATTTGAAAGTCGATTCCGGAGTAAAAACCTCCACAAATAACGATGACAGCACTTAAAACTTCCGAAATCCACTCCTGAACTCGATAAACGCTTTTATTTGCGCGAGCGTAATGGTGGCTTAGGATAGTAATAATGAGAAATTCCCATCTAACAATACTGTAACTGCATCAAGAAGTGACCAATAATATAGATGACTTTCATTTGAACCCGGTGTCACTAGATGTCACGGTACCATTCATCGGATATGGATCACCACTCTTATGACTTAAAGGACCTTTAAGGTCCTTAAAAATCAACGTATAGAAAATTAGTATTCAAAATGTGTTATGTACGTATAAGAGGCAAGAGGCAAACAGAGTCAAATGCTGCAAATTTACTTGGCCTTTTTGTCTTGGGTTTTTTCAAGTTTTTGCCTCCTCCTTTCTTCTCTTTCCTTTCGGTCAAACACGTTTTTTGCCGGTCAAAAAACTTCTAGCACAGTAGCACATGATGAAATCAGCGCGAGTCGGTTTTTGCAACAACAAAAAATAAATAAAAAAAAATAAATAACGAATAAGTTCGAATGTATACGCTTGAAGGCGATTACCTACATGACAATAATGTTGTTCCTGCAAAAATATACACAAAGTCATTGATCTCTATTCCTTATTGACTCTTTATAAAACGACCATGCGCCCTCAGACGCACACTTTCAAACACGCGCGCTCGCACACACACACACACCGGTCGATGTTTGTTTTTCGAACAGAGATATAATCGTTAAAAGAATGGCAGTACACCAATTTAGAATAATTGAGAGTAATATTGATTAACCCTTTCAGACCTGAAATTATTTTTGTTCAGAAGCGGATTTTTGACCAAAATGGTTGATCATAGCACTGTTTCCTCATCTAAATTGTTGCGCGTATTGTAGGTACGAATTCATGTGTTTTTCATCTAATTCAATGTTATTTAGACGTATACATTGAAATGTACACTAGGTCTGAAAGGGTTAAGAAGATTAACTCAACAGTAAATGTCCACGTACAGTCTTAAAAGAAGAAGAAGAAGAAGAGCATGAGCAAAGAATTGAAGCATGAGTCCCTGATGTAGATGAAAGATTATGGTAATGTGAACAGGAGAAGAAGAAAGGAACAGCCCAAAGATGCGTCGCCTTATATACACGCAGTGGCGTCGCGTGCAATTTGGCAACAATGTATTCTATCCATTCAAACTCATGTAAAATATCGAATTCAGGGGATGCACAGTGCACAAGGAAAATCCGATATATTTAGTGAGTTTAAATGGAGCAGTTGCATTGTTGCCAGATGGCACGCGACGCCACTGTATACACGGCGCTCATGGCAAGAAGACGTTCATTATTCTCTGAAAAATCAAATTTTACTGCAAAAATAGTATGTAAACAAATTTTCAATAATTAGATAGATGTCTTTAAACCTGATTCAAGCCTTAAAAACACATTAATTTTAATTAGGAAATATACGCTTTTTAGAAGGAGGCGTAAGTTTCGGAGCTGCCGTTTGGCGTATAATTAATCGCATTTTTCAATTCACCGATGATTCCACCGGTTGAGAAAAGATTACACAGTTCAATTCAATGAATAACTGAAATGCTCGAAAATACTCTGATCTGTAATCTTTTCTAATTAATTAAAATATTTGTAAGTTTTTCAAAGTCATCGACGACTCCACCGGTTGAGAAAAGATTGCATATGAGAGTGTTTTCGTGCATTACAGTCATACAATGAAACTGAACTGTGTGATCTTTTCTCAACCAATGGAATCATCGGTGAATTGAAAAATGCGATTAATTATACGCAATACGGCAGCCCTGGTTAGTTTAGGTTTCTTATGGAGAAAAAGCACAAAGAACGCCTCCTAGAGCTCCGACGTGGGCAGGACAGCATAAACTCAGCAACCAATCATAGGTTATACCTCGTATAGCGAACCTCTTTTATAATATACGGAGACTCTATACTATCCGCCATCGTGACCAACAGCGAACGATCGTGCAGTTTGGCAACCGTGTTCATTTGCCATTTGAACCTATGCAAAAGTATCGACTTCTTAGAGTTTCAAAGAATCTCCTGAACATCGATTATTTAACGTATGTTTAAATGGAGAGAGCCTGTCGTCGCCACCATTGCACCAGCCGCTACTGGCGATCAAAGAATGGGGCTCTTGCAAACTTTTGCTGTGATAGCAAATGAATAGTCCATTCTGATGTAAAAACCAGCAAAAATCACGAAAATCACACTGAGAAAGTTTAAAATTCAGCAATAAACCTACATAACTACATAAATGGCAATATCGTAATGGCGGTTCGACGCAGGTATCATGGGAGATTCCTATCTAATATGTCACTTTCTCTTTGGAAACACAGAGGTATGTCTCAATTTAGATAGGAATCTCCCATGATACCTGCGTCTATCCGCCACTAAGCCCGATTCTAAGGGTGAATTTCGTGATTTTTTAGTGTACTCATCGTCAGTTTTACAGGTTTTTATGCAAAAATCAGCTCTTCAATCCCCTATAGCAAAAGTTTGCAAGAGCCCCATTCAGTTTTATGCAATGTCAAAGCGTGCAATCTGACAACGTTGCAAATAATCCAATTCAATGTGCGCAAAGTGTTGAGTTCGAAGTTCTAACTGCAGACTAAAATAATAGTCGCAAGTTTCTCATGCGTTTAATCGAACAAAATGTACCGTTGCCAGCCGCAGATAGATTCCCGGTCACCTGTTGCACTTGCACAGTGGTTTGAGCTAAAAGCTTCTGTTGATGGTGAGGGCAGTATAGCTCAGCTGGTGACCTGGTGCTTTGCTTCTTTACCGCTGGCCGGTGTTGTTTCGCTATAGTACGGTGAACTAAAGTAAAATGGAATCGGTGTCAAGGCGGTCCCGAGGAGCTGGTGTGCAGTACACGACGCGGTCTCCCCGGTGCGATGCGGTGCGCTGAGGTGCAATTGAACCGGTGCGCAAAGCGGCAAGCACGGTATCGGCCGGCAAAACCCGGGCAGTGGGCACTTCCTTGCAAAAGACAGCGGTTATAGCGGGACGACGCTCAGAATATGACGCCATGGCATGCGCCACTTTGGCACCATTGCCACTGGCGGCTCAAAAGCTTTGATTACCTGCATATATGCAATTAACCGACACTGCACCAGGTGACGGCAAACTTTTTCAGACGGACGGACGGACGGACAGACAGACGCACGCCATAGACTTTTTCTTTCTGCAGAAAACCCTCTGAGTTTGAAAGGATTCAAAATGTGGAGACATGGGCGCCCGCAGAAAAATTTCCAAGGGGGGCAAAATTTTTGAACCACAACGGAAGGTCTAGTAGAACCCCCCCCCCCCCCCCGTGGAAAAAGGGAAAACTTTTTTTCACCCAAACAGTGTACAATTATTAACCCATTTTAGATGTACCAAATAATAATAACAATTTTGACGTGTTTGATATAATGGATAAAGGGACAACAGATGATAACGATAGTGAGAAAAATATATAATTTATTATTCCTTGCAATTAAGGAGTTAAAATTACAAAATAAACTAATAATGACGTTTCAACTATTACTTCTTCTTCGATTACCACTTTCTTCTTCGAGCTGTCTATGGAACAAAGCCTAACAAGAGATTTTCGGGATCGAGTGATCCATACATGCATAAATGGACTTATTACAGTCTAGCGTACGTCGCACGCTTAAAAGTGACAAATAAATAACGTAAGCAAATTACATTCTTTAGAGAAGCTACATTTAAAACGCCCTAGTGGCGGGCTCGGAAGGATATGGAAGGAGCATAGGATTTGCGATTTCCCGAGGCAAATTTCTTAACCTTCGTCGGCTCATTTTTTTTTTTTTTTTTTCAACTTGTCCTTTTCAGAGGTAATGACCTTCCTCGGAAAAAAAAATAGATAAGTCGCTAATCTTGCTATTAATGCTCTGTGTTCACGAGGCGAAAAGGCGCCTGTCAAGTTGAGCCAGTAACAACATCTCACAGTGCTTAATTAAATGTGTAAAAATGTCTGGTGATAATTACAGCAAACGACACCTGGGGTAATTAATCAGACAGAATGCAAAAAAACGCATTTCAGCTGCATCCGTCATGTCAGGACTCATCGTTCGCAGCAAATTAGCAACAATAGTGCGCACAGTAAGGGGCTCTGATGCTCTTCCCAGGCTGCAAATCATTAACTGCAAATAGATAAGTACTTACAATCGATTTATGATGAACGATGAATTATTAAGCGTCTTATCAAATTGTCGATCAAGCGGTGCTGCAGCTCGCGTTATTTAATGACATTTCACTTTTTCAATTCACCGATGATTCCAACGATTGAAAAAAGATTACATGATTTCGTTCAGTTCATGACTGTAGTGCGCGAAAATAGTCGCATCTGAAGTCTTTTAATCGCCGTTAAATGGGGCTATTGCAAACTTTTGCTGCGAGGAAATGGATAATCTAATCGGATGTAAAAACCAGCGAAAGTCACGAAAATCACAGTGAAAAAATCTAAAATTCAGTAATAAACTCACAAAACTGCTCTAAAGGCAAGATCGTATTGGCGCTTCAACGCAGGTATCATGGGAGATTCCTGTCTAATTTGTCACTCTTTGCACGAAAACACAGAGATATGTCTCTTAGATAGGAATCTCCCTTGATACCTGCGTTGAATTGCCATTATGCCCGATTCTGAGAGTGAATTTCGTGATTTTTTAGTGTTCATAACGTCATTTTTACAGGTTTTTCTGCAAGAATCAACTCTTCGATCCCCTGTAGCAAAAATTTGCAAGAGCCCGGCCCATTATTAAAATGTCAGTAAGTTTTTTAAAGTCATCACTGAAAAAACAAAGCTTATGTATAGCCAAAGCAAAATAGCTTCGCAGAACAAAAGCTCAAGCTGTACCAGAGAAAGTTGCAGGAGTACCAAAGCACTACTTCTTTAGAGTAGCAGCCTCTTTTCTTGCTTTGGCTCTACCGAAGTAGTGCTTCAGTACAACCGCAACTTGCTCCGGTAGAGCTAGGACTTTTGGTCTGCGAAGCTGTTTTAAAAAGCTGCTTCGGTTCTACTTAAATTTTGTTTTTCCAGTGATCGATGACACCATCGGCTGAGAAAAGATAACAAATAAGAATGTTTTCGTGTATTACAGTCACGAACAGGACTGAACTGTGAAATCTTTTCTAAACCGGTGGAATCATCGGAGATGAATTGAAAAAATGCCATTAAATAAACAGCGCGGTTATACAATGAAGTAAGTATCGCTCCTCTTGCTGCATTTAAATGATCGATGAGCGATTGTCAAGCACCACAAAATTTTATTTGCAATGAAATCTTATGACGTTGGGTTCTCTTTTGTTTACGCGACTTTGAAACTCTCTGCATGCGCGCTGAAATGCGTCGCTTGTCTGCGCTGACAGTGCATTTTGTGCACAATGATAGAGGGATGATTTGACTTATTTTGTTACGGTCGAGCTCCAGACAATTGGTGAAGGTGGTATGCTTATCAATTTCACGAGCGGATCTAGGCTTTCGGTGGGGGGAAGCCCCCCTGGCGAACAATTTTCAAAAGTGATGACCTCTTTCGTAGGTTCTTCCTCATTTTGCAGCCCCCCTCGAAGTTCCGCCTACGGCCTAAGGCAAGGGACACGACTTATTGTTAAAGGCCAGAAGATAAAAATAATCCTCGCAGGAAAGCGCGCGCCGCGTGCTGTGACAGATGGACAGACAAATCTGAGAGAGCTCCAAATGCTCCAAATCTGAGAGAGCTCTAAAATGAATTTTAAAATAAAATACGCGGTTACAGGAATTTGTCTTTCTCCCTCTTCTCTCATTTGAACAAACGTATTAGAAAACGTTAGCGGAGGGGGTCGGGACCATCACGTGACTTTAGCCCCTATCTCGGAACCAAAGATTTGATTGGCTCAAATATTGACCTTATATAAATATTTTTTGTTCATTTTTAAAATTTGGCTAAAGACTATTCGAAAGTCCATACGGAATGATGTCCAAAAATGATTATGAGTCCAATGAAACAATTGGACCTTGATATTTTTTGTCCGAAAAGTAATTTTTAATCTATCATTTTGGTCGTGAGATCAGAATTGTGAAATTTTCAAAAAAAATTGCCTCCATTGAAATACAGTCCCAAGAAAAAGATGTAATCATGTATATTCTTTAATAACTTAAAAAAAAAAAATAATACATTTACATTTTTGGGGAGAGGGGATTTGGACGAACCTTTTAAAATAATTAGTATCTTCTTTTGAAAAATAGGACAGGATTTTTCGTAAGTGATAAGGGACAAAATTTATCAATAAGTCCAAGATTAGAATTGGACCAAAAAGCCACAACACAAACATTTTTGGACATAAAATTCATGATCTACATATATATATGGACAAAACGAAATTATACAAAACTATTTTGGACGCAATGCATTGGACAAACTGTACCTACGTTCTATAACAGCCATTTTGAGGCGCAAGTAAGAATATTGAATATATTAAAAAATCATCGTTTTATCTGAAAAGTTTCAAAGTATAATGAAAAGGTCTATGGTATTTTATGATTTTTGATTTTTTTGTGGTTTATGATTTTTTATGATTTTTTTTTTTTTTTTTTTTTTTTTTTTTTTTTTTTTTTTTTTTTTTACCACTTTTTTTCCATTTTTTCAGACCGTAGTGCAAACTGCAGTTCTTCGAGGCACTTCATTCATGAGTTCCGCTGATTCTCACTAGGTCTCTCTCCCATTGCACTCCGATTGACGAGATCTGGATGTCAGCTGGTGCCGATGTTTTCGCGGAGCTCGTCGTCATTTTCTGAATCATCATACTGTCACGCTTGTCCATGCATGAACGACGGCTGAACGCGCGGTCAATGGTCAATCAAACCGATAATAAAATCTAACCGTAACATAATGGATTCAATTTATTTAATCTACGGCAGGTGGAACACTGCTCAAGGTAACGCTGTCAGACTGCGCGGAGCCCATGGATATACAGGAATTTGTCTATCTTTCTCTCCTCCCGTTTGAACACATTTGTTAGAAAAGGATATCTCCATCCTTTTCTATCAAATAAGTTATAATAAAAGAAGAGAAGGAAAGACAACTTTCTGCATCCGCTAATAAAGGAGCCTCACTAGGCCGACGTAGGGTACAGTATTCGAGTCCCAGAAGTTCCCATTTTCGGGATTTTCGTCATTTTTTCGAAGTGTTTTCCAACAGTAATCAGAGTAGATTTTTAACGAACCAAGGATAACCCCATTTTTAAAATAATAAAATTGAACTGTCGTGATCCTTGATTTTGTTAAAACTCCACTCTGATAACCTCATTGAAAACAAAATTCAAAAAATGGGGCTCTTGCAAACTTTTGCTATAAGCAAATAAATAGTCCAATCTTATTCGTAAAGACCAGCGAAAATCACGAAAATCACGCTAAAAAAGTCTAAAATCCAGTAATAAACTCACATAACTGCCAAACGTCAAGTTCTTAATGGCGGTTCAAAGCAGGTATCATGGGAGATTCCTGTCTAATTTGTCACTCTCTCTACAGAAACACAGAGATGTGTCTCAATTTAGATAGGAATCTTTCATGATACCTGCGTCTCTCCGCCATTAAGTCAGATTCTGAGAGTGAATTTCGTGATTTTTTAGTGTTATCATCGTCATTTTTACAGGTTTTCATGCATGAATCAATTCTTCAATCCCCTACAGCAAAAGTTTACAAGAGCCGGGCCCCAATTGCGGATCTTGAATACTGGGACTTGTGGAACACGAGACTACCCCGTTTGCACCGTTGGCACTTTTTGAAGAGCCTTTGAAAGTATATAACCTATTATAAAGCAAATTTTAGCGATCGAATATCATTCACTCAAAGAATTGATGATTGCTAACTGATGCCGCTGATCGGTGAAAAATCTAGCCAATGAGAGTCGAGAATGAACTTCTGAATGATATTCTCGTGAAAATGAAAACTGCGATAGTAATGTTCCATAACATAACCTCTAAATCAGCTCTGAAATGACACGGCCATTTTTAACACACAAAAACTAGCGTTTTCGAAGCTAAAATTATGTTTGTCTCATAGAAAAATGACTTCTACGCATGGTCTGTACAATAGACTTTATTCGAAGAGTTCGTCATTTCCGAAATTATCGTGGCGAAAGGAGCCAAAAAGTATAGAAGATGAGATTTCTAACACCGGTTGCAACAGTTCGAAATCGAATCTACCTCCAGAGGTGAATTCAAAACTTCCAATTGTTGGAATTCAACAGTCTCCGCTGAGACCACCGAAACAATCGAATATCATCAAAATAAAATGCAAATCCATCGAATATCATACGACGGTGAATGATATTCGATCGCGAAAATACGCTTCTATTAGTCACTACTAGTTTTCATCGAATTTTCGTACTTGCCTTAGTTTCACCGCAGTAAACGCATGCTATGGGTCGAAGGCTATAACAAAACCAGTATACGCATAGCTTTAAATAAAAGACAGACGCTGTGACGAAGCACATAGAATGATGATTTGAGTCACCCACCATCACCGATCGGTACGTCCATGCACAGAATGAGATTTCTAATCACTAATTTTATCTTGTTCTATTTTTGAGCGCCAAGCGGGTGCACATCGGCTTGCAAACTTTCTCTCGATCTGAACCACGTGACTTCTGATTCCGCGACGCTATCAGTTTATTGCCCGTTATCATTCAATAAAAATATAAAAAAAGCAGAGAATGCGCCTTTCTCGATTATACAGCGATTCTTTCTTTTTTCCGACATTGCTTTCCAATACGATTGATAAATTTAATAAAATGACGTATGTGTGTGCGGATTAGACTGTGTGTGTAAGTACATTGATCTGTGTCACTGTGTGTGTAGATTAGATGCTTGAAACTCAAAATCTGGAGGTAAACTCTTTTGAAATTTAAGTATGGTTATTAATTCTATGTAGGTATTATCTGAATCGGCTCGGCGCAAGCCATTTACCGCCGAACGTTAAGTAAACGAAACCTTAAAAAGTCATGATTTTTAAGGAAAATTCAAACTTCAGTGCTTTTTCAGCCTCGAAACAAAAACTTCAATAATCAAATATGCAAGTTAGGTTAGGTTACGTAAGTTTAGATCAGGTCATCATTGGAAACTTAACTATAAGTATGTACGTTAAAGCACAAAAACTATTAAACAGAGAGGCGTGTTGTTTTATACTTAAATTTATTACTCTAGCAACGCGTGATGTACATTCTCACACCCAAGAGATCGGGATGAAATTGAAAGTCAACTAAAATTCAAAATGACTACCATGTCAATTATTTATTTAACTTTTTATATCTCATTTTTTTTCTTCCAAGGAAAAGGGGGGGGGGTAGCGCCGCGGCCAATATGAGAGTTACGACTCCCTTTTCTAAAAACTTTCCCCAAGTTAAATGAGTTGATTTTTGAACTTGTCCACATTGAACCACACTGTTTCTGTCATAGTCTTGAATACGCATCACTACATCTCACGTTATGAAGAATAATTTTGCACGAAACGACGAAACGATGGAAAGTTTACCCTTCATTGATAACACCGAATTTTAGAGTTTGATTTGTTTATTTTAAGTTTGATCTGTAAAATATTGCATCATCCTCATCAAAATCTGTATCTTGATAAGTTGGTTTTCTCAGAACAAAGATTTTTATTTCAGATACCTGCATCTATACATACATATGACCAAGTTGGTCAGACCTACCGGCATTACTAAGACTCAAAATTTTAGAAATGGGCGCTCCTCTTTTTTCTTCTGCACTCAAACTTGAACATGAGCGGATCCAGCAATTAGGCAACTGTGGATTCTATCAATTTGAATGTATGAGAAACAATATCGATTATTGAAGGGGCCAAGACCCAATTTCTAATCGATTGTTTCTCATACATTCAAATGGGAAGAATCCACAGTTGCCTGGAGCAATTGCTAGATCCGCCCATGAACTTGAGGCAAAATCGCGTCCATTTTCAAAGCACAATGCGCTGACAAGCAGTGTTGCCATTTTTGGAAGAAATTATCCGAAGTTAAATTTACAACACAATTTGAAATTTGTATAATTTCTCCCTAAAATGGCATCCCTGCTGACCAGTGGCGTAGCGTGCAGATTGGCAACGTTGCAGTTCGCGTCCATTTAAAGCCACGAAAAAGATCAAACTGTAGGGTGTTCGGTGAACACCTTCGCATTCGACCTTTTGCAAACAAGGGTTTAAATGGACACAATACAACGTTGCCAAACTGCACGCTACGCCACTGGTCAGCAGGGTTGCCATTTTAGGGAGAAATTATACAAACTTCAAATTGTGTTATAGATTTAACTTCGGATAATATCTGCCAAAAATACAGACAATACAACAAGAGTGACGAGAAGTGTTGCCATTTTTTCGGATAATTATTCGATTTTTTTCCATTTGACTTAGCATAAAAGTTAATTGATAGGTTTACATCTGGCAACATTGGTGACTGTACATTGTAAGTAAGTACAAGGCTTGCATAGAGCCGCTCAACGGACCTTTAAAATGCTTTTATAACCAAGTTAACATTGCACCACTTGGCAACGCCGGCATGGCGTCAGTCGCGTCGCCTTCGTGTCGCCGGCCGCGCCGAGTCGATCTATCCGTCCGTCCGTACGTCGTCAAAGCGATAGTGCTCATTACACTATGAACCCTAACCAGATACTCAGTACCCAGTAACCATGCTATACTGTAAGTGCTATCCAATGATCCAACCAAAGACTTCAATGTGTGCAATTGTGCATGATATGTTTGCCCACAAGAGGTTCAGCCAACGCAACGCGCGGCTGGCCGTTGCGTTGCGCGCGCAATCTCGCGCAAAGGCTGTTTTAATGAAAAGCGGGAAATTCAAAATCGACCAATCAAATGTGATTTCACCTTGGGGCAGTTGCAAGGTTCTGAAATTTTGTATTGTTGTAAAAAAAATTGGAACAATTCGATGGGCTGAAAACAAAGATGCCTTTGGTTTCTTCCTATTTTTGTCCCGATTTTAGAAATACGCCCTAGTAAAGTTGAAAAAAAAAATCGTGTGTATTGTGACGTCCCGACGCGAAATAGCCATTAAAAACAATGCATTTTGGGCCACAATCATATCTCCGGAACTATGAAACCTATAGCTACCTAGCTATAGCTGCTAGAAACCAAAGGCATCCATGTTTTTAGCTCACCGACTGGCTTTCAGTTTCTTACTAAAAAAAAAAAAAAACACCAAAATTCAGATCCTTGCAGCTGCCCAATTTGAAGAAAGCATCCAAGCTAATCAGATTCCTGGATTTCAAATACAGCCCGTTCACCTCTAAATGATCGTTCGCCATTTACTGAAAACTCGATTGTCATTTGTCCGATACAAATGGACTGTTTCAATAAAATGATTTATCGTGTCGATTGGCGTCCGGGGACCTTATAGTTCCAAACAAACACGACTGAGTCAATGTGATTTTCCTTTAAACGCGTCTTTTTACGGAAATTAATTATTGCTCTTAAACCAAATTATGCTACCTTTATTGCGATGATGAACTTGCTAGGTCCTCGCAAATGCTTAATTATGCCTGCTCTATCACGACCAAAACTGCCGAAATCAACAGATTAAACTGTGAACGCGCGGAGGTTGGAATTCGAAAACAGTCAAGCATCCAAATTTATTATTGTTATTGTGGAAATAGGCGGGAATTTGGGCGATTCTAATATCTAAATGCATAGTTTAATCCGTAAAATCTTGTAGATTTCGGCAGTTTTGATCGAGGAAGTAGGCATAAGAACTATAAGTATTTTGAAGGCCATTTAGAGTTCACTATCGCAAAAAGGTCGCATTACCTAATGTTCGATAAACTAAACCGAAAATTGCAGAAATCGGTGTGGCAGGTATATCTATGAAAAAAGGCCGCCAAGCCACTTTCGATCGATGCAAAGGAAGGCTCTTTGAGAATATTATCCTAATTTAATCATAGTTAGGAATGGAAAGAAGGGAAATTAACATATTTTAAATTTAAAAACAAATCATGAAAAATCTTGTAGGGATATCAAACCCCTCATGTTTGACATTTTCCTTACAAACTTTAAAACTGCACCCAACCTTTTTCTACATTTTCCTTATTTTAGACTTTTTACAGACGGTTACTTTAAGTAACAGAAAGAATACAAATATTTAGATGATACGGCTTGCGCCATTCTTCATCTTTTAGAGAGACTACTTTGCGTTTGCGAGGGATATTTTGAAAATGTTCGGTCCCCCGGGGTCCCCAAAGGAGACAAACTCGAAAATTTCAAAGAGCAACCCCTATCGAGTGATAAATCATACAGAAGGGCATAAAAATAAGTTTATCAGCGCACACCGGAGGTCAATATCTATCTACCAGTGTTGCCGATTACCGAATTTTCTTCCCAAATTTGGCTCATTTCTGAGCCGCCGGCACCGGATCTTTTTCGGAGGATGTAGAAAACTAAATTGCGTACTTTTGCGGATTTTTCAGAAATTTTGCATATTTTTTTCGGAGTTTTTATATTCGTCAGTACATTTTTGTACATTTTTACAGAATTTGCACAGTTGCGGAGGTTTTCGGATGTTTTCCAATTTTTTGACGGATTTTAAAAACACGATCGGCAACGAAACGGCAACGTCACGAAAAGGCAGCCGGTCAAAGATGGAAAATAATATTTCACCAGCCACCATTTTAATGCGCAGGTTGAGTTGAATACTTCTAGCGCCCTTAATCGCCATTTTTAAGGAACTTTCAAAAAGTTGGTCGATAGATTACATTTACAAAATTACAATTTCTTCCCTCGCTTTCTGCGGCCTTAGGCCGTATATTTCTTATAATATAAAATATATGCGGCTTTCAATCTCAAATTTGGCAACACTAGGGTCAGGAATTTCAATTTTGATAATAAATGTAGGTATCGACTAATATATACCTTGTTTAAAAGCTCCTGAATAATATTTAACCTTGTTTAAAAGCTCCTACGAAGCGACAACTTTTGACGCAAACCAGAAGTATTTAACTCCAATTTCAATAAAATGGTTGCTGATGAAAGATTATTTTTTAAGAGCTTAGGCCGCAACTCTGCGACAAAGACAGACACGAATGAGTCGTTCACGCCAGAAAAATACATTTTTTAAGCCCTTTTGAATGATGTAGGTATCACTCGGCAGGGGGTTCGACTTGAAACTTTCTAGTTGCCCCTCTTGGGGTCCCCCCGGGGAACTAACTATTTTAAAATGCCCTTCGCAAATTAGTTTCTCCAAGTGATTAAGTATGACGCAAACTGCATCTAAATGTGTTTGTTCGTTCAAAAGTTGGGACAGTTTTTTAGTCAATGGATAGTTTCAAATTTTGAAAAAGAAAAAGAAAATAAAAAATTTACTCTAAAAAATAAGGATTATAATTAGCTTGAATAAGTACTAAATACGTGCCCAAATTTTAAACATTCACATCACAAGTGTCCTCATACTGAGCGAGCTCATTCTCTGTGGATAATAGACGGTATTAATCACCGAAAAAGAATTTCAAGAGCGAGTGATTCTCAGCAAGACAGATGATGATCACTCATCTAAAAATCTAGGAATAAATTGGTCGAATTGGTCCTGAATTAGGATATATGAAGTTCCCATCATGATAGACGCGTAAAAGCACTTTTCCGCAGGACCTTCAGTTGCCCTGACACCACCACTTGCCGCAGTAAAGCTTAATAAATTATTGTTTTTTTTTTTTTTTTGGTTTTTTTTTGGGTTATTTGGGGGTTATTTGGGGGTTTTTTTTGGTTTTTTTTTTTTGGTTTTTTTTTGGGGTTTTTGTGTGGATTTTTTTCCATCTCCCTTCCAAGGTTTTTACCAAGGTTTTTTCTGAGGTTATTGTAAACTTCAATATAGCATATAGCTTCAAAAAATTTTATAGTATCGGGACGTTCATTCAGCTGAAATGAACTGTTTTTAATTTATGTATTTTTTTTGCAGTGGTTTTAACATCTCTTCTTCCTTCCGAAAGATAAAAATTAGCCTTTTCCATTGTGCGAGAGCGTCAATTTCGTATAAAAAAGGATAAAAAGAGGTCATTAAACATTTACTTACAATTTTAGTAAGATGTGATGACTGGAACAAAATCCAAATTTGGGCACTTTATAACAAGATTTCAGCACTTCACTTTTACTTGTAAATTAACAATTTCATCTTTGTTAGGACGTAAAAATTCAGCAAAGAAAAAAAGTAGGATAATTACAAGAGAAAAAGAAACAAACAAAATATGTGAAAAAAATTTAGAAACTATTTAAATCTAGGTGTCAACAACAATTTACGTCCCAAAAATTGATTTTTGAAAAAAAAAAATTAAAAAAGAAAAACTTAAAAACTTTTGATCAAATTAATTAGTATCACAACTCAAAACGGTTGATTTGCTTCCCTTTCTTTTGAAGAAAGAACAGGAATTTTTTAATGCAAAAAAATAAATAGGTTGACATTTTCTGTGACGGGCGCGAATGCATAAAAATTTCGGTGTTTGTTTACTAGGAGGATAAATATACGCCAGCGAGGACGCGGTAAATTGAGTTCAACGGGCTAACACCGGGAACGCGAACAAACTGACTTGCCCGGTTTCGTTTGTCAACACACGACACGAATATAAGCCGGTCAAAACAGAGCCCCGCAGCAGAGGACGGACGGACAGACAGCCAAAGTGGCTTCGTGGAGCATGCAGAGTTTACTAAGCAGCCGATTGTCTCGTAGCTTCGTCGCTGATACGGTGTGACTGTGTTCAGACAACGCTCCTCACCGCCCGATCCCCTCCCGACTTCGCAGCTTTTGTTATCATCAAAGTTTACGACCTGTTGCTGCTTATTTTTATGTGTCATCCCAATCTCGGTACCATATTTAACGTTAAAACACTTGGACGGATGCAAAAATGTTTCTCCGGACAGAGATATCCTCCTTCATCCACTTTTTATCAATCTACGATTTTTACGGAAGCGTCAATGTCATCCCGGTTTTGTTTTAATCCTCAACTGTCTTTTTTTTTTTTTTTTCATCCGCGTTCATGGTTTATAGAATGTTACATGTTGCCTTATAGACGGCTGTAAATGGTTTTGAAAGGAGGGAAAGGGGGAATTTTGGGTTTACAATCCGCCAAGAAAATCTTTGGGCACAAAGCTTCATTAATTTTATTCCCCCGGTAAAGTTCCAACAAACAATCACAGGAGATCGCATCGTTCACATTGCTCCCATAAGATCATTCCATATGAACGACCGTGACCATAAAAAATGCAGTCCTCCAAACGTGCGGGAGCTTGATGAATGGTCACACGATCTCTTAATTAATACTAGATGTACTTACGTACAGAGTGTAACAAAAAATAACCCCCCCCCCGTTTTAACTTTTGAACGGTTAGCAAAATTTAGCGAGGACCCCACCTGCTGTGACCTGGTCCGTTCGAGATAGATCTTCCGTTATTGTACTAGCGGGGACAAAGATAGCCGGCCAGAATATGCAACACGCAACACACCTAATACACGTGTTGAATGGGATGCTGTGTATTGCTTATTGCATACTCTGGCTAGGTATCTTTGTCTCCCCTATAGTACATAACTGTGAAGAGAACTTTCAGTTTTGATGTTTTTTGCCTAAAGTTCGGAAAACCAGATTTTCAAAGTTCAGAGGCTTGGATAAAGAGATTTCGTCTCCGATACGATATCGTTCTCGAAAAATTTTCTGGTGAAAGTCGTTGCTCTAGTTGAAATTGTTTCAGACAGGTTGAAAATAAGCACTTGACCAGCTTTAATTAAAGGCTACTCTTCAGATTATAATAATAATGCAGACTTGAGCTCTTTTTTTAAACTGCTACCGGATAAAACTTTGAAGTTTAAATGAAAAAAATACGTATATATCCTTTACAACGGCTATCGGCTGTAACAACCAACTTTTGCCGCTCCCTTAAAGGTCGGTTTGTAATCGATTTACCTAAACCTAACCTTGAAAATCTCAGCTTCATCCGAGTAATTTCTCAAATTCTAAC
Source organism: Trialeurodes vaporariorum (assembly GCA_011764245.1). Classification (NCBI taxonomy): domain Eukaryota; kingdom Metazoa; phylum Arthropoda; class Insecta; order Hemiptera; family Aleyrodidae; genus Trialeurodes; species Trialeurodes vaporariorum. The sequence goes on along the minus strand of VMOF01000111.1, from coordinate 74,555,729 downwards.
TTTGTTAAGTGTGAGAAATTAAAAAAACACACACAATTTGACTACCCTTAATTTTCCCGATGTTCTGCGGGTTAAATAGTTTCACCGTGACAGTATAATGTAAAGTTTCTACATTTCAGTAAAATTTTGACCATTTATTCATTTAAAAATTTACTATCGTGATTGGTTTTTTATTTATTTGAAGAAAAAAAAATCTAGAGTTTTTCTTGTAAAAATAATGGAAGGATATAACATTATATCCTCAAAGCTCTTCTGAATTTACACGATTGAACTCATTACTTAAAGCTGGACCTGATAGACATTCAAAGATATTGATTAAGTGCATAAGCATGAAGAAGGAATCTTTTTAATCAGAGCAAATACTTGTGCCCTTTCAAGACCTTTAACGTCCACTCTCTTATCAGTTCTTAACCAAGCAAACTCGATTTCGATTTTCTTACTTTATCGCCTAGAAATTGTCCTGTAACAGTTAGATAATGCAAATAATTCTAATTCACGAGCAGAGCTCTCTCCATGGATTTTAGTTTAGGAGGGCCACAGGCCATGCCGATTACAAGCATTTATCATAAGGGCCGGCAGCTCGTAATTAGGGCATTGGCCTCAGGTCATGAAATCAATCTCTCTCTAGAAAAAGAAAGAAAAGGTGATAGAGAGAGAGGGGGGAGAGTGAGCGGGAGGGAGAAAGGCGGAGAAAGAAAATAGACTCGAGCTAATAAGTAGATCGTGAGCGCGGTGTTTCACAGAAACGAAGCGGCCTTTGAGTTTTTGGTTGATGCAATTGAAAAACCAGATGAGTAGGGTATATGTAGTCTTAAAAGCGGGTCACTGCCCAATGCCTATACTGTCTCACTTTATAAATCATTGGGATTTTTCATTTTCATTCGGATAGAGAGGAGGATATAATGCTGCTCTTGTTGGAATATTTTTAAAAATCTAAACTCAACACCGAGAGGGAAGCTCTCCTAAAAATGGCCTGAGCTCTGATAAAAAGTTTAAAAAAAAATTCTAGAATTTCTGACGGCAATGCAAATATTTTTAACCGAAGTTTGTACATTTTTGGTTAAGGAATTCCGGCATTTTTGACCAACTTAGCCTCTTATGGGCCAAGCCCAGAGACAATATATAATAGAGACCACGTACTAGCCGTCCTCGTGGTGGCTGACTTATTTTTGGGGACGGACTCAACAGGAATTAACACAAGAAGCATGAGGGTGCACCATCCAACACGGTCCATACGTTAACTGATGCAATTTCGGTGCTTCGGTTTCACTAGGCAAAAATCTCAACGAAGTTTGTCATCAGTCAACGTATGGACCATGTTTGAGGTGTTCTGTTGAGACCCCGAAAAAAAAGTTGCCACCGCACTCAAACATGGGCAAGATAGATAGTGCGTGGTCTCTATTATTTAATGTCTCTTGCCAAGCCCGAGTTTTCTCGTTTTTATTCTCTAGAATATTTCACAATGATTCAGTCTTCATTTCAGATAAACGCAAATCTAGATGAAAACAGTACAATAGATAAGGTCTCGTCAGGTGCCTTCAATTCGTCGAATAGGCAGTTTCAACTCTCCGAAGTACGAACAGTTAACTACCTTCCTCTAGAAACGGAGGAGTGGTGTTTTCTTGAACTAACCTGGTCCTTACAGGGTTAATCTCATGAAAAATGCCAGAGTATCTGGCCAAATAGCTAGGTCATATTCCGGTAAAACGTACCAGAATTCTCATCCAAATTGCCAGGATTTCTTTTTGAATTTTTTTATCAGAATTCTGGCTCCAGTTTCAGGATATTTTTTCTCTCAATGAAGAGTTTCAAACAAACGAGGGTAATCACTCATGGTGGCCTCCTATGAGTCCATCAGGGAACAGGGGATATTAGTTTGCTGAACTTGGAGAATTATGACTGTGAGTTGATTCCCAAGTAGTTTGGGTCGTTGAGTCCAAATCTGAACTTAGTGCAAAAAAACCGGAGTCCGGCGCGAAAATCACGGTTTTTTGTGGCCAACTTTTCTAACTGGCCTCTTTGGCAACTTCACCTCCTATTTTTATGAGCATACATTCATAAAATATTATATTAAGCAGATTTTTTACTAAAGGAGGCGACATGTTTCATGGTCCCAAAAGTTTTGCTCAGGTTTCGAGAAAAACGGCACGAAATAAAAACCATACATGAATTTCTCTAAGTTCGAAAATTGTTTGACTCGGGCTTAGTGGCGAGGCGTGAAATTTGGCTGCAATGTATTTTCTCCATTTAAATTCACCAAAAAGGTCGAACGTCTCAGTCATCGGCGATGTCGAGGCATTTTGACCTTTCTAATGTGTTTAAATGGGAACAAGGAATGTTGCCAAATCGCACGCCTCGCCACTGCTTAGGCTCATCAGCCAATCAGATGTTTCTGGCGTTCTTCATTTCCACTGTTATCAGGGTTGACGACACAGGCTTTTTATTCAATGGTGACTCTTGTTTATTATTTTCCGAAGATATCATTACTTTGAGGGAGTGCTCAAATTTTTCTGCCTTACCATATTTATATCCGGCCCGGCTCTTAGTATGGACAGCGGCGTCGCGTTGAGTTTGACAATGCTGCAATTTTCCCTATTTAAATTCATACAAAATATCAATACAAGATAGTGCTTGGTGCACCTCCAATTTTTTAACCTTTTTTATGTGTTTAAGGTAAACACCTCAGTAGCCGACACCGCTAAAATTTGCACCAGTACCCGACACATATTTTTCACAATGTGAAAAATATTAGTTTAGTGGCAATTTTGGTGTTTTGAAATTTTTTTCGAATGTTTCACATTTAAGGTCTCAGAAAAAAACCACGCAAAACACCAGAATTGCCATCAAACTAGTACTTTTTACAGTGTGAAAAATGGGTGTCGGGTAATGGTGCAAATCTTAGGGATGTCGGCTACAGGAGTGTTTACCTTAAAGGGACAAAATGCAGCTATTGCCAGATTGCACGCGACGCTATACTGTTAGTGGACTTTGTGTTTTGGGCGGAATAGCTAATATTTACAATTATTACCGGATAGAAAAGTACTCAAACAATTATAATGAAATTGTAAGCAATGAAAACACGTCTAAAATAATTTTGAGAGCAAAACCAACGATGTATTTTTAAAAAAAGAAAAAAAAAATCCAGAAAAATTTCAAAAATATAAATATTTTCTATGATAATGTTTTCAAACATTCATAGTCACCTTTCTACTTCCAGTCTGAATAGAGAGGTGGTCGATGATCTGCGTTCTTTACAATGTATAAGTACTACTTTAAATACACAATCAAATTTTAATACAAATATTCAGTTCAAATGCGTATCTGTAATAATTCACAAGATTTTACTTGATTGTTCATCGATCGGAAGAAATTGAGGCCGTTTCCGGAAAATAGGCCCATAAAATAACGGGTGTGCTCTTTTTGAGAAATTAGCATTGTGATATAATAGAGATTTTTGTCTGGAGAGCGCACCTTTTGTTTTATACGCCCTTTTCACAGAAATGGCCTCGATTTTTCTTCCTCCAATGTGTCTTTCCTCTTCATATTTCTCCTTTCAAACAATTTTTTTTTGCCTCTGAACGTACCTGTTTTTTCCCACATCAAGAATACAACTGGAATTTTTCACTCCTACCAAAGCCTTTTTGTATACCTGTTGTAGCCCAATTTGAAATACTTATCTGCAATAACTAATGCCATGACCATTTTCATGTTGCTGATACAATGTTTATGGTAATAAATCGTCATTCTAGTGACAGGAAAGTGCGCGTGAACATGGTAAAAATAATAGGAAGGACAAGGACAAGAAGGAAAAGCAGAAGAAAGAAGAAAAATAAGGAGAAATGATTTAAAGAGATTTAATGAGGAAGTCAAGAAAGAGGAGTAAAAAATAAGAAAATGGCGTAGAATTAATAGCAGGACAAAGTTAGAGGTAGAAAATTCACGTGCAGTTCATTTAGGAATAAAAATTCGTTTATTAATTAGATCTTTTCACGTTCTACACTCTTGGACAGCAGCAGCGGCTAGTGGAATATGGTAACAGTGTTTTACCTCCATTTGAATCTATGTAAAACAATCGATTTGACAGTGAAGCAGCGCTTCACCAACAATCGATTGTTTGACACGGATTCAAATGGAAGGAAAACATTGTTGTCAAATCGCACGAGCCGCCATTGTTGTACAGTTCCTTCTTGGTGAAAATGATTAAGGGAGAAGAGGCGAGAGAGTAAGAAATAGGCAAATAAGACAGAGAGGAATAAAGTCAAGAGAAATGAGAAGAAGAACAATAGTAATTAATAGAAGAAAAAGAATATGAAGAAAGGAAAAGTGAAAGAGAAAATAAGGTTTGAATAAGAATAGGAGAGGGAGAATATTAATTTTACCGATACAAAAATTATATTATTAATATACTCATATATTATGTTATTACACATATAGTCTGTTGCTGTTCAATAAATTTTATACAAACATAAACTTAAAAATCCGCTGCTTTCCTCCGAAGAAATCAAAAAATAAGAGAATAAATGCATTAAGCAGTCTCCGATGAAAACTTTTAATATTTCTTTCAAGTGTCACCGATGTAGCACCGCATTCATACGTGTATATTCAGCGAAGCAGAAACTCTAAGCAAAAATAAGAGGTTAATGCCAGGTATCTTCCGTCGAGAGTAAGTTAAATTTGTAAAACATTATCGAACTTTCAGGATATCGATAAAATGAAATTTAAAAGTTAGCTAATGTTTTCAATACATTTATGGCCGTCTTGCTTATGAAATGAATCTAACAGAAAAAGAAAAAAAAAATAGAGTAAAATTTAAACTAATTAAAAAAAAAACAAAAAAACAAAAAAAAAACTGATACTGCTCAGGTGCTAAAGACATTTAGTAAAAATAGGTACCTGCTATCTTTGTTTACCCATAAAGTTGGCAAATCTTTCATATCAAGTTAATTCTCAATATTGGAAACGTCTACTAAGTAATACTTATCAAATAGGCATTCAAATAAAATATTTAAATGAAGAAAATACCTAAACCAGGGATCATTTATAATAAAAATGAACATTACCTAAGACTAGTTAGTTTTAAAAAGAGTCGAGGTACCAACCATTTCACTATAAATTATGGTTTTGGAATTTGCCTTTTATCTGATAAAAAAATGTATCCCAATTATTATTACTCGGAAATTCAGTAACCTTTCAAATCTCAACGACTCGACGACGATGGAAAAAAACTTAGTACCAGTGTGGCGTAGCGTGCAATTTGGCAACGATGCTGTTCGTCCATTTAAACCCATGAAAAAGATCGAAGTAAAGGTCGAGGTGTTTGGTGAACACCTTCGCATTCAACCTTTTCCATGGATTTAAATGGACGAAATACAGCGTTGCCAAATTGCACGCAACGCCACTGCTTAGTACCCGGTAAACATTATAGGTAATTCATAACTCGCGTGGAAGCTTTATTACTGCTCACATCCGTTCAACTGGAATCAACGATATTTTAATTAAGATCAACACCTATTGATTTTGATCAGAAAATCACGTTTTTAATTCTTGAAATCGATATTGTCTATTGAACACTTGAAACGAGCCGTATAAATTAAAAAGACTCGTTGCCAGATCGTGTCTTTGTTTTGATGTTGCAGATGTGTCAAGTTGAAGGCGTTTTATGTGGTAAGTAGCCCATTGAATCTCTCTCAGTCGGCTAACATTTCGTGCAGTGTCAGAAGTAGAGAACTACTTGCTGTCCAAGTCAGCAGCTCACTGGTGTTAAGTAGCTTATGTGCGTGAGTAACCATCTCACAGCGTGACATACAATAACTTGTCTCGTCCAAACACGCTCAACCGTTTACGAATCAATACAGATATTGGTTTATATGTGTGTGTATGTGTGTGTGTGTTTTTTTTAAAAATAATTCCTCAATGGGGGGGGGGGGGTATGTTTTTTTAAAATTCACTTAGCCTCCTCATTTCCTTGGTAAGCATTTTTCTCCGAATGATTAAAATGATTTTTACAGCGCGCTATTATGTCCGCTTGTTGTCCTGACCGAGAGTTAAAAAATATTTTTGCTACTGCTGTATTAAAAATAAAGACAACGTTAGACCAACCTCAACCATGAGAGATTTAGGAAGGAAGGTAGAGGCAGAGAGAATGTTAGAAAATGTTGTATTACTTTATCTTGATTTTTTTTATGTTTTTCAGAAAAGATTGGTATTTTCTAATAAAAATAAAATGCATTTCAGTGCTGAGATAAAAAGTGCATCATTTTGAATAGAACAGATGTCCTAAGCAAAATTATTGTCTTGTTTTGTAAGCTCTGTAGGTTCACATTAGAATTAACAATTATCACTTTATGATCAACACAGTATAAATTATCGAAGGGTGCATCATTTAAAAAGTGCAGATGGAGTGAGGCAAAAAACTACATACCTAGTAATGAGCAGTGGCGGCTCGTGCAATTTGGCAACAATGCTTTTTGCCATTTGAACCTCCGCAAATGTATTAATTTCTTGGGGGCTTAATCTAACCACTAAAAGATCGATTGTTTTACATAGGATTCAATGGAAAAGAGTCCTTTGTTGCAACATTGCAAGAGCTGTCGTTGGTAATGAGTAATAAAAATGTTAGGATTTCAAGCACTCAAAAACCTCGCAGAAGTCTTTGTAATGGACTAACGGTGCTTCATCAACTTATCACGTGTTTTAAAGTCCAAAGTTTATCTTATTATTGGCTCAACCCTCATTATTTATTTTTCTATTTTTATTTTTTTCTGATTTATTTCATTTTTGATGACGAGCCGCAGCCCAAACCGATCACACTTTTAATTATTTATTAATTTGTTTATTTATTTATTTATTTATTTATTTATTTATTGATTTATTAATTAATTTATTTACTCTTCTTTGTTTTAATTTGTTTGTTTATTTATTTATTTATTTATTTATTTATTTATTTATTTATTTATTTATTTATTTATTTATTTATTTATTTATTTATTTATTTATTTATTTATTTATTTATTTATTTATTTATTTATTTATTAATTAATTTATTTACTCTTCTTTGTTTTAATTTGATGAGTTAGAATTATTCTGCACCTCGCAAAATGAGGAATTCATAAATTCTCTTAGGTGAAAAAAATTTTTTAATGAGGAGAAGTGGGCTCTTATTACATATTGATTGCGAGAAATATTTTGTGAAAATAAATACAAGCCAATCAAAAAGCTCTGATAACAAGATCGTTTATCAATAATATTTTATTATTGTCATAATAACGAGACAGAAATGGGAACTAAGCCAAAAAGGGAAATAAAAACCCGAAACGTTTCGATCAATCACAGATCACGTTCACAGGAAACGTTTCGGGGTTTTATTTCCCTTTTTTGCTTGGTTCCCACTTCTGTCTCGTTATTGTAGTTATTTGGCCACTTAAATTTTAATATTTTCGTTTTATTATTGTCTTTAGGTAGACTATTCTCAACTATTACGATTTTAGATGAGATTCGCATTATAAGATTGCAACTGGGTATGCAATGGGCACTGCATATCCAAACGTAATTTTCGGCCACACTGTCATAATTTTATACGTGTAAGTAAAAATGAAAAAATGGGGGGGGGAGAACAAAGCAAATCTTCGTTGCTCTTTTTCTCCTCGTGCGTGAGTTGTGCTCGCCGGCTACTAATGCTCGATTATGATCATACTTTTTTCTTCCAAACTGAAAACTCCATATTCATTATTCAGTAATTAGAGCAGAAAAACGCCTCTTTTACAGAGCAGTCGATCCTCGTATAGAAATTTAGGCTAATTTATTGTAAGTTCGCCATTGCAAAATGTGATGTACGTCAAAAGATCTCCTATAGGAATATATATTGGTTCCAATGGCAAAATACGTTTTATCACGATTTAGACACAGTCTTCTTAAAATAGTATTTGAAGAAACGTTTCTCACTATGCACACCGCGGTGCTAACCTAAAATTAATTAAATTAATTATAACCTATCTATTCTTAAAAGCTAAACCTTACTGCTTAAATTGAATTATTGTCAATACAGCCACGTTCGAAAACCTAAATTATTTATCAACTTCAATCAATGAAAAAATATTTCTCTTTGAAACTAACGTATAAATAAACTTTCAACTAAATAAAAAACTTAACCCATAAAGAAGATGAGCTAATAAAATGAATGAACATACACGCGTGAGGAAATTTAAACTGTACATAAAACATCGAAACTAACATATAAGTGAAATAATCTGCATCGACTCAGTCAGCAAGTTCAATAAAGCTCAAGCTACCAGAGCTGCCGATTTGAGTAGATTTGATGACATTTTTAAACTCACCGATGATTCCACTGGCTGAGAAAAGATCACACACTTAAATTCAGTGTATGACTGTGATGCACTAAAATACTCTGATCTGTATTATTTTCTCAATCGGTGGAAACGCCATTAATTAATTAAAATATCCGCAAGTTTTCAAAGTTATCGACGACTCAACCAGTTGAAAAAAGATAAAAGACGCTAGTATTTTCGTGCATTACAGTGTCATACACTGAACTATAAACTCTGTAATCTTCTTTAAACGGTAGAGTCTTCGGTGAATTTCAAAATGCCATTAAAACTACGCAAATCGGCAGTTCTGCAAGCTGCTGTGAGTTCGGCTAAAAGCCGACCTCAAGGAGTTTAAAATAAAGAAGGAAACACGCGAAAAACAACTATTCAATGAATCGGTTAAAGTAACCGGTAAACCATATTACGCCAACGAAAAACAAAAAGATTGAAGGCGAAGGTATATTAATAAAATATTTACAGTAAAATTAAAATCGACGCTAAAATTAACATAGGTACTTTGGTGAATCAAAATGAGGTATCACAGGAATTGAGGATTCGCCATTTAAAGACCATCGTGCGAATTGCATGAATTTCTGATGGAATCGGATCGTGAAAATTCCCCGCATTATTTGTTCATCGTTCAAATATCGGATTTAAAACAGTAAGTTAGTTAGAACTCCAACCTCAAATATTCGTGCAGTGTGTTTCCACAAAAAAGGGCTGGGTGCAAGTGTCTCTTTCAACTCGAAGTTGGAAAATATTGAGACACTTGATAAAAATGAATCATTCGCCTATTTCTGGAAATGCGTTTCTCATTCCTCGGCTACCCATAAAATATGCTGAACAAACTTAATGGATTTTTCTTTTTTGAAGAACAAGAAAAGGTTGATGACTATGGGAATTCTACTTCTCACGATGATCTCTGAAAGCGTGCAAATTCTACTGAACATCCTGTACTGTACTCATACTTCTCATTCAAAAATATCCAATATGGTCAGTGAGTGGTACATAATCTATAAGAAGATCACGTACCTCTCCAAATTTTCGATGACTGTCAAATTTTATGTATGATATCTTATAGTGTTAGATAGAGCCGTCAAGCACAAAAAATTAATTGATTTAATTAATCCTTGAAATTACCTAAATAAAATTTGCCTAAATTATTGAAATTACCCAATTGGATAAAGAATCAGTAATTATAAAAGTTCTGAATTTCTATGGCAAATAAATTAATAAAACTTAAAAAATTAACTTGGGAGCGTTCCTGCAATTTTAACATTGCATTAAGAGCCAATGTTTCATTTTAAAGTGTTGATGTCGATGTGTCTATTCAATAGTAGTAAAATTCATCAGTATTTTTTTGGCCAAAAAGTGTTCAACAAAACCTATTAATTTTGTCAAACATTAGAATCGTCGAGACAATGAATGAATCAAGTAACTGCCTTGAATGAAGTTTCACTGCCAAAAATGGACCTTTTCTCAATTAATGGAAGATATTTGGTCACCTCTTTATTTTTGCCTTATCAGTTTCTGCTGGCTAAAATACCTTTTAGATTACGTGCATAGGAATCCTCCCCGAAAAAGAAATACTTTTCAAGTTGTATCAGGAGCAACGATAGTGTCCTTAAACATCGCAGGATCGAAGAAACGTTGAATTGTAAAAACACTCAAAGATGTGATGGTTCCACAAAATACAACTATAGCACGGCTGTCGAGAAAGCTTTGTAATAGAATTTGATCACTCACCAGAACAATGATTGATTATCCGTTCTGAAATGATCAAAAAAGAAGTCATATCAATAAATAACCCAAATTTATCTAGGATTGGAATTTTTGAAACCACAAACATTGCATCAACAATCGGAACAGGAATTGCAGTGAAGAACAATTGACAAAAATAAATAAAATTTCTCACAAACTCCTTTCACAAAGGTCTCTGCGTTTCGATGTTACATGACAAAAGCCGTACATGCATCGACAGTGATCAGCTGTCATCGGTTTCTTTCTTATGACCATTTGTCATGCATGTTACTGATGCCTACCTCCCTCAAATGTAGGCTGCAGCGGTCTTTCCAAGAGTCTCAAAAATAATTTGTACCTCTTCACGGTTGGTTCCAGAAATTAACTCGTTTTTGGACATAAAGAAATAAGGAGTATTTAGAATCTAGGATTAACTTAAATCAGAACCGTATTCTGCTAAAGGGGTCTTTGTCCGCTTTCACAAGATCCGAAGAATACATTAGAAAGCATTTATTTCGGAGCTTACGTAAACCAATTCCGGCCCATCTAACAAGGGTTTCTTTTTACCGGAGACGCCGTCGGTTTTACAAAACCGACTATCTCCAAATTTTCTTTCTTTTCTGAGCGCGTATGTCCTTGCAACCTGATGTCCTCGCTTAAACTGTCTGTCACAAAACCAAAGAGAATCTAGATGAGTATCTATCTCAATAGAATTTCATTTTATCCTCACTATCATTTGGAGTGGCGATTATTTAAGTGGAATTGAAATAAAAGAACATTTGTGGTATACTAGGTAAGTATTAAGGGTTTGATAAGAAGCTGAATCCTCTTCTTGAGCTAATATATCCTCGTTTTTACTTGATTGCCATTTCAGGTTCGTGCATGAAATGACAAGTTCACCTGTGGGTTGAAACGTGCAGAGAATCACCGGGAGACTTTGTAAACATCGAGTTTCTAGATCTTTAACTGTATTAGCACTATACCGTGATGTTTGATACACTAATTTCTTACTGAGCTATACGGTAGAGCAAATCACTCAAAATTATATATGTATGCAGGAGCTTATTGAGTTCAAAAAGAGGCAAGATGTTATAACTCGGTATCTTTTCATCGATGTGATGGAGAAAAAAAGGATCAAGAAGGATGTGAAAATTGGAGACATTATTTTCTCAAAGTCTAAAGAACTTCAAAAAAAAATGCGCATTGATTTTTTCTTAAACATTAAAAATTTCATATAAATAGACAATAGTCGGTCTTTCTTCGAATAGTTCTTGTTAAATAATGCTAAAATTATAAAACATTTATTATAAATTTAACAACGATATTTAACAATCATAAACATATTGAGACAGTAAAAGTGTCTATAAACCCATGAGATCTCATCGAATAAAACTTCGGATGATGAAAAATTGTCGGTTAAAAACATGAAAAGAACTTGAAGTTAGGGATATGAATATATCTCTTTCAATTTTGAGACTGTACACATTCATAATTCATGGGTATCATTTTTTGACGGGAACAAATAATTCTTAAATTAGAAAATATGATGAGGATTTAGAGGGAGATCGTTAGGGAAACAGCAATAATGTACCTTGATTTTATGAAATGGAAAGATGAGCTGGAGAAATCATACACTTTTTATTATAAATTTGTTATTTTACTTTGGGAATTACAGCAGAATTTCTTCTGAATGGGTTAAAGAATATCAAGATAAATCCCATGGTGAGTTTTTTTACTACATTTCTCTGTAGTCTCTGATATATTGTTCAGGCAAATAAAACGGGAATAATCCCGAGAGGCTTTGTACATAAATAGTGAGTTTCCGTACTTAAAAAAAACCTTATTAGCTTGCATTATATTTCTTGCCTGACATTGAACATTTTAAATTTTCTTTATTATTAAAGTGTGTTCCCCCTCCCCATAACTCCAAAAAATTGAAACCACAAAAATGTTAGAACTGAAAAATAAACTCTAGATCAGAATTATAAGATTCTTATACGACACTATAAATGAATAAATTTCACAGTGCGAGACTTAAAAATTTGCCGGGCTTAGTTCTAAAAAACTTTTCGATAATGTTATGTGTGTCAATCATTCTATAAGTATATTTGTTTTGGAATAGATTTCAGGACTTCAGAGGACTGTTTGAATCACTCACGATAAGATGGCAGAAAATATTTGAGTTTCGTGAAGAGAAGAAAAAGGAAAAAACCCGATTTAATGCGCAGTCCAGATATTTTGGATTATTTATTTTAAACTGGGCACGCTATCACATAGAACACCACGTGCACCTTTTCTCAGCTATTTTTAGATTCTGCTTATTTTTTGTATAAACAGGAAAACACTCTCAAATTCAAAAACCTTATCAAAATACTAATTTTGATAGGACAGAAAAAACAGTAACTTTCATAATAATAAACAAAACGAAACAAAACAACAATGGTAATGACGTAAAAATAAATATGTTCCATGAGACTTAGCTCAAATTTGTACCTATAAACTATAAAATTTTAAAGAGGGAATGGAACGTAGCCTTTGCACCACGTGTTAGCCTGCATTAACGAATATTTCAATTGTATTGCATTCAGATATGTTCCGGTAAATCGACAAAAAATATTATGGTGATAATTAGATGTTCCAGAATTGCTATCATCCACAAGTTCTTCTAAGTGCCGAGGCATCATTTCAAAGAACAGTGTCCACCTGCGACCTGCGTGTGTAAAGAAAGCTATTAAAATTGATCAAAAAAATTTTGAGGAGGCATTAATACTAAACCTCTCAAAATTTCTCGATGACTTTGAGACTGACGCTTGTTTACAGGGTAAGAACCAGCACCGAAAATTTTTCGTAAGTGATGAGTTGGTAGTATATTACAAAAATACTTAAAAATTATAATTAACGTAAGTATTCTTATTGCTCGATTTAAGTTTGATTAGTCAAATGTTTTTTTTCAATTCCATGGATTTTTATATTGTCATCTTTTGAGAGGTCCAATATTTACTTGAGCATACATTTTTGTTTGTTTTTATGTTTATTCTTTCTTAATATTTCTTAATGTATACTTAATTTTCAATAACAAGTTCGTAGGAACCAGGGGTCGATCAATAATTAAAAAATTTTCTTTTCCCTAATTTAATTTTAACTAGACAACAACAACATATTAATTGACGTCTTTTAACACGATCGCTAGTAATATGATTACATTTTCCTATTTTTCGTCCTCTTTACTTGTATTAACAGTTTTGGACAGTGATACGAACGACTTCTCATCTGACAAAAACATGAGTACCGGGTCTAGCTGAGGATAACAGGACCTGACGGTAAATCTTTGCAGCCTCTACTAAATCAAAATTTAATAACATGGCTGCCCTCTCTCAGACACCTTCAAATATGGTATAGGTTGGAGAACATTTGGCTTACTGTAGAAACAAAATTTTGTCAGCTAGACTTACAATTGTGTACACACATCTTGCCATCCGAGACCAACAGAATAAATATCACATTCTTTAACGTTCCAAAAGTTATAGTGGAATTCAACATCGGCTTCGTCTTATATATTACAGGAGAAAAGTAATCAACGTAAAGTCTGAAAATTTCAATGGCACACAATCATAAACCATTCTTTTGATTACTTTCACACTTTCAAACTGACGTGTCTTGAAAAAAAAATGAGTAGTTCTAAAATCTAGAATGGCAGATATTCCGTTTAGCTATGATTGCAACCGGGTTTCTTAATTTTCATGTTCAATTTGCTATCGTCTCAAGACCTAGCAGCAGTCTTTTGAACCACACAAAAGTTGACCATTTAACTTCTTCAAATTATACCATCCTCAGACGATGTAGATTTAATTTACAAAAGGAAAGAGAAGACATTTGATTTACTTCATAATTTCTTATTCGTAGCTAAACAATATTTCAGCCAAACTCATGCTCAAACTTTCATGTTAAATCATGAAAATTTGTTGTTCTGCAAAGTATTTTAATTTACACATAGAAAATTATGAATTCACTGAAAATTTTGCTTTGCGATCAGTTTTTGAGGAAAAATTGGGGAACAGTTACCAATTCGATCCTTTAGTAAATTAAATACAAAACTATTCGTATTAGCAACGTTGTTTTTTCGGTTTACATAATGGGACACCCACTAACGTTCAGAAAGTGAGGAGTTAAATGATCATTTTTTAGGTGAGGCATGCATAACTTAATTCAAATAATTTACACATATATGCAGCTTTGCTGATTAATTAAAATCTTAATTTTATAGAGCAGGAATCTCAGAAAGATTTTTACCGTCGCCTCATTCATTTACTGTAAAAATGGATTCGTTGGATTCGGGTTTGGTGGTTTGAATGGATTTGTAGACACAGGCTCTTGGTAGTAAGGGGTTGATAAATTCCTTTGATCATTCATGTATTCATCTTCCGCTGGAGGCTGCACAGGCTGTGTAACGACCTGATTTGCGTAACCCATGTGCGTTTGAGAATTATCTACCGACCCGTAACTGACGACTGGTGGTTTTCCGTTCTAAAAATTACAGCATAAAAATCTAACATCAATATCATAGAATATGAAAAGTTGTAATTCCTGAGCTGTAACAGGAGAAATATGAGCAATTAATCATTTAAAATCTCCACCGGCGTGTTTATTCAGATATTAGAATCTAGTTTAAGGGCCACTTTTACGGCATTTGTGAAATACAAATATTAAACTGACTACCAGTTACACTTGACAGACAATTTTACCAGGCAGTTCTATAGTTCGGTAGTTTTTCTATCTTCTAACCAGTTATACCTGGCAGGCGATGCACTAGGTAGTTCTCTAGTTCAGGCAGTTTCTCAATCTTCTACTCTCTTTTGCGACCGATAAAGTCCACTGTCTGTCGGCACTGTACTAGCCATTATGTATGATTACAGCGATTAAACTCAATTCAGCCAATCAGAGCCGACTATCGAATGCTTTCGATAACCTAAGGAACACGCTATGCCGACCAGAGATGCTTGTGCTTTGGGTATAACATCTCAGTAGCAATGGCGCCGTGGCCGCGTCGGTACTTTCGGGCATGGGCGTCATTGGAGGGGGGGGATGCCCCCCAAGGATCCTGATCTACAGTCAAATTTATATCTTGATCAGTCCCGATTATAAAATCATCAATACTTTCGGCAAAAAGAAAGAGCACCGCTCTCCTGCCTTACATTAATTCCCATTTGACTGTTAGGACTTTTTTTTTCCTTGCCGGATCGGACCTTTTTTTGGGCTTTCGGATCAGACTTTGCTCCCCTCCCCCCTATAAGAAAAATTGAATCTGACGTTCCTGACTTCGGGGTTTCATCGAAATTCGTCGTCCCCTCCGATCGGTCCGAATGCCAGAACATCCATCCACTAAACTTTAACAGGCGGAAAATCTACCCTCTATTTTAACTGGCAGTTATACGTTGGGCAGAGAGTCTTAATGCCGCAATACGCTCACTAAACGAGAATATCCACCCACTAAACATTTAACAGGCGGTCTTAAGAGCGGCCCTAAGAAAGCCGAAGAGCGGATCAAGTAGAAGATTAGAGACTAGAGAAACGGATGGAATTCCCTTGGGATTTCAATGAGGACAAAGCAAGCGTTCCAAAGCAACAATTAATGAACGAGGAATGGTCCATTATTCCACTCATTTTACTCATCAATGTCTGCAAAAAGTATGCTAATTGACTAAAAGAATACATGGTGTTCTCAAACTCTCATTGAGATAAAAAATTTGAAAATTTCACCAGGAGACTAAATTAATATAACTATAAGAATTTTGATGCATAGTTTTCCTTGTCCTTGCAATCATAAACAGAAAGAAAAGTTTGCCCCGGAAAAAATATGGAGGAAATTAGAGGAAAATAATATTTGTTCGAAGATTCATTTTATGTCATAAAGTTTAGAATTGAGACCCGATGCCTCGGCGTTGAAGCCATATAACTGCATACAAAGTTCAATTTCAAATTTCCCTTGTTTGAGTCCATAAAATCGTGAGGTTATTTAATTTTGGTTGAATGCGCTTTTAAATATTGTGCTTTCAAATTTCTAAGAAATACACGGTGTAAAAAGAACCCAAAATCAAAATTTTCTAATTTTTTCTCTTTTTGTAAAAATTATCTAAAGTACGTACTGGTTGCTTTGATGTCTGAACATGTTCCATTTGATTCCACGATTCTTCGGTCTCCTCCGCCCAGGGTTGGAGTTCACCCGATGCAAAGACTGCGTAAAATATAACGCCGATAAAATGCACAAAAGCTGCCATTAAAAATGCTATTTTCCAACTTTGAACTTTCTGTGGAATTAAAACAAAATATATGATAGAGACGATGAAGCTAAATATGTATGAAGATTTGATCATATCACCAAAAAATCAAGCATCTTCCTTTTCCTGGTCCTCAACAGCTCTCGTTAAGACCCCTTTTTCAAATGCAACTTTACAATATTTAGTACATGGAATTTCATCTCATCATATTTTTATCAGACGGAAGATTTTGTTTCAAGCTGACTCAGATATGAATACTGAATTACCTAGAATATCACGATCTCTTACCATGGTTGGTCTGCAGAACTTGTTGATGATTTTTGTTTGTTTTTTTATTGTTATTTTTTTTTTAATTTAGTGTTTTTCATACGAAGTAAACAACATAAAATGCTTACCTCCATGTGTGTTTTCTTGTCTGCTGTAATATGATCCACGACTATTGGATTAGTCATACCTGCTATGGTTCCTATGCCATTTGACATACCCATCAGAATACTTGCATAACGAGGAGCAATATCAAGATGATTTACGTTGAAACCTGGAAAAGAAAATGTTGTTACTTGACTTATATTCATAAAAATAAATTAAAAATGAGTGTTTACTCTCAAGAATGTGCATCAAATGCGTTAATAATGTTTTAGTATAGTTTTTCGGTGGATTAATAAAAGTTGAAAATTCTGTAAAAAAAACAACCGCAAAAAATTGATTGTAATACACTAAAAACTTGCGAAATTCTCCCATTGTTTTGTCGAAGGGACGCATAATGTTCTCACAATGCTGGTGCCACTATTTCATCGGGTGTGTTTTTTTCTCCATGTTAACAAAAGAGATTTTGCAGTAAATCTCTACACTAGCGGGTAGTTGATCGTCAAATCTTCTCTTTTGGTGGGTGGAAAGTGACCCATCGAGAAGGTTTCCTATTAGTAAGCGAATTCATCTACCATTCCTGCTTTATACAGGTAGCTCTATTGGATTGTAAGAAAATGTTGTTCTTTGCTGTATTTGAGAAATTGGGTAACTTGCTTCCAATTAGAGTGCCTCTAACATGCAACTCAGTATGACACGCTATTGACGGCACAACTGTCCCTTCCACTTACTTCGAATTACAGCCCGTTTTACTATCCTAGCCTATTAACAAAACTCCTTTAATTAGCAAACTTGTTGGCAACTGCTGTTTTGAAGAAATGCTTTCTCTTAATGTAAGTAAATAGCTGGTGGGTACTAAACACTCGCAGTATTACTATACTTTTTCTCAGGTTTTTACATGTGACTCAATGTTGCATTCATATGTTTAGAAAATTATTTCCAGAGTCTTGTCGAGAGAAAAATGCCTACCTGCCGTTACTTTGGTCCTAAACATACCAAATATGGTTGATGGCTCAAGTTCATGATGTTTAGTATCTTGTTAATAATATGCCGTGAATTAAATGATATTTAATAATAAGATGGGCATAAAAAACAAAGCATACATATATAATTTCGGTGTGCAATAGTCAAGATTCTAAATTATTTTACAGAAGAATTTAATTTGAGACAAAGGATTTAGAAGATGAAGTTACCAGAGATTGCAAAAGCACTGGCTGCGACTCCGAAGCACAAAGCTACTGTTGCGGTGAAGGCAGAATTAGAATACGCAACAACTATGAAGAAAAATGCCTCAACTCCGAATCCACCGCAGTTGAATACTTTCCTCACATTTGTTGTCGTTAGGATTCCTTTTTTTCTAATATGATCAGCTAGCAAACCGCCAAATGGAACGATGATCGTCATCAATAAATGAGGTAGAGCTCCCACAAAACCAGTCTAAGAAAACAAATTAGTCATAAAGGAATCAAAGAAACGAACGCAATAAATGTGTTCAAACATAGTAGATCTCAAATTTCAACATGTATCTTGATTAAGATAATTTCTGAGGAGCGATTGGATGGAATCTCTTAGTCGATGTGTAAGTCGAGAACTTCACTCACACTCAAGCCTTCAAGTCAATGAATTTGACTTGTGTTCCTAAAAACATCCAATAGATGCACAGAAATCCAACAGATTTTGTTTTTGACGAACATTGTAATGGAAAAACTATTCAGAATAATTGGAATTGATGTCTGGTAGGAACTTATAATTATCTTTTCCAGGTTTATTCCTTATAATTATTCATAATTCGTAGATTATGTGTACATTTATTTTGGCTGACATCACCAATCTAATTTTAAAATCCTAATATTTTTCAATAAAAAAAAGATATATATCAAGCGAATAAAAACAGACGTTGATGAAATTATACAAGACGGCGTATGAGGGAAACTAGAAAAAAGTGCTGCATGCTTCTAATGTGGAATATTTTAAAATTTCAGTGGACGCTCTGTTTTTCATCCGATCTTCTACCCCGCTCAACGTTTTCCAAACTGAAAATATTTCATCTGAAAATGCCATTTTGTTTGATTTTTGAATTTCACGTAGTTAGCCCAATCCTATGAAAGATGTTTCCAGAATCTTAAACGAGTAAATTTAAGAACATACAAGTGCAGTGAAAACACTCTTTTGCTTTCCATTATTTCATGAGCGTGTATTTTTTATCACTTTAATTTGTCTTTTAAATGTTAACAACCATGAAATTCGTCTGGATCAACGACATATTGACAAAATATGTTGACGCGCCATAAGGATCGCAAAAGTGATACTTGCCTCAGTTGTTTTCAGTTCGTAGACAGTATGTAAGTATGTTGGTTGCGAAAGGACTAAAAAGTAAAAATTCCAGGACCGACAGAAATTTGCTACCATGATGGCATACACGGGCATCGAGTGGAAAAATGCTGTCCATGGAGTTGTGGCTATTGTCGGTAAGGATTGATTGGTTGAGTCGCCTAAAGATTTTTCGATGTAGACCAATTCCCTCGGAGATATGGTTGGATGATATCGAGGTCTTTCAAAAGTTAACCATAACCAACATAAATACCAAATAAGTCCGCAAACTCCTGTAATAGAAACCATGCGAATCACGTTAAATCATTAATTGTCATAACTATCTATTTTTTGAAAAGAAAAAAAAAAAAATGCCTTTCGATGCTTTGAAACATTGCAAATATCAAAATATATTGGAGCAAAAAAGAAAAATAAATAAAAGGAAAACAAATTCATATCAGTTAACCAATATTGTATTAATAAAACTTACTTTTAGAGCCATAGAGGCCTTTCAATCTTAGATCATCTTTCATGGCTTAAAATAATAATATTCAAACAGATTAAAGTCAAAATGCAATAAAATGAATTGAACAACGCAAACTAAGAGGAAAAGCAAGATTCTGAAAAATAGATGAAAAGCAAACCAGCCCGGGAAACTAAAGCAATAATGGTAATAAAAAGGCAAGAGTAAAAAGTTATAAAACAATTGAACGCCTGATATGAATTAATTTGATATGATTTTTTTTTTCATTTTATTTCTTATTTATTTTCGGGATTTCACGTACTCGCTAAAATAATCACATATTTCTACAGGTTCCTCTCCTGTTTTTTGTTTTGTTTTGATTTTCCTTTCTTTTCAAAGTTATTTTAGTGAAATTGGGGTAAGATTAATGAAGGAAAGACGGTGTTCTGTTTTATTGACATATACCTCCTATTTTTGAAGGGGATTACCATCTTCCAAACTATTTTGGTCATTGAAGTGTCTTTAGAATGCAGTTACTAAACTTTCTCGGACTGTCCCACTCTGCTTGAGTAACAGTTATCCAATTAAATAGCTCTTTTAGGGCTGTAATAGTCACTCACCATAGAAGTAAAAAGGAGCCTGCCAACCAATCCCAGATACAAGGGTGCCAGAAAGAGGATAGCTGATTACAACACCGGCGTAAGATCCACAGAAAGCTAACGTAGCAAGTCTAGACCTTTCTAAAGGAGGTGCCCAATACCTTAGGATTCCATGTGTTGCTGGATACGTGACTCCCTGAAAAAGAAATTGTAGTTGACGAGATCTGACCAATTCCCTAACGGCATGTTTCGTTCCTCAGAATTATCGCATAAATTAAGTTTCCTTTCTTCTTCAGATTCACAACTTTCTCATAGTAATAATTATTCCCAAATGAAGTCAGTAAGAACATTGTTGCTATTTTTATTTAGATAAAATTTTTTAGAAGACTAAATTTTAGAAGTGAATGAATTGCTTCTACATATATCTGATTTTCAGTTCTCAACGTGAGAAAAAATGAGTCCCTAAATTTACAAAATTACATAGACCATCTATCGGATTTAGTGCAGCATTTAGATCGCTCATAGAGTACGTTGAGAAGAGAACGGAACGCTCGCAATTTTAACTGGCGTATGACTTTTTCCAGCAAAGAAAATAGGCACATAGAGTGGATGACTAATGAATTAGTGAGGCATTTGTTTGTGATTCTTAATGGAAGGGTGTTTAATGAATTGAGGGAAGAAACCATCTCTAGATTGTAAGAAGGATGAAAGATTACCTCAACAAGTCCTTGGCAGATACGAACTATAATCAGTACGGCCGGATGTAACCTAATCGCTCCCGGTACAAACAAATTTAAAAATGAAGATATAGCTACAGCTCGGCCAAATATTCTGAAATTGAAAACAAAACAAACCTTATTAATTTTGATTGTACAAAAATATATTAAGGGAATAGGAATATTTTTACAACAAATTTCATATCCTGTGAATGTTTCAATTTTATTATTATTCATAAAGGCATTTCACAGATTTAGATTTTCGAAGACTTTTTTTTTAGAACGAGGCGCAAAAAAACCCCCACGGAACGGAACAATATAGAAATATTGACAAAAAGAATACCCAAGATAAAAAGCTAGCCATCGACGACTGGACATAAAGGAAATAGGTGGGCAGGAAAATTCTGGGAAATTCACACAAAAATGTTGTAAATTTTTTTCCATTTTTTAAGTCAAATCGCAGCCATTTTCAAAGCCACTTGAAAAATGGCTGCCTGCAATTTGAGCCGAAACAACCTCACCAAACTCTCTTGTTTGTATTTCCCAGAATTTTCTCGTCCACCTGTCTTATCTTCTTATGTCTTGACAATAATGGAACTAATTGATTCATTTACGTCTTTCTCGCTCACAAGCCTTCATTCCATTAAGTTTCATTCCCCCCCCCCCCCCCCTGCTGGATTGAAATTTGCAGGGGAGCAGTTTCTTTACTTTCCTCTGTTTTCAGTATGACGCTCAAGCAAGAGGGTGATTTAGATGGTGTGGAGGAGCCACTGATCAACGAGTTGAGGAGGGATAGCAGAAAAAGAAAGAAGACAAGAATTTCGAGAGGATGCTATTTTTAAATACTTGTACTTCCAATATTTTTTAATTAGTAAAATATCTAAACATTCTCCTCGTTTGATTGAACGAGCTGGAGGGAAAGGTGACACTGTTGACACAAAATAAGGATAATGATGAAGCCGAGAAACAGGCGATGACTGGGCGGGTGGGGCAAGGTGAATCTTATGAGAGTTCTAAGAATGATTTTTTTAAAGACGAATCACAAACCCAACTGAACTTTTTAAAGCTCTTTATTCAAGAACAGCAAACCAAGGTTAACAAATTTCTATCTTTCAACGGGAAAAAGATTTCAGATACTTAGGAGTATTTAGAGTTGAGTCAAATTCTGGCAATTGGTGTCATGAGTAGTTGGAGACACACCATTTAAAATGTATTATTATTGGTCATGCATGTTGTAATTCATAATTAATGCATCTTACTGAAACAGGCAGCTTGGCTAAAATTGAAAGCTTTTAAATAGTTGGAGCATCTTGAGCTAGAAAGTTTGAGCTGAGGTTTTTTGAAGCTTACTTAGACATGCTTTCCAGTAATTTACAGATTGTTTCTCATGATGATTACTATTTTCTGTTCTTGATTTCATAATTGTTGATGATATGTCCCCCGCATCCGGGGACGATCCCATGTGCGAATCTATCGAGATTTTCTTTTGGAATTTAAAAAAAAAAAAAAAAAAAAAAAAAAAAAAAAAACTATACAAACTTTTTTTTTGCTCACGTCTACTTGAACTACTTATTGATACTTATGGTTACTCACCTTCTTACACTTTATTATTTGTATCAGGTGACCCAAACCACCTGTATTGCCGTTTTTCTGCGATGAAGCGGTTTTTGGAGTTTTCACTCTCATCTCTCATACAGAAATAAATTTAATAGAAAAGCCAATAGGAATGACTACTTACTTGTTTGCTGGATATTTAGATGCTAAAAATCCACCGGGAACTTGGGTGATGAGGTAGCCCCAATAAAACGATGAATCGATGGCGCTTTCTACTCCTACTGACCATTCTGGTCGAAAAACCTAATAAAGAAAGAATAAACGTTTATTAATTTTCATAAAAACAGCCCCACATTAGAAAACAATCATACGTGTAATTTAGTTTGACATTTACTAATTTACCAATTGTAATCTCGGAGTTTGTGGGGAACTCGGCATGCAAATATATTTGTAATATTAAAACTTATTGACTTTGATTTTCCTTGTTTTTACATTCGGAGTCGCTTAAGTTGTCAAAAAACTGTAGTATTTCGATAGCAATTTGAACACTATTTTTTGTACCATCGTCTTATTTTTTTTTTAACTTAAATACTTCATTATGATAAGTGGCAAAAGAAATTAAAAAAATACTTACTTCAATTTTTGCTGCTATTTCTTCCTCCGTTTTGTTACCCTGAAAAATGAGACGAATTTAATTACATCGATTTCTGAATTATTCATAATTTCCTTTAATATTATACAGTGCTTTAAGACTGCCTGGATTTTCTATTAGTTAGTGATAAAAGTAAAACAAAGAAGGAGAGATAAAACAAAATGAAGAATGAAGGCTGGAAACAAAAAACAGGATCTGAAGCTACTCCAGGCCATTTTTTCCGTAAAATTTTCATTTTCTTAAATTAAATTTCGGAATTCCGTGATATTCAAGGTACCTAACCAGTAGAGCCGACATTCATGGCGATTTTCACGATTTTTGAATAAAAACGGTAGATGTATAACAGTATTTGACCATTTTTGTCTTTATTATAGCTTATTAAACTTTTCGGTCATGGAAAGGAACCGGTTCCATGAATGAATTTCTAGAAATGCCATGTCTTTTAAGATCATGATATGATACAATTCTTTTTACTTCAAAGGCAAAAAATAGTTAAAAATTAACTGAAAAATTATACATCCACGAATTATATTTATTGGAATCGTTATTTCTTCGAAAATAGCTACAAATATCCAAAAACTGGCGATACCTATGATGGAAAATGGACTTAAAACATTCATTATCTCGGATGTATTTTATTACTGATAATACGGAGTGGCGTTTAAAAAAAAAAAAAAAGAGGAAAAGGACCAGTAACAAAACCTATACGGAAAACCCGTTTGGGGGTCTTTTCAGACCAGAGCCCCCCTAGGTATCGAGTGTTGGCCAAATAGCTTGGTGCTTGAGCTAACAGAGGTTAAAATAGATATAATTGTTTTTTCGCTCATTGCTGGAGATTATGGAGTTGCCTCATTGCTTTTATGTCTCAAAAATAAGTTTACAGAATCAAACCTCATCACAGTAAATATGCTCATTCTAAAAACTAATCATCTGGTGTATGGAGACCTTTATTGGATATAATTGTACATAATTCAACATAAACTGTTTTTACTTTATAAAGTCCCGTAATGATACAAAACCCTGATTTGTTGTTGCCGCCGAAAAGAGTTTTGAGAGAGAAGTTGAGGTAAAAATTAAAACTTTCTTTTAGCCGAAAATTCTTATAGAGTCCGTCCTGAGCAATAGTTGCAAATAGGTCTATTTTTCACAACAACCTCTTATCTCTTCGCCCCATGCTTTGTACATTGCAATTATGAATTCAAAAGAAGGGACACCTGGGACATGTCTCATACTTGCAACTGCTTTTTGTTTCACTGTTTTCGATATTACTTGGAGTTACAGGAATTAGAGTAAGAAAGAGAGGAAATTTTACCTAAAATAAATGAAAAATACTAGAAAAACGGGCTGGAAATGGTTGGATGGTAGCGTAACGAGAAGAGAATAAAGAAAAATGAACAAATATTCTGCGAGGAGAGTTTTGAAAGAAGCGAAAAATGAGAAAGAGGGACCGTGGACCAGTGTTGCCAGATTGGGGGTGAAAAAGTCGTACGTTTTACATTGATTTAAATGGGGACGATACGGCTTTCTACCCTCGATCTGGCATCACTGCCGTGGACTGTGGAGCCTTTAGCGTTGCATTCAGATGTTCATTCTGGTAGATATATTTAAGAGCGTGAAAAGTTGGAAACCCGCTTTATTCAGACCCAGCTCGATCGACGCGTTCGTTTCCGGTTTTATACAATTTCCAGCTTGCCGCCTCTCTGCCTCTCCGTCTCCCTGCCTCTCTGCAGCCATCCGCCCCCGATTCAACAAATCTCGCTGCTTATTATTCATTTTCATCCAATTCTCTCTGATCCAAACCGTCGCTGTTTTTGGCGCTCAATCCTCGTTTTGTAGCCCTCATCTGAAAACCATCCAATGGATCTGTTGCAAACTTTCGCTATACAGCGTTATATGGTGGGTGTCGCGTGAAAATCACATTGAAAGCATCAAAAAGCATCAAAAAGCATCAAAAAGCATCAAAATCCACTCCCAAACTCAACGAATACGCAAATTTTCATGCTGGCGGTCGAATGAGCGTGTGACAATGTAGGAGTCCCATCTAATTGAAGCTTTCTGTGCTGAGAAATAAAAGTGCATGATTTATCATAGAGAGAGCTGCAATTAGATGGAACTCCCCTGTATTGCTACCTGCTGACTGCTCATTCGACCGTCATCTTGTAATTTTGTTGTACGCATTTGTTGAGTTTGTGAGTGGATTATGGAACTATCCTGGTGCTTTTGCCGTTATTTTCAAGTGACTTTACTTAAAAATCGACCCTCCATAACGCTGTAGTAAAAATTTCAAACGGACCCATTATATCTACAAGTAACTGCACTTTAGAGTGCCCCCAGTGAAATGAACTGTAAGTATTTTTAACTTTTTGATCATCTCACAAAGCATAGTTCATGATTATACCTATAAAGTGCAACTTTATCGATACATCATTTTTTTTTCAGTTTTGAAATTACCATGATCCAACGACATCAGATCTGGCCGGTAGCTTCCGGCTCCCTCCGATGGTCCATTGTTTGGGAACTTGTTTGCTGTTTCGGCAATGGAGCTGTTCCAAACTTTTGCTACAGGCTAATTAATAGTTGAATATGGGGTAAAACCCTGCAATAATAACAATTTATGCACTAAAAATCACGAAATCCACCCCCAAACTCATACAATTCTTTCAAACGCGAGATCGTAATGGCGGCCGTTGCCGCCCAAATCTTACGGCAATTGTAATGCTTCTTCTTCTTCTGTGTGGTGTTGCGAGAACTCGTGAGGATGGAGCTGATTGAAGATAGGGAAACCTAATGTAATCGGCAGGAACGGCAGCCATTACGGTCTCGCGTTTGAAAGAATTGTATGAGTTTAGGAAGTGAATTTCATGATCTTTTTAGCGCGCTATTCGTTGTTTTTACGGGGTTTTATCCCACAATGAACTATTTAAGAAACCTGTTGCAAAAGTTTGCAACAGCTCCATTCGCACTTCGTGGGATATAACCATCGGTGAGCACAGGAAGCAGAGTTCCCAAATATTTGATTTCCCAATTTGGCGCTACCGGCAAACCTGATGTATAATATGAATCTTGGAAATTATAACCTTGGTACATGCTGTGATAGTGTGATATGTTAAGTTTCCTTGAGGTGTTGGTGCCCCCCTCTCACACCCGTACTAGAAATTAAAGCTTCTCACCAAGAAAGTTATTGCTCCCATACAACATATTTTTTAGTGATTTTACATAGGAGTCAACCCTCCACAACGCTGTAGCAAAATTTGCAACAGACTCA
Organism: Trialeurodes vaporariorum; assembly: GCA_011764245.1. NCBI lineage: Eukaryota > Metazoa > Arthropoda > Insecta > Hemiptera > Aleyrodidae > Trialeurodes > Trialeurodes vaporariorum. Next base: position 74,529,465 of record VMOF01000111.1, on the reverse strand, counting down.
TCCAGGGTAGTACCAAAAAAGGACTGTTTAAATAACCTCTCGAATAATATGTATTCTTCGCGGGTAAAATCAAGAACCAACAGTGATTCAAAATTAGAATAGGCAATTTCCTAGCTTTATTGAGTTTTTGGAGTGGATTTTGGAAATTTGTTGAGAGTAAACGTACCAATGGCGGCTCGTGCATTCTGACAACAATGTTTGCCCTCCATTTGAATCTACGTACTTACAACAAGCGATTGTTGTTCATTATTGAATCAATTGTTTTGCATAGAATCAAATGGTGGAGGTGAAAAAATTGTTGCCAAATTGCACAAGCCGCCACTGCGTATAACGGACGTATCATTTTTGCGTCAGTTTACTTTCAGATCAACGTTTAAAGCCGCTGTTTTCTAAAATTCGCAATAAAGTTATTTGTTCTCATCGTGCGCCGGGCTTGAGTAGGGGCCAGAGCTGACACAGGCGATAAATAAGGGCGCTGATTTCCGTCGTTGGCGTCATCCCGAATCGTCTGTCGGATGGGGTGGGGGGGGCTCCAGGGCCTTTGGTTCGTGCTCACTCAGTCGGCAATTCATTCGCCGCTTGCTCATTCGTTTATCTTTTCGCATCCTCTCCCTTTAATCTGACTTCAGTACTCCCTTTCACCCCCCTCCGTCGACTTTTGACCCCCCTCCCCTCCCCGACCCTGAGTTTTCATTTCTAGCTATACGAATGAAAATTTGATGAGAACTATCGTATAGGCTTGGTTAGAAATCGACCGACGGGTCATCGCTGATGGACAAATTATGAAATGTTACGTCAACATAACCTAACAGTGCGATGAGGTTTCGTTACAACCAACCTTGACGCCTGTCTGCTCCAAATTTCGTGAATGAGGCTCATCAGTGACAGGTCATTGATGCCACTGCAAAAGTCTTCATAACCGTTCGGAATTGACGCGTCTCATTTCGGCATGTTTCTACCATTATAGTGGCGTACGGTACCAGGGCCCAAAAAGTGTTCCAGACAAACGAAATTCGACCTGAAGTCCACCTCAAGAACCACAGCAAGCATCTGCCACCACTCAACGGACCGCGTAAATGGCAGCACTTCAAACTAACCTCAAAATATGTATCTATCTATGTATCATGAGACGTAAACCAACGAATCGCTGCACTTAGGATGAATCGAGGAAGACTCTAGACCGGCCCTAAGTAACGTTGAGTTGGGAGCTCTCTCGACATTTCGACACTCCCTTAAAGAAATGTGAGGTTAGATTCGACATAATTTTTAGGTACGACCCCTTGGGTACGAACCAAAGATATTATACTATACAGATACGCAAATGTTTCAGAGAAATGTAATGAGAAAAGTCGTAATGAGATTGAATGAAAAGAAACATGGTTTAAGATACTTACAAGTAATTGAAGTTTGGCTATACTCATATTGCACCTCATTCCGAAAGTGATGATAAATCCTGGACGGGAAAAAAACGAGATATATTCAATTATCAAGTGGAGGGGATTGTTTGAAAATTAAAAAAAAAGACCTTGTATTTTCAGTATTTTATAGATTAATACAGCTCCATCTCGTTTTTCTTTTTCGTCAAGAGAGGCTACAAGCCGCACAGCTGGTATAGTTTAACTTAATTTGAATTAACGGGAATTCACATGAGACTGACGGAAAATTAAAACTTCAACTTCAACTATCTTTGTAAAGACAGAACATTTCGACAAAATAAAGAAACTTATAGTTACATTTGACTTTAAAGTACTTGAACTCGATATTCTGAGTTGGTACTTCTCAATTTTGCCTCTCCAAGTTGAAGTTTATCCCGATTTGGTGGTAGCGATTCCTTGAATCTGTAATCAATTATATTTCTCCTTAAATTTGTCAAAAGGGTAGCGATTTGTCTCTTTCGACAAAATTCGCTTGCTTTTACTACGACAAGGTCTCAGTAGTACGTTACCCACTTCAGTCCCACTACTCCTACTCACACGGCTGTAATGGAACACAAATTACCGCACAACTGGACTGTCCTTAGTCATGTTTTATTCAAAGTTCTAGGCAACACCCTGGTAAGAATGATCCGTGAAAATCATGAAATTGCACGGAAATCCTTATAAATTCTTAGGGATTTTCATACATTTTCATGGAGATTCTTATGAATTCATGGAAATCCATCACACGAAAAGGTTAAGGATTTTTATGGACCATTTTTATTGGAGCATGTTGATCAGAAACGTTCCCCTTACCCAGTGTTGCCATTTTTCGGATAATTATCCCATTTTCCCCGCATATGACTTAACGTAAATGTTGGTATTTTATAGACAGTTCTGGCAACATCGCTCTTACCTAAACACGTGAGGACAGACATTGTGTATCTCTTTGATAGGCAGGGACATTCTGGAGCGATATATTGATCTATGTGCCGAAGAGGAGGCCGTTCTATCTCAGGTAAAGGTTCGTTGCCAAAGTCAAGACCTGTTTCATCTTGACTGTAGCTGAAACAAAAATAATGGCGTGTCGTGAGTCAAGGATAGTGGCGAAGAGTGCAATTTGGCAATGTTGCATTCGGCTCATTAAAACCCAGGAAAAATATCGAGCTCTCTAGAAACCGGCGATGACCATCCAATTCGACCTTTCTAATAGATTCAAATGGACAAAATGCCATGTTGCCGAATATCACACCTGCCACTGCCACTGGTCAAAGGGCTTGGAATTTTCACCATGATGAGTTGAACCTCTTTTTGGGTAAGAAGGAGGAAATGTAACTTTAAATTACTCTTATTTGCGTGGATACTTATTCCACACGCTCTTATATCCCCCACTATTACGTATTGCCTTAGTCATATTACGTAATATTACGTTGCCTTACCTTCATTTCTTCAGCTCCGTGCATTTACACAACCCCCTCAGGCCCTTGCCCCCATCGCTGCTTCTATTATAATAGATGTCCATTAAAGTCAAAAGTTTTATCCTCAGAGATAGTGAAGTGATCCAGTGGGTGTTTGTGCAATTTGACATCAATGTTTTCCCAGTAAGTTGACAGCGAAGCGCTGCTTTATCAACAATCGCTTGTTGTGCATACTAATAAATGGAGGAACATTGGGGTTGGTATTTTGAAAGCAATATCATTTTCAGCTGGAATTTTCCCTGTATCCTGTGTCGTATTTGGACACAATTACGTTTGATGATTCGATTGGCTCAAAATACATATAAAAGTGCGTTCATGAGGGAAAGTCAAACTTCAGACGTCAGCAAATCTTGCACTTAATATAAATGACCCACAATAATGTCTACACAAAGTAAATGGACAAGAATTATACGACTTTAAATTTGAGAACAGTCGTCTGTCGACATATTTTCAATTTAACAGTTCTAAGTTCACCTGCGTTAAAATGTAAATACTTACGGAACGGAAGTGAAATCCTTCTCTTTGCCTTGCTCTTCATATTCTTGATATTTACGCCTGAAACAAGAAAGAGAAATAAACTTATTAGCACTTCTTGAATGGAAGAGATTGAACAAAGCAACGTGAAATTCCTGATGAATGAGAAAAAATTAAAAAACCGACACAACGTTAGAAAAAAATAAATAAAATAAAATAAATAAATAATAAATATGATTATTAAACATAACACAAAAAGTGGCTACTATGAATTTGACTGGGAAACGGCGCGGCGGTTCAAATTTCATTTCTTTGACCTCTAATAACAAAGAAAATATGTTGCAAAAGTCTGGAAAAGCTAAATTAAAAAATATTCCCCGCAAACAATATTATCACATTCCGATAAAATCACTAGACTTTTGAGTAAAGTTGGCAGTTTTTCCAATTTAATTCTATTGAGGTCTCGCGATCCCTCAAGTTTCTAAAGTTAGTGATTTCAAATGAAGGTGCATGCGTAACGTAAGTTCACACTTTAAAAATCAATGATCTCAAGCGTAACAGCGATGGGCTCTGAGAGAATGTTGAAATTAGAGAGGAATTCCAAACTTTTCAACAAAAACAAAAAATCTAGATTAATGAACTCTCCACTCTCCTCAAAATCAGAGAAGGTGGAAAGGAGGATAAAAACGAGAGAATATTAACCAACAATAATTTTCATCGTCAAAGTCATCATTCCTTTTACCATCTTCCTTCAATGCATCGCTTGAGTGAACCAGAGATAGTTGAATACGCATGATGTTGCGCCGTGCGATTGAAACGTAACTATATCGACGTGTGGGATATGGTATTGCGTTACATTTTTTTGAAGGCGCACAGTGCATTCGCTCTTCTCTCACCTCGCCCATTCGTTACCCGTTAGTTTGATTCTCTTATTACGCTTTACGAATTGTCACATGGAAATTTGCTTTAAATGATGTATGAAACTTTTGCAGAAGTTTCCTTGTCGATTATTCTGTTTTCTAACTTGGACTATACGATTTACGTAATACTCTTAGTTTCGCCTGTTCATCGCGTAAGAGCTTACGCACGATAATATTGATTTTCAAGCCTTCTCATGCATTTTCTTTACAATAATTTTTTCTCTTATCTATAGACATTTCAGTGAATATTATTGGATAAAAATTATTTTGACAACACTGGTTTCCTCGATTTTGGAATTCACTCTAATAAAGTTTTATTTAATTTCTTACGGAGGTAATTTTTATTTAAAAAACAAATAAAATTTCCAAAGTGGTTTGGGCAAAAATAAAATTGGTGGCCGATTTCAATACGTAATAATGTAATTGAAAGTAAAACATTTGATCTGAAGGAGGGGGGGGGGGTTGTCTGGACCTCCGGAATTGAATTCTCTGTATCGAGAGGGTATTTTAACACGGCTGTTTCTCGTGTGATAATAAGGTGACAGTTTTATCAACTGGAATTTATGATCTCGAGTTTATCGAATGGGGAAGGAGAGGGAAAGCTCCAAACCCGACCACAAAGGACGTCTCATTAAGGGTTAGAAAAAAGTTGATTGTCCCATGAACGACAATATCGGAGCGCAATTCTAGTCCTGATTTATGGGAATTGAACTTGTTACATGGGAGCTTATTTATCGAGTTGTCTCTGATTCAGAGAGACGAAGAAAGCAAGAGAGAGAGAGAGAGAGAGAGAGAGAGAGAGAGAGAGAGAGAGAGAGAGAGAGAGAGAGAGAGAGAGAAGAAAGAAGAAAGAAAATAGGAGCCCGAGAGAAATAAGACGGAGTGAAAGCGGGGCTAAGGAAACATTTTCCCCCTCTCCTCTCTTCTCTTTCTCTCCGTTTGGCGGGGATGGACCTGTTACATTTTTCATCGGCTTCTCGCTCTCTATTCTCGCTGAGATTGCTGGGATTTTCCACCCCAGTCCCAAACTGTCGGGACGTAACCGAACCTCCTCTTCTCCCTCCCCTTTTCTCTCCTCTCTTCTCCACTCCTCTCCCCATCACAACCTTGTCTCACCACCTCGAATTGAGGAGCCTTTCTCACCAAAGTTGCCTGACCCTGACACCATAAGAAACAATCCAAATGGGGCTCTGCAAACTTTTGCTGTGAGCAAATGAATAGGCCATTCTGATGTAAAAACCAGCAAAAATCACGAAAATCACACTGAGAAAGTTTAAAATTCAGTAATAAACCTACATAACTGGCAAGATCGTAATGGCGGTTCGACGTAGGTATCATGGGAAATTCCTATCTAATATGCCACTTTCTCTTTGGAAACACGGAGGTATGTCTCAATTTAGATAGGAATCTCCCATGCTACCTGCGTCTCTCCACCAATAAGCTCGATTTTGAGAGTGAATTTCGTGATTTTTTAGTGTACTCATTGTCATTTTTACAGGTTTTTTCGCAAGAATCAACTCTTCAATCCCGTGTAGCAAAAGTTCGCAAGAGCCCCATTGGAAATCACCGACGCGACAATATTCCATCCACTCATTAATTTTATTGCTCACAGAGATTACTAAGCCTGAAGAGATATAAGGCGTAACGGTCCAAAAGTGCGATTCCAAAAAAGTTCGGGTTTCGCGAGAAACTTAACAGTTGTGCTCTTAGAATGAGTTGACTGAGGTCGAGGGAAAACTTTCAAACCAAAAAGGTTGCAAAAATGTTGCTTCGTCCAGATGAAAAAAGGATAAAACGCAGCAAAGCGCGCACCACGCCGGCTCTGATACAAACAGGTATACGCTGGTGATCACTTTTGCTTCAATGAAGATTTTATGGGTCCACCATCGTAGGCCGTTTTGGCTTCATTGGCAAGTATCTCATTGTTTATAACCTTGGGAATATCCCATCATAAAAAATGAGGTTTGTTTTGCATTGAGCCTTTTGTAAATCGGGAATCGTCCTACAGTTACTCCATTTTGCATAAACTTTGTTGTCCAAGTTTCCCATTTAAAACTTAAGATATCCAGGAAGCGCAGACAAGATGTAAAATAATTACGTTCATAAATAATTTAGATAAGTTTAGATCATTATAATTTTATTACATGATTAATTTCTTCTGTCTTTTTAATTTACTGTATGTATTTTAATTTTTCGTTTTATTTCAATTTCATCGACATTTCAAATTTTTGCTCTCTCTTTTTCTAGTTTATGAAGATTTTTGTATAGTGGATGCGGGGTTACAATGGGTCAGTTGCAAGGGTCTGAATTGTTGTGTTTTTTATGAAGAAAATGAAGGTACGTCATGAGCTAAGAACAAAGATGCCTTTGGTTTCTAATTGAGTTACATTGTTCCGGAGATGAAATTTTGGCTCAAAATACATTGATTAAAATGGGAATTCCGCGTAGTGACGTCACTACGCACACGATTTTTTACAACTTTACACGTCTGTATCTCCAAAACTTGGACATTAAGGAAAAAACTAAAGGCGCCATTGTTCTCAGCTCATCAAGTAGTATCATTTTCTTGATAAAAAACCATAAAATTCTGACCCTTGCAACTGCCCCATTGCGCAAAGTGCGATTTTCTTGAAATTTTTTATGAATTATCAAAATAGGAGAGTGGAATACCTGTCTGATTGTTTGTTCACCCTCTCTGTAGAAATACACAGAGGAATTAAAGCCTTAAATTAGATAGGAATCCCCCATGGTACCTAAGTAGTCCGCCATTACGCCTTAAACTTTGAAGTCCTTTTGTGAGTCTGCGAGTAAATTTCATACTTTTTTTTTTTTTTTATATAATCATCGTAATTTTCGGTGGATCTTTCTGAAGAATCAACTATTCACTCACTTGTCGCAAAAGTTAGCAGGAGACCCATTCAAATGGGGAAAAAATATGACCTGAGGCCGTAGATTTGGCAACTTTGATAACGAGACGATGGGGGCAATCAAATTCATTCATGAGAAATCATCAAATTTCCACTGCTCCCCCTACACAATATACATTCTCTTCACATATTTTCAAGGAAACGCTGATAGGAGACCGAAAGGGAATCGAAGGTCGGAGAAGGTGTGGGAGAGGTAGAGAGCGAGGGGTGCCGTTCTTGTAAACGAGACTTAAGGAGAGTTGTCATGAACAGGAGCGATCGAATCAGCTCAAGAGCCATCCTCTTGAGATCTTCCAGGGCAAGCTCCATTTCATTTCTTCACTCCTCCGAGCTGGCGCCCAATTTAATTTGTTCTTTTGTCAAAGAGATTGCAGTCACTCTCATTTTCTCGCCCCCTCCTCCCCTCTCCTCTGCTCATCTTGTGTCTCTCTCACCTTCTCTTCTCTCGCCTCCTCTTAAAGTATGCATTTCTTAAAATAAAGGTTCAAGTTAATGTATATTCGATTCTAAAGAATTCTGACCCAACTTTGTTCCTTTGGGAGCAAAGATATTTATTACTTACCTTTTTTTTTTTTTTTTGTAAATCAATACCTTTCATAACATAGGTATGTTTTACAATTGCATGGTTAAAATTGACATTAGAATTATTTATCATGAAGCGACGGTAAATTATACATTACGAGCCCGTCTTCTTTACAATGACGCGGTTAATATTCACAAGTATAAGTGTATATTTTAACCATCCAAATTTTAAAATTCTGGGAAGGGAAATTTATAACCATCTCCTTTCCTACGCATGGGACACGTTTTTAAACAAAAAAAAATGTATCCTTCCAAGACCGAGTAATAGACTGATAGTATTGAAATATTTTCACGGATGACATCAAGAATCAGGACTAGGGTAACCAGAAACAGAAAATTGGTCTCAGATTTTAGATTTCCTTCTTTAAACACCGAAAAAAGTGCGAGTGTAAATTTCACAATTAGATGGTCTCCATACATCAAGTCACGATCGATTTGGGTGGTCAAAACTGACAGCGCTGTGGAGAAATAATGGGCCAGTTTCATGATTTACAGATTTCTATCATAGGTTGTCATGGATTCTTTTTCGACTTTCAGTGAGATAAAACGATGCTGGCATTTAAATAGCTTTAAATCAATTCCAGAGAACTGAAAAAGCTTCTCAAAGTTAAGCGAGGATCAATTTTCACAGGCCAGCGAAGGAAAGAAGTGAAACCTTCTAGCTCGAGTCTCCTGGGGGCTGATTCGGCTCTTTTGGACGAGACAAGACGAGATATTGGAAATCGACCAATCTCAGCAGTGGTTTACGTCACGTTAAACGGCATCACGTGACAGATCGGAAGACGTTTGGGTCTTCGTTTATTTCGGAGAACTGACTCCTCCGTCTATCAAAAGACTCGGAATCTATCACGAAACGATCGATTCTCGATTTCTCTTCTCGTTTCGTCCAAGAGAGCAGAATCAGCCCCCTGGGGGCCGATCACGAACGATCGAGTCGACTCGGATGAGTCAATGGCTATCCGTCTACAGAATTTCGATTCACTTTTGTTTAGGTATACACCTACTTTTACCGTCCACTTATTTGCATTTTGCATGTCCAATATTTTCATGCCCATAGTATATGGAAAACAAACACGTGCACTTGTGACAGTTTTCCTTGCGCAAAGTAAAGTCACGAATGCATTAAGGAGAATCACTGTCAGTCACAACAAGGCATCTTTTACTTGTAGCAGCAGACATTTTCCTTGGGTTAAAGGAATTTCCCCTCGGTCAATATTTCAATGTGCAGTTTCTTTAACACAAACGAAATACATCTTGGATTAAAAAAAGAATTCTCTCAGTGCGCTAATAAATTTAGGCACATCTCTTAACTCCACTTTATTTCCTTTCTTCAGCTGTCTCATAGAAACTCAGCAACATTGCTCTTCTTTCCATGCCATGTCGTTAGTTAGTGTCTCCATAGAAATAGGCGATGATGCGATAAACACTCTTAAAATGAATGGTATATTCAGTTAAAAAACGAACTGAAATCATATCGATTTCCGTGTGTAGATTGCCCCTCCAAAATAATTTCACCTTTATTTCAAACCAATTTCAAATGGATTTGCCACAACTTTAAAAAAAAAATATCTATAGATAAATATAAAACAATAATAATGCGAGCTGTTCAGTCAAAGTAAAACAAATAAAAGGGGAAAATTAAATCATAATAACAAAAAAATGATCCAACCTTTAAATGTGATGTTGGATATAAATGTGAGGTTGGATCATTTTTTTGTTATTATGATTTAAGTTTCCCCTTTTTATTTGTTTTACTTTGGCTGAACAGCTCATATTATTATTGCTTTATAATTATTTACAGCCATTTTTATTGTTTTATATATAAGTATATATGGTTGAAAAAATGAAACGAACCTAGCCTGTGTGAAAGTGTTTGTCTAATAGCTCGGGCGTGTTATCGAAAGTGTTAACACTCTCAGATTGATACTCAGATCCGTCAAGTATCATCATTCTACGGACGAAAGAAGTACTACCGCATTTAATAAAATTCTAAAAAATTACAAAATATTGTTCGACTTAGAATAGACTTCGAGAGACCAAAAGACACAAAGCATCCATATAACTGAAATTGAGGGTGCGGGTGAGCCATGAGATTCACATTAAGCGGAGGCTTCGCGCCGTGTCTCGATCTTGAATCACGTGCGTCGTCACTAGTCGCGGGAGTTACAACATGAAAAATTCTCCTGGGGCGCATTCTCACCCCTCCTCCTAACCCCTTAAACCTCTTCACCCTCAGAATACGATGCGGTGTGAACTACGAGAGAGAGGTAGATATTTTCCCTCGAGTCGTGTTTCCTTATAAAACGGTTCCCGAGCGAGCAACAGGTCCCAAGTTAACGTCCAATTACCGTATTCTTCCGCCCATTCTTTTGCTGTACCCAGTCAACTCGACTTGCGACTCGCGAGTCTTGCTTCCCGACTCTTATATACAGTCTCTCACCGCACGCCACCAAAAAGAAGCAAGAGGCCAATTGTCGCTCAAACTCAACTCTTGACTTCTCTCACAACACCCTCTCAACCTTTGACCTTTACAGTTCGCAGCATACCTAGTACCTACACCTTTCCACTTTCAGTAAAGGAAAAATCTGACGAGCTTTTCACACATTCTTTCACTTTTATAGACGGTTCTACTTATGACGTCGTCTGGCGAAGAAAGTTCGTTAAACTATCTCCGTCACTATCACGGGACCCAAACCTATGCATAGCTACCGCACCTTCATCACTAAAATCGTACACGAAGACATTTATTATAATGGGAAATAGTTGGCAGGAATTCATTTGTAAGGCCTATTTAACCCCTTATGGGCCAAGCCCGAGTTTACTCGTTTTTCTCCTCTGGTATATTTCACATTGTTAGTCTTCATTCCGGATAAATGCAAACATAGATGAAAACACTACAATAGATAAGATCTCGTCAGGTGCCTTCAATTCTTCGAGTAGGCAATTCCAACTCCACCGAGTACGAACAGTTAACTACCTTCCCTCCAGAACGGGAGGAGTGGTAGTGGTGTTCTCTTGAACTAACCTGGTCCTTCAAGGGTTAATTCAATTTGGGTCAAAAAATGGCATGAATCAAGGCCCTGCGTGTGTGATTTTTGATACTAGAAAGAGAAATTGTCCGTGCACGGGAGAGTGAGAGGGATAGTTTGGAACGCTAGGCGAGTTTTGTCACAACTGTTTGCGACCGAAGAGTGCATTATTGGCTAACCATTGACTTCGCCTTATAACCGACCTTACTCCGGAAGAAGGACTGATCCAGGATATAACAAGACTTCTTTCTCCCGAAAAAGTCCAAAGTGCACCTTAATGCTGATTTCTGAGGAAAATAACAAACCTGCAGTGATTTGTCCGGAGATAGCCTCAATTTGTTTCAAAATTGTTTTTTTCTTTTAGACTTTAGATCACTGCTGAAGTATTCTTCGTACGTTTACGCAAAGAATTATATTACGAATGAAAACAATTGGCTTTGCGGGGATGCTGAGAATGAATTAGTAGAAAGATACGTATAGATCGGTAAGTAGACAAATGAAAGGATAGATATAATTAGAAAAATAGGTGAATGAATGGCTTGGTGGATTGATTTGGTATAAACATAGACCGGGAGTTAATTAAGTAGACAGATTGATCTTATTATTTATTTCAATTTTTTAAAACTTGAGACCAATGACTATTTTGTATCCAAATAAATTAAGAATACCAGAAAAATGTATAAATCACATCTAGATCTCTCAATACGCGGTGTTGAGTGTATGAAAGGTTAACTCATGAATCAAATCGATAAACTTACCGAAAGTAGTATCCCACTCGTAACACTTGAACCATCATCACATAGCTTTACCAAGAATGGTTCTAAGAATGGTGTAATGGGTAGAAATTACTGTCTTAAAAATACTTCAACAAAGAAGCCAATGTTTAAATATTTATATTCACTTAGACATTGAAAGAATCGCCAACAATAATGAAATCTATATCACCGCGGAGGTAAAAAAAAAAAAAAAAAAAAAAAAAAAAAAAAAAAAAAAAAATGATTTAAATCGAGGTAAGATAGGAGGCAAAAGAGGATTTAAAGGTTTGACACTGCTTAAAGCTCGAAAAAAATTGGGTTTACCTACTCTGAATCAGCTTTAATTGGGAAAAATTACACTGAACAATTTTAAAGAGACGAGCCTCGAGCAAGAGATCCGCAAAACGTTATCACTACCTACAATTTTCCGGAATTTCCTAGAATTGTTTTTTTCCTAAAGTTTGGCTTTCTCGTCGTTGTACAACGGAAACTAAAATAGACCGAACTTTAAACCTTTTTTTGCACAAGAGAGGATATTAATCCACAAGCGTCCACAGAGGTACTGAAAATTCTCACCACGAGACGTCCCCCGCCAAGTCCGAATGATTGGAGAGAGAGAAAAGGATTCCTTCCTCCAACGCATGCCAGATTGTGCTCAAACACGCAACCACCTGTGAAGTTTTAAGGATCTGAATGGTTTTAAACCTATGAACCTTAAGGATTTACGTTTGAAGTACGTACCCTAGCAGTGTCTTAAATCTAATGCCAGATAAATTTAGCAGAATTGAGCCACACATACACGTTCAACTGAATAATTTTGTTTACGTTTAAATGAATGAAATTAACCAACATATACGTTTGGCAACTTTGAAAATTCGCGTTGAATTCCTTCGTCACCTTTACACGCTTGTCCTATGCTGAGAAGAGGGGGTGGGTGGGGGATGGGAGGATGAGGGAAGGGGGGCTGGGGGATGGGGGGGTAGAGGGATGGGAGGATGAGGGAAGGGGGGCTGGGGGATGGGGGATAGGGGGATGGGAGGATGAGGGAAGGGGGGCTGGGGATGGGGGATGGGGGATGGGGGAGGTGGGATGGGAGGGTGAGGGAAGGGGGGCTGGGGATGGGGGGGGGGGGGGTCGATGGGAGAATTAGGAAATGCGAAGGACCATGCGGACGACTGAAGACTCGGCACATACCGGCGCTGGGAAAAAGGTGAGGGTAAAGTGAAAGGGGTAAGAGGAAATGAGAGGGGGAGGGAAGGGGAGGGAGGGATAGGGGGAAAGTGCAAGTTCTGGACTGGAATTCACTTTATTATACAGCTGAGCGACGAGCGACGACACCGCGTTAGAGATGTGCAAAGGAGAGGAGAGGAGAGGCTAGGGGAAGAGAAGAGAGGAGGGAAGAGGAGAGGAGAGGTGAGGAGAAGAGAAGAGAGGAGGGAAGAGGAGAGGAGAGGAGAAAGAAAATCTTGAAAAATTCTTCGGCTCATAATCTGATGACGTAAAGGTTGACTGCTTTACTTCCACCGCCTAAATTAATCATTATTTCTAAGTTTATTTGCCTCGATCGAGGCTAAAGTATCGGGGATCGATGTTTACTGTTTGTTTTTCTAATAACAACAATGTCGACTGTAATTCTGATTGTAAGTACGTGTGAAATCAGGCCTATCTGATGATTTTTACAAGTCTCGATCATTGGCGGATACGGAGGGGGCATAAAAGGGGCGAACGCCCCCTCCCCCCTGTGACAAAAGAGGGGGAAGGAAGGGGAAAAGAAAAAGGAAAATGGGAAGTCACCGGAAGGCAAAGTTCCTCTATTTGCCCCTGGATGTATTTGTTACGGGCAGATTTAGTTCTCTGGACGAATCTAGATTTGCGCGAGCGAAATTAGGTCCGCCCAGACAGACTTAGCTGTGCTCAGGCAGAATTAGGTACGCCCGGGCAGACCTAGATGTGCTCAGGCAGAATTAGGTCTGCCCAATTTTAGCTGGGCCGATCTAGATCCGCCCCCGAAAACCTTACATGTGACCGTTTTAAATGGACACATATAGGTGTGCCCAACCGTTTTGAATCTGGGCATATTTATATTCGACAGTTATTTCCGGGCCCAGAATCTTACGAATGGACGTTGTAAGTATGGAATTACTCATCAAATTAGGCAACTTGGCAGCAGGAAATATTCGCCCTATTTGTTTACATCAGGTCAATCTGCGGCAACTGGATAGATAAACGACCAGCCGAAATTACCTTTATTGAGCTTTTCTGCGACGTAAATGCGGCCAGTGTGCTTTTCCTCGAGACAAGTAACGGGGTGTGCGGTATTCTTTCGTTGTCTGAGAAATTAGAATACTGCGTACTAGAAAGTACTAATTGTAAGTACTAAATGCAATCGCAGTAATCTCATAATTAATCAATAGTCATAATCAATATGTCTCATAGTTTACTTCAGGTTTTCCATCCGATCATAATGTATTTTTTGATGAACTGCAACAAGTCAAATCACTATTTTCCGATTTTTCTCTCTTTTAAATGCTCATAAAAATATTCTTGAACTCGATAGGACAAAAACAAATCCGTTTAACAAGTCTTACAGTGAAAGTGCACAAGTAACTGAAATAGGTTTTATCAGAAAATATGACTCTTGAAGCTGAGGAAACTCTCACCGGCGAAATTTGTTGAAAAATATCAAGCGTGACTTCAATGCCACACAGGTACCGTCGAAGTCAAGGAATCAGCCAAAAATAGGCAAAATGTGTGTATTATGGCATAAACTTGAAGGTACCATGAGCCTCAAAAGAATTTCTGAACCGTGTAAAAAAGTTACAAACTAAAAAATAGAACTAGGCTAGGTATGTAGCCCGCGCGCCTCTTCTAGGGTTAACAATTTCATTTTTTTGAGCCAACCTAGTTTCGCCCGGGTGGAACTAGGTTTGCCCACTGTTTCCCGGGCCGATCTAAGATCTGCCTGGGCACATCTAAATCCGCCCAGAAAACTAGATCTGCCCGTAACAATACAAAAGAGAGAAAAACGCGTTGGTGTAGCGCTGAAAAAACCTTTGGTAGAAAAATGAGTCAGCAAACGACTTTAGTTGGATCAACCACACCTTAGATTCATTGAACAAAATATCTTTTTCCAAGTTTTGCTTCCAAAAAAAGTCTAAACATCAGAAATCAGTATTATCCGATTTAAGGGATGTCCCACTTAAATGTCTCCATTTATACCAGGAACTATAGGAGAAGAAATCGAGGGTGACGAAACGTTTATGAATGAGACAAAAATATTGATTTAGAATTTAATTTGAGGGGAGTATCGATTAACGCAACAGTCAGCGGCTCTTGAACCTTGTATCATGGTTATTGCAAGTATGATGAGTCTTGTGAAATGACTCCGAGATAGGTATATATGTTACGGGCAGATCTAGGTTTCTGGGCGGATCTAGATGTGCCCGGGCAGATCTTAGATCGGCCCGGGCGTACTTAGATCCGCCCGTTTAAAACGGGCAGATTTAGGTGTGCCCGGGCCGATCTAAGATCTGCCCGGGAAACCGTGGGCCAACCTAGTTCCGCCCGGGCGGAACTAGGTTGGCCCAAAAAAAATGAATGCAAAAAAAAAGAAACCAAAAAAAATAAAACAAACAAAAAAAAAAAAAAAAAAAAAAAAAAAAAAACATTAAAAAAAAACAGAAAAAAACGAAAAAAAACGAAAAAAAACGAAAAAAACGAAAAAAAACGAAAAAAAACGAAAACAAAAACAAAAAACCAAAAATGAAAAAAAAAATGAAAGAAAAACAAACAACAAAAATAATTATGCAGCAATTAAAGAAAAGAAAAAACCGCCTACAACAATTTTTCCAGAATTTCGAACCTGCGTTTTTATTTGTTGCAATATGGGCCAGCATTGTGACACTTGGAGTTGCATTGGATTCCTTTCTTTTTACAAGCACACTTGTTGTCACTGCACCGTCCGCGGCAAGAACACTTGGTAAATCCTTGCCCACCAAATTTTGAATCGGCGCGACTGAGAGACCGAAGCGAGATGGAAGTATCCAGCACTTCAGCAGTCGATATAAATTGAACCTTGCAGGATTTGAACTGGTTTCGGGCGTAAAGAGCCTCTAACTAGCCCTGCTATTATTATTTTATTTTATTTACTTAAACTTTTTATTTATTTATTTTTTTTTTTTCATTTGTTTATTTATTTATTTTTTTCATTATTTTTTTTTTTTTTTATATTTTTATTTTTTGTTTTTGTTTTATCGGCCCAGAAAAATAACTATCGAAACTAAATATGCCCAGATCCAAAACGGTTGGGCACACCTAGATGTACCCATTTAAAACGGGCATATCTAGGTTTTCGCGGGCGGATCTAGATCGGCCCAGCTAAAATTGGGCGGACCTAGTTCTGCCCCAGCACATCTAGGTCTGCCCGGGCGGACCTAATTTCGCCCGGGCAAACCTAGATCCGCCCGGAAAACTAGATCTGCCCGTAACATATATAAGTTACAAAATTATAGTTAACAATATTAGAAGAGAGTCTGTCAGTTGGAGCTATTACGGATGTCCAAGCATGAATGTGAAACATACAAAATGAATTCCAAGGAGTTGTTGCGGTTTGTCCCAGAGATATTTGAGGATAGAAGAAAGGGAGTCAGGGGAATGGGGGGGGGGGTCCATGATCAAAGCTCATTTTCTTGATGGTTCAAAAATGACAAAGGGTCGGTGAGCCAGGAAAGTCAAAGAAGAGGGAAAAGAGTTACTCCTGCACAAAAGGTAAAGGCTCGCGTATCAAAAGCCTTTTATTTCGATTTCGACCTTTTTCTCAAAATGCAACGCTCAGCGGGGAGTAGAAGGCGAGCTTCGCACAGCACAAAAGTCCGCTCTAATGTCCACCAAAAAAAAAAAAAAAAAAAAAAAAAAAGCAAGGATCTCTCCTATATACTTTCATCCTCTTTCCCTCTCCTCTTTTGAGCATTGACAACAAAAGAAGTTCCTTTTGTCTCGATTATCTCATAGCTTTCGGGTTTCTAGCCATTAAAGACTTTGAGCCCCCCCCCCCCCCCTACGGGCTCATGAACTGAAAGCACCGGGCAACGAGCTTTAAGCTCGAATTATATTCTGATTGTGATCAGTATGCATCTGGACCCCCTTTTTCTTGAGCAAGAAAGAATCAATGTACGATCAATTATACTTTTTGAATGAGAGAATGAGGATTCTACTTTCGATCATAGAAATGGCGAAACGAAAATACGAATTCATTCCGTCACAATATCATCTTGCTTTCAGCTGATTGAGGATCGTTCCCGTCCTGCCTCCTATTCAATGGCGGCTCGTGCATTTCAAATTAATTTTGAATAATGTGATTTGAGAGAGGACAGGCGAAGCCGCAGTGGCATTGCTTGCAATCAGGCAACGCTGCATTGTGTCTATTGAAACTAATGACAAATATCGATCCGAGAGCGTGCACTGTGCACATTTAATGGTTTGTTTTTTTATGCGTTTAAATGGACGAAATCAGCGTTGTCAAACGTTGCCACTGGGTGAAGGAGAAACATTATAGCTGGGGAAAAAATCAAATGAAAAATGAAAGGATGGTTTGGAAAAAAAATCACCCCCCCCCCCCCCCCCCAATTTGTTTTAGAATTTGCCTGTATGCTTGTAAAAAAAAAAAAAAAAAAAAAAAAAATTCTTGCAATCCAGTGTGTGATAGAACTTTTTTGACTTCATAGCTCGGCGGAAGTAGGATTAATGAATGATTTTCGAGCAGCACGTCGGAGCAAAAAGGAGCGAGCGGAAAAGTGAGCGAGGAGGAGGCTTCAAGGTAGCGCTGCCAGATTTAGCTTAAAAAATACACACTTTACATTAAATTATATGAAAAATGTCTATCTTTTACGTCATACCTGGCAGCATCGTTTTACGAAGTCAAAGCAATACGTGGGGGGATGAAGGATTGAGATAAAGACTCATTAACAATACTCTGATTATTACCGCTACATAAAACAAGCTCATTTCGGAAGAAAGAGAGAGAAGGAGAGAGAGATACTTGTCAGCTATACTGATGGGAATGGGTGATCAATGGTCGGGATGGCAGGGCAGGGGAAGGTAAGGAGTTGGGGGAGGGCTGTCAACGCGTGACGCGTGACGAGAGATGAAACCCGGCATTACTTAATATTAGCATAGGGCGATCGCCGCCGCGCGCCTCCGTGAGCAGGTTGTATACAATATACATTCATGCAAGGGATGCAAAAGAGGGCAATTGATGAGAAGGGGAAGAGACGGACTGGGGCGTAGAGCAAACGAAGTGAGTAAGATCAATTCACTAGATATCGATACTGTTGCATTCCATATTGGAGATGTAGGTACTATAATAATGTAGATACTTATATCCCCGTGCGACATCCTTAGTTAAAAATTTGAAGGAAAATAATTGAGCCCTAATGGACGGTTTTAGTGATGACGTTATCCACTCTGATTGTGAGGAAAATGTCTTGTTGCCGTCACCAAATATCTTGTTAATACTTGCTTAACCGGAAGTCCTGCGTTATTTTAACAACAATTTCCTGTTATTTCAGTAGACATTCCTGACTCCTGTTATTTCAACAGAAATTCCTGTTATTTCAACAGAAAGTCCTGTTATTTCAACAGAAATTCCTATTGCAATAAGAGTAATTTATTGTTAAAATAACAGGAATTCTGATTAAGATTAAACATACGTCTGGTTGCATTAACAGGAAAATTTTTCTCTGTGCAGTAAAAAATTTCGTTCATAATTCCAAACTATCTCTCTCACTCTCACGTGACCCCCATGCAAAGCCGTAGCCAGGAAGTTATTGTTATTGGTTGAACTTATTGATATTAGAAAGAGATGAGGAGGATGAAGATTAAAGTATCATTTTTTGTGGTAGAAGAGAGAACTGAGAAAGCAGTAAGTTATACTCTTGTTTCGCCTTCAATTTTGTGAGTAGGCGATTTCTCGACTGATACGTACGATAAGTTGCTCTTACATGCTGTGTCGTAACTGAGGCGTTTGGTGCAACATCGGCACTTCTCCTATTGGAAATACGTTAGAAAAGTGGTTGTTGTTGCACCCTTTGCCTTAATAAAACGTTCCAGTGATGACATCAAGAAAAGTTTGGAAATGAATAATTGTTGGGGCTTTACCTGGCAATAGTATATTAAAGTGACCGTTTAACAATGGGCTTTTGAAAGAAAACGCGTCAACTTTAAAGTAACAGCCAATGATTCGATAGTATAAATGAGTTGTCGTTGTATTTGAAAAAGCAAGGTCCATGGCTCATGGAGCTTTAAGTCCGTTGTAACTTCGTCACTTTAATGGACTAATCATTTATCAAGTTAAACCTTCAGCCTTCAACCTTCATCCTTCAGCTCCAGTTCACCTCGTTCCAACCCCAATTTTCAACGACATTTTTCCAATCAGACCGACAAACGAAATCTTTGAGCACAACTTCAAGTTCTGTACGTTTTATCCTCATCACTATTTGCTTTTTCAATAAAAACTATAGAGTTAATTGCAGGGATTTTCAAGCCTTGATTTTTTTTTTCCAATGTAAACTTCTCTTCATGTAAGATTTAATTCTTATCAATGGGGCTCTTGCAAACTTTTGCTGTGCGCAAATGAATAGACCACTCTGATGTAATGATCAGCAAAAATCACGAAAATCACACTGAGAAAGTTTAAAATTCAGTAATAAACCTACATAACTACATAAATGGCAAGATCGTATTTGCGGTTCGACGCAGGTATCATGGGAGATTCCTATCTAATATGCCACTTTCTCTTTGGAAACACAGAGGTATGTCTCAATTTAAATAGGAGTCACCTATGATACCTGCGTCGAACCGCCATTAAGCTCGATTCTAAGATTGAATTTTGTGATTTTTTAGTGTACTCATCGTCATTTTTACAGGTTTTTATGGAAGAATCAACTCTTCAATCCCGTGTAGCAAAAGTTCGCAAGAGCCCCATTAAAGTTACTAAAAACTCAAAACTAAAATACTCACAACTGTAATCCATTCTCAATCGATCGAATCGTCGATGACTTTAAAAAACTTGCGGATATTTTAATTAAGTAACTGAGTTTCCACCTATTAAGGAAAGATTACAGATCAGAGTATTTTCGTGCATTACAGTCATACACAGAACTGAGCTGTGTAATCTTTTCTCAACCGGTGGAATCATCGGTGAATAGAAAAAATAGCATTGATTATACGCAAAACGGCAGCTCTGATTATAAGATCAAGAAAAAACAATATAAAATTAAATATGCATTTATAGTCGGTGCTTTGAAAGGGGGGGGGGAGAAAGTGTAATATAAGCGAGTGCGAAAAGTAAAACAGAGCTTTCCGCATTTTGCATTTTGCCTCTTGAGTCTTCCGTGAGAGCCTAAATCTGAGAGCCAATCAGAAATGGATTCCGACATAGTGCAACTCACCAGTACCGAGGCGTGAAACTTTCAGTAGCGAGGCGTGAAATTTGGCAACGATGTACTTTCTCCATTTAAACTCACTGAAAAAATCGAACGCTTCGGTCATCGGCGATGACTAGACGTTTCGACCTTCCTAATGTGTTTAAAGGGAAGAAAAGAAACGTTGCCGAATCGCACGCCTCGCAACTGGAAATTTTGCAAAGATGTACTCTCTCCATTCAAACTTACTGAAAGAATCGAAATCTTCGGTCATCGGCGATGACAAAGTGTTTCGATTTTCCTAATGTGTTTAAAGGGGGTAAAAGAAACGTTGCCAAATTGCACGCCTTTCCACTGCAACTCACATAGATGTATACAAGGATTCTACTCCACATAGATTATGCCTAACCCTTCTGCCTCCTCTTTTTTTTAAATTAATTAAACGTTCCCACTGATTGGAATGAAGTCATTAAAATAATGATTAATTCGCTCACAACAGTGAAAAGGGAACTTGGAGGAAGTAACTCATCGGTGAAGCAGCATTATTTTTCTTTAAAAGGAGGATCGGCGGCCAGTTATACAGTTTATGATCCGAGAATGAAATGAGAGTTAGATAAATGACACAATAGATGCTTATCATAAAAATAAGAGTGAGGGAAAAACTTATCGCTCTCGTCGGGAGGGTAATAACATCCCTCAGGCGCCAACCCCTGTAACCCCTCGCTTCGAGATCTTAATATTGCGTCGCGTCGCGTCGCCTGGTTGCTCGTGCAGCCGTCCTTACGCTCGCTCGACTTTCCCTGTTTCCGCTTGCGCCGTGGACAAAAAAAAGTGAGTGAGTGAGTGAGTGAGTGAGAGAGAGAGAGAGAGAGAGAGAGAGAGAGAGAGAGAGAGAGAGAGAGAGAGAGGGGGGGGGGATTTTCCTGCGACGGTATATATGTATATAATAAATACAGCTAGCCTCTGCTGAAATATTAGCCATCGTTTATTTCCAGATTTTTTTTTTATTGGGAATCCGTAAAAGCAGCTAAGAAATCACGGCGCGCGGCTACGTTCGTCGCGGTCGTCACGTTGAACTTTATAGCGTATTGCTTTTTTCTCCCCTCTCTCTTATTCTTTCTATTTTATGACTTGTTGCATGGCAACGATTGATTGATTGATTGATTAGTAAGCGAATCTTAAAATAAAAAATTTGAAACATTTTACTTGATTAGTGGTTTGATAAAACGTTTACTGTAGAAAGAGGGTGCATGGGTATAGTTTATAGAGAATGATGGACTACTTTTCAAAACTTGTCAAAATTCCCTTTTAAAAAAAAGGAAGGTTATCCTCGTCGAGCTTCCGTGACGGAAAAAAAATATGTATATGTTTGTTGTTCGATAGCTGCTTGTTTCATGAAGAGATGTTGTCGCTGATAATCGGTTTGAAAATTTATTATTGAAATCGATCGATTTGGGGCCGGCAGGAAACGTTCAAAAGGTGGGAGGGAGACCAAAATACCAAGTGGAAGTCTGCAATATTCTTCAATGTTTAACTGTTTTTAGCCCATTTTAGGGAAAACTGATGCAAAAACCAGTTATTGGCAACTTTCAGGGGGAGGAGCTCACTTGCTCCTCCCCACACCCCCTGCTGGTGCCTTTATACGTTGAGTCGATGGCAGATGGCAGATGTTGTTACAAAAGCCACACGGAAAAGAAAACTAACCTAACCTACCCTAACCTAACCTATAACCCTAATTTTGTGACATTTGAACACAATTGTTCGCATGGAATTCGAGTACCGAGGTTGAACTGCATAGTAATTTTAGTATATTCAATCTGACTCTCCTAGTACATTTTATACTCTCGAAGAGGGCAGTTTTCAAACTCCAATTTGAGTGTGATCCACGTTGATTTTACGAGGTCAAATATTATTTTCCGATTTTTTGTTGTTCTTGTTGTTGTATGATTAAACAATTTTACCCTTGATTTTTGAATAGAAAAAAAATCTCCGAATCACTCCGTTATAACGGGTTGGAAACTTTCCAAATCCCGATGTACTTAGAGAGTTAAGTCGAATATTAAAAGTGTTCGGCAGTTCAGTGCTCGAATCCTATTTGTGCAACTCTGATTTGAACTGATGCAAAAGTAAAGATTTCTCCGATAATTAATGAATCTCCTGAAGATCGACTATTTTTCGTAGGTTTAAATGGAAAGAATCCGTGGTTGTCACATTGCACATTGCCCAAGCCACCAATATGGACTCAGGGCATCGCTTTGATGCTGACATGTTCTTTCATTGACACGGAAAAAACACTGGTATAGAATTTACCATCTGCTGATTTTGGAGTCTGCTATCCAGTATGGTAAATCATGGGAAAATGTACCAACATGTTACCTTAATTTACCATAAGGTATATACGTTGCATTTACCATATCATGGTGAAATTTGCCATACTTACTAGCAGACACCAAAATCAGCTATGTAGATGGTAAATTCTCGCAGTCTTTTTTCCCCGTGTACCAGATTTCCTCTCCCACTAAAAACTGAAGGGGTATCGAAGTGACAAAAGAATGAGTAAGACATGTTACCTTAATTTACCATAAGGTACGTTGCATTTACCATAGTATGGTGAAATTTATCATACTTACTAGCAGACACCAAAATCAGCTATGTAGATGGTAAATTCTCGCAGTCTTTTTTCCCCGTGTACCAGATTTCCTCTCCCGCTAAAAACTGAAGGGGTATCGAAGTGACAAAAGAATGAGTAAGACATGTTACCTTAATTTACCATAAGGTACGTTGCATTTACCATATTATGGTGAAATTTACCATACTTACTAGCAGATGCCAAAATCAGCTATGCAGATGGTAAATTCTACCAGTCTCCCCCCCCTTGTTCAAGATTTCCTCCCCCATTAAAAACCGAAGGGGTTTCGAAGGGACAAAAGAATAAGTTAGACATGTTACCTTAATTTACCATAAAGTACGTTGCATTTACCATATTATGGTGAAATTTACCATACTTACTAGCACACGCCAAAATCAGCCATGCAGATGGTAAATTCTACCAGTCTTTTTTTTTCTGTGCTCAAGATTTTCACTGAAGACTGAAGGGGTATCGAAGGGACAAAAGAATGAGTTAGTTCATCTTCATCTTGATGAAGGAAGCAAATTAGCAGGAGCAAAGAAAATAGGCTCGTGCGGGGCGGTGCGGTCGGCGGCGGGCGGCCTCGCTTACGCGGAGGTGTCATCAGAAATTAAGTTTTAAGTGGCGACGTCGGTTTCCCTCTCATCACTCATCAGGCAACAACACTCAGCGGTGAACAACAATCATCTGCCCGGTTGCGCCTTACTCGGGTGGCAGGAGGCGTTGCGTTGTGTCTGCTCCCTCCACACCGCGGTTAATTGCTACCTTTCATAAAACACTTGTTCTCATAATCGTCCCCCGTTTCCGCCTTTTCCGGCGCGATGCGACGCAACCAGCGCTGCGCGATAACTGACGCCCCCTTAGCCACAGCTTTTTACTTCCTTGAAACTCTGCTCTCCCTCCATGCAAGGAATCTTTAAGAGAGAATTTTGTTGAGTTAATGGGTATTCGATAGCTTTGCTAAACTGGGCCTTCAGATTTTGTTTTGTTTTGTTTTTTTTGGTTTTTGTTTTTTTGTTTTTTTTTCGTTTTTTTTTTGTTTTGTTTTTTTTTTTTTTATGAAAAACTTAACAATAATGTTTCATGTGAGAAAGGGTTAGGTCCAAACCCGTCAATTTGTGAAATAAGCGCATCAAAAACTGCCTCTCCCTCTGCCTCTCCCTCTGCCTCTCCCTCTGCCTCTCCCTCTGCCTCTCCCTCTGCCTCTCAGGATATGCTGAAGGAACGTGTAGAGTAGCATTTTGGCGCTTTTGGCGTACAGGTATACCTTTTCTAGAAATGGACGCTTTTGGATGGCAGCCGAGCGAGATAAAACATTTGAAACGCTAATTGCAGAAACCAAACAAATCCACAAAACTGAATTTCACGATAGAAAAAAAAAAAAAAAAAAAAAAAAAAACATATTTTGAACTTTTTAAAATCAACAGCTTATTTGGCTCTAAAACAGTTTTTTGTTTTTTGTTTTTTTGTTTTTCGTTCCTCCTGTAGTTGTAAAAGTCAGTTTTGTGCACTTTTTTGGTTTTTGCAATCAGTGGTCCGTTTATTTGTTTGGATCCAATTTTAATCCTGGCGTCATCACTTAAACGGTCTATGATTATACTTTTCCACCACAATCGTCCGATGAAAGAGGATCTCATTTTATAGATGGGTGATCAAGTGAGGATGAAGAGGGCGAGGGGGTGCGAGAGGGGGTTGGGGAGTAGAGATCTTGTATATGTAAAACAATTTCAAGAGTGCAAAATGTAGCTGGGAAACATGACTTGGGCCGGATCGGAGAAGTGCGGCGCGGCTCGGCGGTATTTAATCTATTGAAATGTTCTTACAACTCCCCAGGGAATCCGAAGCTTTGAAACCAATCTCTACTCCTCAATGTAGTTCTCGCTCTCCTCCCCCCCTCTCCTCTCCACTCCTCTCCTCTCCACCGCGGTACCGACCGACCGTACGAAGTGCACACTGTTCGGGTGGTTGTCGCAATCATTAGGCTGCTCCCTTTCCCATCAACCCACCCCCACCCCCACCCCTCTACCCCCAATCATTCGCCTCCCTCCCTCCCACCGCAAACGCATTTTCATCCCTTTGCAACTCGCTCTTTAAGCTTTACACCCTTTCACCCCGTTTCGTCCGTTGCGTCGAATCGTGTCGTCGAGTTTTATTTGCTTTAAAACAATCGTCTGGTTTTCAGTTTTTTGCCTCAACCACCGACGCAACCGCGCACCGACGTGACCGCAAAGAGAATTCAGTGGCAGCGTGCAATTTGGCAACGTTGTACTGTGTCCATTTACACCCATGTCCATGTAAAGGGTCGAATGCGAAGGTGCTCACAGAACACTCAATATTTCCATATTTTTTATGGATTAGAAGGACGAACTGCAACTTTGCCGAATTGCACGATACGCCACTGAGAGAATCGGCAATGAACCGGGCATTAATCGACCTGTAAGTAAACGGTCTTTGATTTTTTTTTTTTTAAATAATTCAATCGAGCCTTATCGATGCCTCCGTGAGATCTTCGCAGAACATCAATCAAATTTTTTGATGGCAGGAAACGTTCACATGTGGAGTCGTTTCTTCCTTCACAGAACCACTGTTTTAAGGATACTAAAGAAGCTCCTATGAAAAAACTTATTGTAAAATTTGTAAATTTTTTGCTAAATTTGGCAGCACTGTATTGTTGCTAGAACAATACTCGCATGATTTTTCGAAAAACTATCGCCAGAAAATCGTCTGCTTAACCCTTCCATACCTCTCGTGTACATTTTAATGTGCATCTGAATAACATAAAATATTATGGAGAAAATGAAAATATGATATGCATATCGTTTTACATGAGGAAAGTATGCCTAGATCAGCTATTATGGCCAAATACCCGTTCCTGAACAAAAAATATTCTCAGGTTTGAATGGGTTAAACATTGATTCTTGACAACCACGTGTTGCGATTTACTTGCGGTCATTAAGAATTACCATGTACTGAAAAAAATATATATTTATTGCACAGGATTTACTCTTAATAGTCTTAATGCCTCTGCACCTGATGTTTGAAAATTCCCTCTGGTGACTCAGAAGTCAAAAGCTGAAATCAGAATAATAGTCCAGTCAAATGGTAGTTTCACCTGGAAAAAAATGGTGGAAAGCGGGAGTTGACGTTTTTCGGTGCAGTTAGGTGTCCTTTTTAACATACTGATTTTTCACCCCTGTGAGGCCTGTGCTAAAGCCGCCATCTTGAAAATAAGAAGCCTAAAAACGGTTTTTTGCAAATATCTCGATTTCTATGCATTTTACGAGAAAAATACTTCAGTACTAAAATGTTGTACGCAAAATTTTCCACAAAAAAGATTCTATACACTTTTTACGTACAGCGCATAGTTTAGGAGCTAGGAGCGTAAGTAGATTTACCCTTTTTTCGGTACCCCCGCGCGAGCTGCGAAACGCGCCCTAGGCACTCGGTGCATCACACCGCGCTTGTCTCCTCTCTATCTCAACGCACCGCATGCTTTATTTAGGGAAGAGGGGGTAACATTGGCACCCCAGGGTGTCCCTAAAGCACCCTCTAGTGCCCCCCTGAGTCCCCTCCCCTCCGTTGAGAGTTAAAACAGCCTATGTGCGCACGGGGATTGAGGGGTCCATTTTCCCACTTTTTTACCCGATTTTCGACGAAATTTTTTGCTTTCCCGCTTAAGATATGAAATTTCATGCCGAATTCCAAATTGTAGACCAACTAAATTACCTCCCCCCCCTTCCTCCCACCCACGCTCCTTCCCAAAACACCCCCCTCTTCCCATAATTGCCGCGTTATCATTGTTTTGATAGCGGTTATAGAAAGAATTGGAACCGTTTTGTTTTGTTTGTGTTTTTTCCCCTTTGGAAATTTTTTCCCCCCCTTAGCATAGAGGCAAATATAATGACAAAGTTATGCTGTTCCTCTTTTTGAGCAAGATATATATTACTGCGTAGATACTGAGGGTTGGAGGGGGATCAACTTTATTTATCAAACATTTCTTTTAAGTTTAGAATATATAAAGAATTTTCTGTGAGAAAAACTCTCTTCAAATATTATATAATTAAACTCAGAACTGTCTGAATGTTTTTGCTCTTAATTTAAACACGATCGAAAGTCAAAATGCTTATAATATCAAGTATCAAGAGCGGTTCAATTTGTATTTGTCTTTAATAAATTATACCAACCCCCCTTCATAAATGTCAACATGCAGAAATATGTCTAGCTTTATTACAAAAACTATATCTCTTGACATTTATGAAACGGGGTTGGTATAGTTTATTAAAGAATAATGATAAGTTTACAAAAATGGTGAAAAGTTCTGAATGTATACTTTGCACGGTTGTTTTCAAGTAACATTAAAAAATTATGCATTATTGGGTAAAAATATTATCGTTTTACATTTAAACACATGTTACTATGTAGGTCAAAGTGTAAAGTAGTATTATGCTTATGCTATGATCTTTACATCGTTGCATGGACAATTTTGTATATGCAGTTTCTTTATTGGAACAAGAATAATACAACGAGAAAAATTTTCCTGTTAATTCAACCGGACGTCTGTTTAATACTTATATTTAACTGGAATTCCTGCTGTTCCAACAGAAACCAATATTATTTTAAAAGGATTTCCTGTTACTTGACCAGAATTCCTGGTGTAGTAACAGGGGTTCCTGTTGAAATAAAAGGAATTCCTTGTTAAAATAATAGGAATTCTGATTAAGTAAGTATTGAAAGGACGTCCGGTTACGGCAACAAGAAATTTTTCTCAGTGTATAGTTCTAAATGAGGGCAAGTCTGGTGAGAAAATCAATCTCATTAAAAAAAAAATCAGTGACGGCTCGTGCCATGAGGCAGTAACAGAGTCGCTCCATTTGAACCTACGTAAAATAATCGTTTTGTATCCCAGAGAAATCGATTCTTTTACATAGATTCAAATGGCAAACGACACGGTTGCCGAATGTCACGAGCCGCCAATGTATATAATTATGCTTCATTTACACAACTAGGAAAGAAAATAAAATACGCGCCAAATACAAATCGAACGGCTCTTGATACTTGATATTGTAAACATTTTGACTTTCGATCGTGTTTAAATTAAGAGCAAAAACATTCAGACAGTTCTGAGTTTAATTATATAATATTTGAAGAGAGTTTTTCTCACAGAAAATTCTTTATATATTCTAAACTTAAAAAAGAAATGTTTGATAAATAAAGTTGATCCCCCTCCATCCCTCAGTATCTACGCAGTAATATATATCTTGCTCAAAAAGAGGAACAGCATAACTTTGTCATTATATTTGCCTCTATGCTAAGGGGGGGAAAAAAATTTCCAAAGGGGAAAAAACACAAACAAAACAAAACGGTTCCAATTCTTTCTATAACCGCTATCAAAACAATGATAACGCGGCAATTATGGGAAGAGGGGGGTGTTTTGGGAAGGAGCGTGGGTGGGAGGAAGGGGGGGGAGGTAATTTAGTTGGTCTACAATTTGGAATTCGGCATGAAATTTCATATCTTAAGCGGGAAAGCAAAAAATTTCGTCGAAAATCGGGTAAAAAAGTGGGAAAATGGACCCCTCAATCCCCGTGCGCACATAGGCTGTTTTAACTCTCAACGGAGGGGAGGGGACTCAGGGGGGGCACTAGAGGGTGCTTTAGGGACACCCTGGGGTGCCAATGTTACCCCCTCTTCCCTAAATAAAGCATGCGGTGCGTTGAGATAGAGAGGAGACAAGCGCGGTGTGATGCACCGAGTGCCTAGGGCGCGTTTCGCAGCTCACGCGGGGGTACCGAAAAAAGGGTAAATCTACTTACGCTCCTAGCTCCTAAACTATGCGCTGTACGTAAAAAGTGTATAGAATCTTTTTTGTGGAAAATTTTGCGTACAACATTTTAGTACTGAAGTATTTTTCTCGTAAAATGCATAGAAATCGAGATATTTGCAAAAAACCGTTTTTAGGCTTCTTATTTTCAAGATGGCGGCTTTAGCACAGGCCTCACAGGGGTGAAAAATCAGTATGTTAAAAAGGACACCTAACTGCACCGAAAAACGTCAACTCCCGCTTTCCACCATTTTTTTCCAGGTGAAGCCATTATTTTCGACCATTTGACTGGACTATAAAATCATGTTTCATTTTTCAGTTTCAAGGACGGTATTTTAATCCTTTTACTACCAAGTTCAGGCTCCAAGAAGAAATCGAAGTTATAACTTGCTCAAATTCAGTGGGTAGTTAAATGTTCGTACTCCGTGGTGTTCATTTTGCATATCCCAGTAATTGAAGGCGCACAATTAAGCATTATTTTGCGAATGGTTAAAAACAGTCTGATGGAGACCCCCTATTGTCACTGTGAGAGATCGAATTACGCGATTAACTCAGGCGTGGTATCGAAAGGGTTAGTGACGCGCAGATGAATAATATTCATTGGGAAATCATCACGGCATTCGACATTCATCATTCATCTGTAAACATCAACATTATTGCTTATTCTGAATCACAATAAACTAGGCCAGAATAGTACACCAAGAAATTTGTGAGTATAGGCATCTTTAAAAGGGGACAGTTTTAATCACGTTAATGGTATCTTTTCACCCACTCTCTCTTTTTCTCTCTCTCAGTTCCTTCCTCTCATGATACCCATTCTTTCCCCAGAGTACCTTAGTCAGCAGTCTGGAAAACAAGGTTTTTTTTTTTTTCATTTCTTTTCTCCCGATTCACGAAGGTTAAATAATGTGAAACCTTCTTTGTAAATTTTTTTTTTCAAAAACTGACAGATTTTTTTTTTTTTTTTTTTTTTTTTTTTTTTCAAAAACTGCGACAGATTGAGAATCGTGAGTTGGAAATGCGACTTGCCAAGCTACAAGACGCCTCCATCATTTTTCGGTTAGTTCTATTGGTGCAAGTTTCCTATTTTATACTAGTTTTATTTATTCTGAACAGAAAATATTGATGTTGCGATGAATGCGATGTTGGAAAAAGACCCGAGGTTTGAGAAGTTTGTTTCAATTTTTCCCGTTAACAGTCAATATTTGATTTACTCCAAAGCCATATTTCATTCAATTTGGCAGCTTGATATTATTTTTTATGAAGATAGATTACAAAACCGAAGCTTCTTTACCATCTTTTTTTTGGGATAAATTCATGGTAAGTATCTCATTTTCTTTCTGAAAATGCACCACCGTGTTATTTCCATAAAATGAAGTATGGCCACTTTGCGACATAGATGTCCGCGACAAAAACCAAACATCAGTGTGCTGTTCTTTGAAACTAACTTCTAATGTATTTCAATGATTTTTTGCAAACATTTCATTGAACTTGTGCTGGTCAATGGAATCGAGACGCTCATTTTAAAAATTATATGAATACCTGCTTAGCTCTCTCCGGTTTCATACACATATTCTGTCCTATGTATTTTTCACGATGAAGTTTAAATTGCAAAAAATCTAAGATATTTCGACCAAAACTGAGGCAAAATTCGAACTTGGCAGGCTTATTTACAAAGAAAATATTTCGTACAATGCAGAGGCGGACTGGCCCCCAAATTCGGACCGGGAAACCAACTTTGGACCGGCCCATATGGGGGGTGTGGGGGACATCCCCCACCTAGGGGGGTTTGGGGGGTCTGCCCCCCCCTCCGAGAAAATGTTGGTATTTTCAAGTCAAAAACAACCATCTGAAGCATGTTTGGGTCATCAATTTCATTATTATATGATCGCTGACTCTCTGCGTATTTGCAGGGTAGAGACTGCCATTTTGAGTCGCGCACGATGCGTGAGTCACGCTCGAGCGTGAGCCGCGCTCAAGCGAAAGTCACGCAAAGCGTAAGTCGCGCACGAGCGTAAGTCGCGCACGAGCGTGAGCCGCGCACGAGCGTGAGCCGCGCACGAGCGTGAGCCGCGCAGGAGCGTGAGCCGCGCACGAGCTTGAGTCACGCATGATGCGTGAGTCGCGCTCGAGCGTGAGCCACGCACGGGCGTGAGTCACGCAAAAGCGAAAGTTACGCAAAGCGTAAGTCGCGCACGATGCGTAAGTCGCGCACGATGCGTAAGTCGTGCTCGATTCGTAAGTCGCACACGAGCTTGAGCCGCGCAGGAGCGTGAGCCGCACACGAGCTTGAGTCACGCACGATGCGTGAGTCGCGCTCGAGCGTGAGCCGCGCACGAGCTTGAGTCGCGCACGAGCGTGAGCCGCGCTCGAGCGTGAGCCGCGCACGAGCGTGAGCCGCGTACGAGCTTGAGTCACGCACGATGCGTGAGTCGCGCTCGAGCGTGAGTCACGCAAAAGCGAAAGTCACGCAAAAGCGAAAGTCACGCACGATGCGTAAGTCGCGCACGAGCGTGAGCCGCGAACAGTGCGTGAGTCGCGCACAATGCGTGTGGATCTATTCGTTAGATTTGACGTATCGTTTTGACTCTAAGGTCCCTGGTTTTGCGCTGCCGGAATTTCCAGTTGGATAAGCATTAAACAAACGTCTTGTAACGGTAACAGAAATTTTATCCAATGTAGTTCGTTACGTGCATTGTATTTTAAAAAGAAATCAATAATGATGTCTCAATAAGAAATGTTAAGATCTGAGCCCACAAATTTGGAAAATGTTAGATCCCTCACCCAGAGGAAAGAAAACCCATTTTCGTTTTACATTATTTCTGTTTATATTTGACAAAAATGCTAAAATGCTATATAATAATGATGCTACATCTCCTTAAGAACCCTTTTCAAGGTTGGCCGTATTAACTTTATCTGTCGTCAGAAAATTTGATAGATGTTGAGGCCTTTTACAGATCGCGGAGGCCCCGATATGCGGCTCTTCGCACAACATCTACACGTCTTCAAGAAAGAAATCTCCAGCATGCTCAAAATTCGAATTGAGCTGAGCTCTTAAACATGTTTAAGAGGTGGATGTACTTAAGTCGGTATTACCGGGAATTTAATCGGATAAGAGGCAGTTTCCTAAACGCGAAATTGAAACGGCTCGGTAGTGGGTGTCTCGTCTCGGAGCTCAGTGGATCGAAATATGAAGTTTTTCCGGTCATTGAAAGTTTTGGTTTTTTGTTTTAAAAACAATTTAGTGTTGATGTCTTCTCACAAAAACAATTTTCATGGACTAACTTTAATCTCTAAAATGAATAGTTTTACACATTTTTAACGGCTCGGTAGTGGATGTCTCGCTTCGAAGCTCACTGGATCGAAACATGGAGTTTTTCCGGACATGAAAAGTTTTTGTTTTTGTTTTTATTTAAAAACAATGTAGTGTTGATGTCTTCTTGCAAAAACAGTAAGCATTGACTCATTTTCAGCTCTAAAATGAATGATTTTCCACGTTTTTAACATGTCTTTTAATATTATGTTCAAGATCTTTGAATTTTATTCGTAAAATTATGTTTTTCCAGACATGAGAAGTTTTTGTTTTTTTGCTTTAAAAAAAATTTAGTGTTGATGTCTTTTCGCAAAAACAATGTGCATTGACTGATTTTAAGCTTTAAAATAAATGATTTTTTTACGTTTTTAAAATATCTTTTAATATTATGCTCAAAATCTTTTAATTCTATTCGTTAAATTATGTCCGGGAAATTCCTTGTTTCATTCTACGGTCCGTCGTCGCGTCGCGTCGCTCTGAGGTGGTGGCAGCGTCAACGGCGGCTCATAACTTGAAAATAATCTTGCAAACTGAATGCAGGGTTGGAACAGAAAAAGAAAAAGAAAGAGGATGTTATAAGGAGGAGGAAGAGGCGGAGAAGGAGGAGGAGGAGGAGAGGAAGAGAATAGGAAGCGTTGGGGGATGAGGGATGGGGGATGATGGAGAGGACAGGGAGGTTGGCGCCCAAATCCTGCTTCGGCAGGGGAGATTTTGAGGAGCTTAAAGTTGCTTGGTAACAGAGATACACACAGCCTCGAACAATAACAGAGATTTTTATACGCTCATACAAAATCATATATACCAGGAAGAAAAACCGTACACAACAATACAAGGAGTCTGATGACCGTCTAGATTTCATTGCACCCCCCAGTTTTAGAGTTCGAGTCATTCAGCGACGACTTTCGAACTCACCCGCAAAATTTTCAGGTTTGAGAGCTCCTAGTTCTGGCCTCGATCAATTTAAGTCGGTCGTGAAACGAAAAGCTGTAATTTTTTGATTCCTGATCGTATAGTGCAACTGAAACTACAACATTTTATGAAAAGAATGGTGCTCTTTTTTTCGGCGATTTTTGTGGAGGGTTAAGGTAAGCAGTTAGATGGAAATGAGTGACAACATAGTGATTTGGTGGGAGAACGAGAAGGCATACACAATTTCACAACCAGAGTGCGCTATTCATTAAGTTTTTTTTGTGAACGAGTAAGAGCAAGCATTGCAAAAGGCTCTTTTAAGTAAACCAAACAGTAGAATCAACTCCGAGACGCTTAGGTTTTACTATTTTTTTTTCAGTGCACATATATGGAAATGGTTAACCTAACCAATTGAATTGGTAATTTTTCCGATGAAAATGTGTTCAGCCAAGTATGCATCATTGGTTCTTTCGAATAATTACAAATAGTAAATGCTGCACTTTACAATTAGTCATTTCAAATACTTCATGTGTTGCTTGAACTAATGAACTAATAAAAAATAATTGGGGGATGATTTTCGTCAATTAGTAAGTTCAAATAATTATTTTGCAGATTCAAGAAATGAAAGGGTCAGTTGAACTATTCTAAATGAGTAAATCTAAGCAAAGTTTAAATAGTTGGAACAACAGTTAAATGTGGTGTCTATACTTTTAAGTAACTGAATTAGAGGTAGTTTCAGAAATGTAGGCGGACCTAGACCGATAATCTTTGGAATTTGTCAACATTATTTCTGATATTACTCGCCAAAAATGAATGAAAATGAAATTGAGCGTAAACTTTACAACGAGGAACCCTTTTAAAGCCAAATAATAAAGTCAGAGGCAAGTTCGGTTTTGATTTGAAGGAATTAAAGTTGAAAATTCGCAAAAGATTCTGGTTTAGGTTCGCCTACACTTCTGAAACGAGCTCTAGTTAAATTAACTCTATGAGCGTGTTTCGATGTAGCAGTTATTTTATTCAGTGCAGGTCCGCCACCGTCGAATTCAGTTTTGGGTTGAAACCAGCTCGCGGTATTCCTTCAAATCCTAACATTTTCCATCCTCAATATTTAATTTTCTTGATATACATCCATTCCATCTTCATCAATTCAACCGTTTTTCAA
This sequence comes from Trialeurodes vaporariorum, assembly GCA_011764245.1. NCBI lineage: Eukaryota > Metazoa > Arthropoda > Insecta > Hemiptera > Aleyrodidae > Trialeurodes > Trialeurodes vaporariorum. Next base: position 74,495,631 of record VMOF01000111.1, on the reverse strand, counting down.
CGTGATCTCGTCAGTTCATCCATAATCCAATATTCCACAATTGCTCATTTATCTCATTCTCCCCAAATCTTCCTCCAGTTGCAGGGGCGGCCGGATATAGGTTTTGGGTAGAGGGGGGCAATAAGATATTGTGACTTTGACGCCCCCAGGTGAAAAAATTTTTCGAGCGTGATGACCTTTTTGTTTTTGCTCGTGGATTTTCATTTGACCACCCAGGCCCTCTGTAATGGGAAATTTATCAACATTGATGACCTTTTCGTCGCTCCTTCCTCATCTTTCCGCCCCCTTGAAGAGCCACCTGGGTCCTGGGGCTGGGGACCCGACCAGCCCCCTCCCCCCATCCCTAGATCCGCCCGTGTTTAGTTAATTCTCTCTTCATTTCATCGCCCACGTATTTCAAACGTCACTTTAAAAGTCAAGGAACGAGTTGAAAATGTAGCCCCAAAAAGCATCTTGGAACTAAATAGAAAACAGAAATTGGAAGTCGGACTTCTCGAACACTCTACAGCGAGGTAAGCCATTGTAATGAGTGTGTAATTCTTTGAGTTTGAGGACTCAGTGAAAGCAGGTGTGCCGAATATAAGTACCAAATAGACTTTGATATCCATAGTCTCGACGTGCAGTCGACACCTCTTTACTTGTAAAACACGACGGGACAATCTGCATGCTTCTTGTATAAGGCTCGAGCAAGCGATCGTACATTTCAGAGAGAGAGCCATCCATTGAGAACTGAAATTAAGGCCATAATAAAATGCAGGGGGGCTTAAAAGTTTGAGCGAGGGCCGAGCGGAGCTCTCGGGGGAAATCAAATTTAATCTCGGATGAACCCACATCAAAGAAAATGTGTAACTTCTCTCGACTAATAAGTAAGCACCTCGTTTACGGCGACACAGGAGCCATCCATTCGTAGTCTCTTCAAATCTTCATTCAATTGTGGGCTTCATGAAAACCCATGCCTCCTTCCATGCGCCCCGCAACTGTGTTGAGAAAATGTCAATTTATTTCGTCTTCCTTCTCCTTTTGAATTCAGCAACCCTCTTTCCTCCGCAGGAAAGGAAAGGGAAAGGTTTACGGGACGCATTGGAAAATTCTCACGTGCCAATTTTGCGATCGGCGAATTTCTTAACCATCGCGTCAACGTATCTTTTCGATTTCACTAGGTACAGCCGAGGACAGAAAGAATGTCAAACGACTCCTTGAGGTAGACCACCTGCAATGCTTTAATTCATTGAGATAAGTATTGCCGGTGGCCTACTTCAAGGAGGCGCCTGACATTCTTTTTGTCCCAGATTTTACAAGAGCAGACAAAAAAACTTTTTAAATATGAACTGAAAAATGAAAATAAATTTACACTGAAAAGAAAAAAAAAAACTATACATTAATTGGGCCGCGTTGCTGTATGATCACCGTAATAGCCCGACCAATTTTATCGTACCGATCACTTACTGATTGATATACGTTAGTATAATTCTGATTAGGTTAGTAAGGAAATCGACATCAGGAAAATGGAATTCGATACATTAATCGGGCCGCGTAGCTGTAAATGATCACCAGCCGTATTTTATTAATGTACCAGGGTTTTTTTCTGGTAGTCGAATTACTGGAATTCTTAAGAACTCTCATAATTGAAAATAATTGAAAAGAAATTAGCTTTGTTATAGTACCAGAATTCTTATTGATCATATGGAACATTCTGATTGTTTACAAGAAAGAATCGTTGAACAAATAATAAGAGCTCAGGTTATTCTAAAGGGAATTTCTAATTAGTCCATATTTAAAAATTGGTTCGATAATAATTCTAACAAGAACTTTTTCTCATTGTATGATGTGTGATGAAAAAAATCTGGGCGCGAAATGGTCTTGCGGCTTGAGGAGAAGAGCACAAGCTCGAACTTTCGAGCTTTTGGACGGTTGTAGAGATGAGAGAGGAGGACTTTAAATTAATCGCTGAGATATGGATTTTTCATAGTTAGGGATGAAAATTTGCAGACTGTATTCCTTATGCAGTTTTTTTTTCTCCTTCAAGAGACTTAAATATTGCGTTGATAAGTCTTTGTCAAAACTGATACGCAAAACGGGCCCATACCTAAAGAATATTTAAGGACTTAGCCTGAAGAGGGGCACAATGAAACAGCTGGTGTGTTCCTTCCTTAAAATCAGCATATAAATGGATTGGATACATTTAATATTAAGGAACACACCTCTAATGTTTCATGTGATCTTCGTTTCACATGTTGCTACCCATAAACCATCAAAGGTGTGTTCTTTATTATAAATCCCCATTCCATGTATAGGAAGTATATGCTGATTTTAAGGAAAGAACACAACTGGTGTTTCATTGCTGATTTTTAATAAAGAACGCACCTATGATGCGGTTCATAGACCAATATTTGAGTCAACAGGAGCAAAAAAGATCACATGAAACATCAGGTGTGTTCATTATCAAATATCACGAATCCATTTGTATGCTGATTTTAAGGAAAGAACACGCTTGATGTTTCATGCGCCTTTCTTCCGTCAAAACCCTCATTGAGCCCCGAAGGTATTTTTTGGCTATATCGTTACTCTGTATATTGGTCAAAAAGTCCTTATTTGGATCCAGTTTTGGTTTTTTTTGTATCGGTAAATAAAATTGATATGCTACTGGAGGAATCGCCTGTCATGATGAAGTGGCAAATGACCATACAGCTATTTATCGAGGCGTAAATCACTTTTTCTTGCGGGGACGCAAGCGTGTGTTGTGTTGAAAAGAGTGTGTAAATCCGCGCTATTTTTGTCAGGGGGGGCAAAGTTGGGATTCCCCTTTCTCCTCCTCCTCACGCATTTAATATCGGCTACTCTTTTTTCTGATACGCTACGTACGGCAAGGGTGATAGAGGGCAGGGAGAGGGTAGGGGGATGACTCCTTGATCGGCTGCCTACCGAGGGTACGGGGAGTCCTGCAGGCGAGTAGATAAAAAGCAGGAAAGGAGAGAGAAAAAGACGCTCACGACGTTTAAACATTTCTGGATTACTTTTCGATTCGGTCAGTTTATTGTATTTGTTCATTTCCTCCCCTCCCTTCTCCTCTCCACGCCTCTCCTCTCCAACTCTCTCCTCTCCTCTCCTCTCCGCTCCTCTTCCAACCTCCATTACTTTCATCACCTCACTCCACCATCAACTTTCATCACTTCTCCGACCCCCTTGGTTGTGGTATGTCCTCTCCGAACGACGCGCAGGAAGACAAACACTCAAGAATTTCGGACACAACAAAAATCACAAAAATGATGAAAGAGAAACGTGAAAATATGGTTCCGAACAAAAATCGTATCAAACGCTCGACGGCTATTCGGGCTATTCCACAGTATTTGGATTTTTTGGTCACGCATGACGCCGCAGGTCAAGGGAAAAGCAGCATAGAAACGTGCTGCCAAATAGATAAATATTTGTTTGGGAGACATTCTGCCACGGCAAAATCATCTTATTTCTATACGCTTATTAAAAAGTTATATTATGTCATCGGTCTAACATTAAAGCTTATTGTTAAAATTGTTAATATTTCTTAAACTTGAAGCTATAATTCGAAAACAGGACTTTACGTACACTGGGGGAAAAAATACCGATTTAACATTTAAAATGTTAAAAATCTGTCCGACATACTCTACACACTGATTTTACATTACGAAAATGCTGATTTAACCATGACGAAGTTAAGTGAGTATTTTTAAATGTTGAATCAGCATTTTCATAATGTAAAATCAGCAGTTAGAACATGTCGGACACCTTTTTTTTACATTTTAAATGTTAAATCAGCAATTTTTTTCTTCAGTGATAGCACTTTGGTATGATTGTAAATTGACAGAGTAAAAATATCATTTAGGTGCTCTCAACGGGAGAGCTTGGTATTTTTAGTTGAAAAATTAAAACTCGATTTCCTTAAAATTAACTTTTCCTTACTTCGAACTTTAACAAGTCATAACTTGGTTCATTTAGTCTTCTGAGCTTTACCTGGGCAGCCGGGGCTTATTTTACACTTTATACACGGAGTGAGCATCCGGATCAAGGGAACAAGTGAAGCGGTGGCTGCAATAACAGCACACGGGGCATGCGCATGCTCGTTCTGAGTAACTGACATTGTGGAAATAATATGCGTTGATTTCTTTGGAGGTTATACACGCAACAATTCCCTTCAATGCAGGGGCGTCATTTCGAGTTCGGCTTGGGGGGGGGGGGGGCAAAATTCCGATGACCTTTTTTTTTTTTTTTTTTTTTTTCTCATCAGAATAATTTTAGAGCCATAGAGCCGGCTTAGAGGGGGGCGGGGGAAAAAAAATCTGATGATTTTTTTGCGCATCAGTATAATTTTAGAGCCATAGAGCCGACTTGGGGGGGGGGGGACAAAAATATGATGACTTTTTTTTCTTTTTTCTTTTGCTCATCAATATAATTCGTTCCCGTTTTTGAGCCTGACTTCAAATCCTTGGGGGGGGGGGGGGCGTGGGGATTGCCCATCCTGCCGCCATCCCTTAAAATGACGCCCTTGCTTCAATGAGTACTCATAGAACCAAAAGTGCGCTCCTTGGAAGAAAACCTCTTCTTTTATAGCGTCAATTATTCAGAACGAGCATACCCCATGTTTTATGTGCTGTATTGCAACCACCACCTCAATTGTATTTTTTTACGATTTTGAGTCTCTACTCTTTTCGTCACTTTTTTTGGCACGGAAAATAAAAAACAGGTTTTTTTTTACAGGTATGCACATTTTCAAGATGCCCATTCATATATAATCTTCTATTTATGCAAGCAAGTGAAAATCTCAATTTCTATCTCTGATGTCAAGATTAGCCCCGTTCCGTAAACCAGCGCTCTTATTTTTGAGAGAGAGTTTCTTTTTCATGTCATATCGAAAAGTTTTCAAAGCCGGGAGAGAACCTAAAAATTATGAAAAATGAAAAAGAGATCTGTTGGAGGGGAGGCGTTGTTATTAAAGGACAGAGCGGATCATGCCTAATGAGACGACGATGAGTTAATTTCGGGTTGGTCTTTTGCTTGGAGATGGAAGGGTTAAAAAATAAAACGTTCCCCAGTACCCAGTCCCCAGCTCAACACGCAAAATGAATAGACTCGAAGTAGGGAGTTAAAGCGTGGAAAGGGATGTCATGCCTGCTGCGGTGATGACCACGACATGATACTGCGCGTACACCGGAAAATAAGGGCGTCTCATTAAAATAGCTTTCCCTTTGAATGACCGATCTGATGGGGAGTTTCCATGCAGGGCTGCCGTTTTGCGTATAATCAATCGCACTTTTCAATCCACCGATGACTCCACTGGTTTAGAAAAGATTACACAAGTCAATTAAATGTATGACTGTAATGCACGAAAATTCTCGCGTTCTGTAATCTTTTCTCAATCGGTTAAGTCGTCGATGACTTAAAAAAACTTGCGGATATTTTAATTAATTAACAGAGTTTTCACCGATTGAGAAGAGATTATAGATCAGTGTATTTTCGTGCATTTCAGTCATACATTGAATTGAACTATGTAATCTTTTCTCAAGCGGTGGAATCATCGGTGAATTATAAAATACGATTGATTATAAGCAAAACGGATGCTCTGTTTCCATGGGATCATTTTTGGGAGTTCGCGGATCATGCAGTGCGCTGCCATACCGATACCAAAAGCAGTGGCGGCTCGTGAGATTTGGCAACCACGCAATTTGACCATTTGAACCTAGGTAAAATAATCGAATCTTGATGAGGCTGACAGCCTCCTGGAGAATCGCTTGTTTTACATTCGTTTAAATGGTGGAAAAGCGATGTTGCCTAATTGCACGAGCCGCCACTGACCGAAAGCCACAACAGCGCAATGAGAGATCTCCTTTGTCTCTCTTTCCTCCATTGAACCACGGTTTTGAACCGGCAATTCATCATTTCGGTTCGGTTCACGGATTGGAATTAGCGCATAAAATCGGTTCGGGGTCCGGTTCGGGTTCACGGGGACAAACAGATTGGTTCGAACTCTGGCGCGGCGGTTCAACTAAAAAAGAAAATGTAAAGTCATGGAAGAGTTTTTATCACAAATGCTTTCATACGTTTCTCACTCATTTAAATTTTAGCAGCTCTTCTTATTGCTGAATTTTTTTTTCGCTCCCAGGAGTAGAACATCGGAAACTTTTCATTACTTTTCCCTGCAGTTGTTCTCAATGTATTTTTTTAAATGGTGACTTTTCAAACAGGAGTTAAACATTTTTGAAAATATCAAACTTTGACTATCTTGAAAACAAATAACGATGTCGACCTTTGATTTGCGCCAAATTGATCGATTTTTTGTGCCCTTCTTTGGACAATGGATTACATTAAATTATAGAGGTTGTGATTTTTAAATACCGAGTTGGGGGGCTTATCATCCCTTGAAACAGTGCCTTCAAAATGCTCACCCCCCCCCCAAATATTGCTCTTTTTAAATTAAAAACATCCTACAAGTTTCATTTTTTGGTCTTCAGCCGTTAAAAAGTTATTCAGGTGTTACCCGATTTTCGATACAACCTGTATTGTATAAGATCAGTAAAACGACGATCTGTCATCGGCAAGGAGAGCACATATTTAGTATTGTCCTGCATGGTTTTCAAATTTTTCCCTTCAACAAGGTAGCACCAATTTAATGGTCTAATGGCGATGAAAGGGTTCGTAGGCTGCACTGCACGTGTGCCTTATACGGTCTGTGATTAAAAAAATTGGCTAAATATTAGAGAAAAAAGTCATCAATAATAATCCTTTCCGACCTTTTAAGCTTAATTTCAAACTTGCCGGTGGCGTTTCTAGGTTTAAATTACTTTTTCAAAGTGTTCTCCGTGATTTGAAATTAGTCTAGAAAATTTAAAAATGATAAAGTGGTGAAAAAATGTGTACTTTATGATTTTTGACCTTTTTTTTTGACGATCTTAGACTTTGGAGTACCGTTTCTATATAAACGTGTATATACTTTGATAAAAACTGCTGACATTTTTACATACATCAATTCACATTTGAAGAGCACGCAGACTTTTACGCTTAATATTTGTCAACCCTGCGTAGAAGTTCAGTTGCAATGAGCTCTCTTTGCCTCCTCTATATATTATACTAGCCGTTCCATGCACCCTACGGGCGCCCTCCACGGCCAGCATTCTAGGGTTACGGGCTAGTTGGTAGTTGGTAAAAAATGATAAAATGAAACGGAGTATTGGTGCTGAGAATTAAAGAGATGAAAATGTAAGAATGTGAGCGCAAAGCGCTTGCACTTTCTTGTATTAAATAAATAAATAAAAAAAAAAGATATTGCCGGGCAATGCGTAAAAAGAACTAATAAGACGCGGAGGATACCAAAATAAAAGCGTTGAAAATCGAAGAGGAATTATAAAAGAGAAGCGAGTGCTTAAAGGTTACATATAACGGTGACAATTCACGGAAAAAATAAATGCACAATGCGCTAAGAATGTTTTCTTAAAAAAAAAAAAAAATAATAATGATAATAAAATAAAAAAAAAAATTAAATCAAGAGCATACTGCAAAATATTAGGGACGTTATTCAACGATCCCGAGTGATTTAAGTCGAAATGATAAAAATTTAAAGAATAAAATGAAAAGAGAGGAAAGAAGAAGAAAGGCAAACGAATGGTTAATACGAAGAATGGGAGTGCGTTAGTCGAGAGAGATGAGCGTCCGTAAGGAGTGAGAGAGAAGGTTGCGGGTGCGGGCGAGGCGAGCGACAGAAAAATTTTGGAGAAAGAACGAAGTAATCAGTGCGCAAGAGATGAGCGACGAACGAACCTCCCCCCTCCACCGCTCTCGCTGCACTGACTCGTCAACTGATAAGGTGAGACTCTGCCGAGCGTAGAGTGGAGGGGAGGGGCAGATCAGAGAATCCAGCTCAGGCGATGGCGCGGAGCTGCGGAGCATCTCGTCACCTCGCTGTCCGTGCGTCGTGCGAAAATGAGTTTTCACTCTTATTTTAAAATTCATTTTGCGGCGCTCACAGACGACTTTTTCAAAAACTGTTCGGACAGATTTTTTCTAAATACCCTAAGGAATCATCGTGTCAAATTTGAGGGAAATCGCTTCGGCCAATTTTCGGGAAATAGAAAAAACATTTAGGAGGGACGACAGCTTTATATACAGGGTGTCTCAGACCACCTGGCAAGCTTTTATTGTGGCCAAACTAAGGCAAATATGAAAATTCGGTTAAACACGTGTAACGTATATCGACCCCAAAGAATTTGGGGAAAATATTTTCAGCCCCCCAAAACCACCCCTTGGGGGTTATTTAGGGGGGTGGGTACCCGTATCTCGAAAAAATCAAATGGAAAGGGTATGTTTTAACACTGGAATCTAATCCGGCATAAAAAAAAAAAACTTTTTTATACTTGAGTTTTTTTTCTAAAAACCACCCTTTTTTGAGTTAGGGGTGGTTTTCTAAAAAATTAGGGGTAATCTTTGATTGACCGCTGTGACCCTCCAAATCATTGGATTTGAGAAAACTAAGAAGTTTCTGAAAGAGCAGACCAAGGGCTTTCTTTTGATGTATCACATGCCTATTTTTTGTGAAAAGGGGTACAAGGCCCCCTCACCCCAAAATTTTGGGGCTTTGGGGGGCCCTACGTAAAAATTGTCAAATGTAAAAGTATGCCTTGTGATACATCATTTGAAAGGTCTTTTAGAGACGGACAAAATGATGCAACCAAAATTCGAAAAAATTACCCCGTTTCAAAATGGCGGCCGTTTTAAGATTTGGGGGCTCAAGGGGGGACCTTCAGAAAAATGACCCAAAATTGAGCGATACACAGCTAAAAAGGTCCTAAAAAGAGAAAAATAATGGTTCAAACCACGAGTCAAACCGACTTTTCAATCCAAAGTTACGGCCGATTGAAATTTAGGGGTGCCTTTTTGGGAAACCCAACTACCCCTAAATTTCAATCGCCCGTAACTTTGGATTGAAAAGTCGGTTTGACTCGCGGTTTGAACCATTATTTTTCTCTCTTCAAGACCCTTTTAGCCTTGTATCGTTCAATTTTGGATAATTTTTCTGAAGGTCCCCCCTTGAGCCCCCTAACCTTAAAACGGCCGCCATTTTGGAAGGGGGTGGTTTTTACGATTTTTGGGGGCATCACTTTTTTCGTCTCTGAGAGACCTTTCAAATGATGTATCACAAGGCATACCTTTGCATTTGACAATTTTTACGTAGGGCCCCCCGAAGCCCCAAAATTTTGGGGTGAGGGGGCCTTGTACCCCTTTTCACAAAAAATAGGCATGTGATACATCAAAAGAAAGCCCTAGGTTTGCCCTTTCAGAAACTTCTTAGTTTTCTCAAATCCAATGATTTGGAGGGTCACAGCGGCCAATCAAAGATTACCCCTAATTTTTTAGAAAACCACCCCTAACTCAAAAAAGGGTGCTTTTAGAAAAAAAACTTAAGGATAAAAAAGTTTTAATTTTTTATGCCTTATTAGATTCGAATGTCAAAACATACCCTTTCCATTTGATTTTTTCGAGATACGGGTACCCACCCCCCTAAATAACCCCCAAGGGGTGGTTTTGGGGGGCTGAAAATATTTTCCCCGAATTCTTTGGGGTCGATATACGTTACACGTGTGTAACCGAATTTTCATATTTGCCTTAGTTTGGCCACAATAAAAGCTTGCCAGGTGGTCTGAGACACCCTGTATATAATACTAGCCGTTCCAGACACCCTACGGGTGCCCTCCACGGCCAGCATTCTAGGGGCACGGGCTAGTTGACACTTTGACGCTTTGTTTGTTTTTCATTTAAAGAATCGTGGTTGTTAAACGAACGATTGAAGAAGTATGGTAAAAATTACTGACAAAAATGACGGATCAAATATTGGAGCGCTCAGGTTTAAGCAATGAGCGTTAGGACCGAGGGAGTTGCGACAGTTTTAACCCTTTTATCCCTGGTGTACATTTCTATGTACAGTCGGGGACAAAAAGAGTGTCAGATGGCTCCTTGAGGTAGGCCACCTGCAATACTTAAATTCATTGAGATAAGTACTGCGGGTGGCGTACTTTCAAGACATCTGACATTCTTTTTGTCCCTGACTGTACATCTGAATGACGCAACTTAAAGTTGCACTAAAAAAAAGAATAGGCTTTGGAAGAGTAGAATACTCCCCCACAGAAACAGTAAAAATGAAAGACTATTCCCCTAAACCCCCCTTACACCGTAAACTACACCTTTCACCTGTTTTACGGTCAAAATTTGTTGCTCACTATACAGCCGCCATCTTAGATTTGAACATTTTGAGAAACGGAGTTTAAATTCGTGATCAGCGGCCCAAAGAACCCCTTGAACAACACCTTTCACCTGTTTTTTTGGTCAAAATTCGTTGCTTACTATACAGGCGCCATCTTGGATTTGAAAATTTTGAAAAACGGACTCTAAATTCGTGATCAGCGACCCGAAAAACCCCTGAAACGACACCTTCCGCTACATTTTAGGTCAATCTAGACTTTATGGTAGTTAAATGTGCATACTGACACATAGTGCGTCGAGCGTCGTGCGAGAATGAGCTCTCCCCCTCTTATTTTAAAATTCAATTTGCGGCGCTCACAGACGACTTTTTCAAAAACTGTTCCGACAGATCTCCTCGAAATACCCTAAGGAATCATCGTGCCAAATTTGAGGGAAATCGCTTCGGCCAATTTTCGGGAAATAGAAAAAACATTTTGGAGGGACGTCAGCTTTATATATATAACTAGCCGTTCCAAGCACCCTACGGGCGCCCTCCACGGCCAGCATTCTAGGGTTACGGGCTAGTTGGTAGTTGGTAAAAAATGATAAAATGAAACGGAGTATTGTTGCTGAGAATTAAAGAGATGAAAATGTAAGAATGTGAGCGCAAAGCGCTTGCACTTTCTTGTATTAAATAAATAAAAAAAAAAAGATATTGCCGGGCAATGCGTAAAAAGAACTAATAAGACGCGGAGGATACCAAAATAAAAGCGTTGAAAATCGAAGAGGAATTATAAAAGAGAAGCGAGTGCTTAAAGGTTACATATAACGGTGACAATCCACGGAAAAAATAAATGCACAATGCGCTAAGAATGTTTTCTTAAAAAAAAAAAAAAAAAAAAAAAAAAAAAAAAAAAAAAATTAAATCAAGAGCATACTGCAAAATATTGGGAACGTTATTCAACGATCCCAAGTGATATAAGTCGAAATGATAAAAATTTAAAGAATAAAATGAAAAGAGAGGAAAGAAGAAGAAAGGCAAACGAATGGTTAATACGAAGAATGGGAGTGCGTTAGTCGAGAGAGATGAGCGCGAGCGTCCGTAAGGAATGAGAGAGAAGGTTGCGGGTGCGGGCGAGCGACAGAAAAATTTTGGAGAAAGAACGAAGTAATCAGTGCGCAAGAGATGAGCGGCGACCGAACCTCCCCCCTCCACCGCTCTCGCTGCACTGACTCGTCAACTGATAAGGTGAGACTCTGCCGAGCGTAGAGTGGAGGGGAGGGGCAGATCAGAGAATCCAGCTCAGGCGATGGCGCGGAGCATCGCGTCACCTCGCTGTCCGTGCGTCGTGCGAAAATGAGTTTTCACTCTTATTTTAAAATTCATTTTGCGGCGCTCACAGACGACTTTTTCAAAAACTGTTCGGACAGATTTTTTCTAAATACCCTAAGGAATCATCGTGTCAAATTTGAGGGAAATCGCTTCGGCCAATTATCGGGAAATAGAAAAAACATTTAGGAGGGACGACAGCTTTATATATATAATGCCTCTGTGCTCTGTGCTTTCCTCCCTCCTTTCTCTGTCCCTCGTTTTCTATACCTTTGATCATAATCCTCAAGTAAGTATTTTGCCCATTAACAGTAGCTTATTCGACTCGGTTGGATTAAAAATAAGGCAAAGGAAGGCAAAGGAAAGGGAAACCTCATATTACTTGATTTTCCATGCGTCAGCATCTGTACCTATAAGAGCGTAAAAGAGATATACTATTATTTACTCACTATCAAAGTATCGAACATGAGAAAAAGATGTAATCTAAAATTGGCCTCATTATTTTTGAAATAGATGGTCATGACTCTTCGTTTGGTGATTGTTTAACTTCAACCAGCGTTAAGGGGGTAAATTAATTACCCTCCCCTCCCCAAATGTGTTCTTCCCTATTACATATTAGGGTCTGAAACTTTTATAAAAAAATGTCCAAATTAATTTCCAAAAGTTTTGTCGCGCGGATGGATTGCGTCACAGACCATGGACACATCTCGCCTTCGCAAATGGGGTGGACTTGGGATGACTGCCCCCCGGTGACCCACGTTTTCCTTTTCTCTTCTTTTCTCTCTTTCTTCTCCCTCCCTTACCCTTCTTTAACCTCTTTTTTGGCTGAACCGGGGACGACGACCGCCCTTACGCCCCCGTATCCATCAATGAACGGAAGACTTCCGTTTTTTTTACTAGGTTATAGCCATCGTGGCTCGAGTATTCTATCGAAACAGAACGGAACACTCCAGCAACGTACTCTGACGAGTCGGTCCGCCGATCGTGGTGACTTGTGTTCCACTGGGATATAACCTTAAACCAGAGAGTTCTGCTCGAATCATGATTTCTTTCACCGGTCGGCTGGTCAACAGCACAAGTTTCATTTCGGTAAAAAAAGAAAAGATGAATAGTTGAGGAAATATCATCCGTGACGGAAGGACGGACATTTTTCGGCATATGGTTTTTTGGGTTCCTGGGAACATCAAATGCGAAGAAATGGAGCTAACTCAATTTTCAATTTTTTCATGATTATAATACTTTCTCTATCCTATGGGGAGTGAGAAAGTAAAAAAAAAAAAAAAAAAAAAAAAAAAAAAAGAGAGAGAGAAGAGCCTTTCCTTAATAGATGGCACAGAAAATAATTAAATTGCGTAAAAGTCCGTATAGTAATGGGGGGGGGGGACAAAAAACAAAAACAAAAAACAATCGGAACGCTAGCCGAACCACATTCAACTGACAACCAATCGTACCGTTCTGGTGTTCCATCATGTTCCATCACTGAGAGAATTCTTTTTTTAATCCAAGGTGTATTTCGTTTCTGTTAGAAAACTGCACAGTGAAATATTGACTAAGGGGGAAGGAATTCCTTTAACCCAAGGAAAATGTCTGCTTCTACAAGTAAAAGATTCCTTGCTGTGACAGTGATCCTCCTTAATGCAATCAGAACTTTACTTGGCGCAAGGAAAACTGTCACAAGTAAACGAGTTTCCTTGTTTTTAAAGAAGTGATTTCTCTCGGTGATGCATGTAAAAATTAGCCTTGTACGAAGACCACGCCAAGACCGGCCACGAGATGCTTATAATGTCAAAATTTCCACCTAATATCAAGAAATTTGTTCAACACTTTTTTTCCGCACTTCTTTTTGTACAGTAACACCGCTTTTGAGAATACACTGGTGAGTGCTTCCTATAAATCACAACGGCGGTGTCCCACTTTACTTTCAAAGGCATAACAATAAACAACGATGCAATGACGAGCGGGGGGCGTGTGACGCCGCAAACTTAACGTCATTCCTCAGAATCTCTCTCTCTCTCTCTCTCATTCTCTCTCTCTCTCTCTCTCTCTCTCTCTCTCCTTCTCTCTCCCTCTCCTTCTCTCTCTGCAGAATGAAATTCTTCAACTTATCGTCGGAGTTCATTTAACATGCTCAAAATAAAAATTTATTCTCAAACTCACCCCTCTATTTTCCCTTCATTTTATTACTGTGAACTTTTTTTTCCCTTCTCCCCCCCTTTTTCTTGGTCCTCTCCCGCAAGATGTATTGTCGAGTAGTGTATCGCAAACAAAAGGGGAGCTATCAGAAGTACTGGGTACATGGGTGCCGACTAAGGGTAGGAGGAGCGCTGGGTGTTGGGGGTGTTGGGGGTGTCGGGGGTGGGTGGAGAAGAAGGAGCTTTCTGAAGGCGTAGAGCGTGATATTTTACGAGTGCCGAAGATCTACGCCGAGCTTAAGTTTTTGATGCACACACGCACACTCCCAAACTTACACATACAGCACACAGCGGATATGCTCTCTGCGTGGGCAATTGCAGCAATATTTCGTGTTTCGATTGATTTCCAACCAGACTTAGAGCCTCAATTTAAAGAATGCCACCAGCATGATTTGTCCACGATTCAATTCATTGAATAAACATTGTTTTGAAAAAGAAAAGGAAACTTGAAGCTTTGACGGAATCAAGAAAATGTCCTATTCTCTTTCTTTAACTGTAAGAAACGAAGTTGTTATAGAAAAGCTCAGGATTAAGGGCAAAAATCATCTGACTGCCCCTAATCCGCCCTTTTCTAACACCCGCGCACTATGGTCTGACATCGTCAAAAAAAGGCCAAAAATCAGAAAGTGAATTGATCATCAATTTATCATTTATAAACGTTCAAAACTAATTGTAATCACAGAGAACACTTGAAATTATAACATTTTAAACCTAGAAATGGCGCAGAAAATTTTTAAATTAAGCTCGAATGGTCAAAAAGGATGATTTTTGATTACTTTTTTTCCACTGATTTTTTTTGAAACTTTTTTTCTATCTCAGACTACAGTGCCACGTTGCCCATAGTGATCAACTCATTCGACCATCATGAAGTCATTTTATTCAATGAGAGAGTCCCATCTATTTGTAGTTTTCTAAATGCTGAGAAAAGATATTAGAGAAAGCTGCAAGTAGATGGGACTCTCCCATACTCCCATAGTGACCCGCTCATTCGACCATCATGTAGTCATTTTATTAAATGCTTTGGTTGAGTTTGTGAGTGAATTTTGATACTTTTTGATTTTCGCAAAATTGTTCTCAAGTAATCTTACATATAGGAATCTACCCTCAATAACGCTGTAGCAAAAGTTTGAAACAGATCCATTTCTTAGCGGATACTTCTTTTCTAACTATTCCAACCGATATAAAAATAAGAAACAAATGGCCGAATAAATTTCAAGATTCATACATAAATTCGACATAGATGGGCGAAAATCCAATCGAATCGGTCATATTTCTTGCATTACAATCATACGTTACAAACTCACCAAAAGTTAAGATGACTGACCGTGAGAATTCTTAGGTTCGTTCTGGGAATATGTATTTGTTACTTACCTGAAAAAGAAAAACAAAAGATAATGTAATTAATAGACAAGATATGACATAGGTGGAATAATAAAGAAAAGACAACTGGGGTAACTTGGCCACGTTTTTACAATGCTGTCTCAAAAACTGATCTTCAAAATACATATTTAAAGTACCCTGCAGATTTTCAGAATATAATTTTAATGGTGCATATATATTATGTTAGCTTTGCTAAACAAAATTCACCCCTTCAAAATTTAATTTCTAGATACTAAATTTCGCCTAGCACACCCTCTATATTTAATAAACGGTCCTCAAAGCGGCCCTGAGTCAAATATCATAGGTTATTTTATAAGAAAAACCAACACTAACATGTCACTCGTATTAAAGCAAAAAAAAAAAAAAAAAAAAAAAAAAAGAGAGAACAGTTTTTCATAACCGAAAATCTATGTTTCAATCCAGTTTGCGACCGTTCAGGAATCAACCCATTACAGTGAGTCTTACAGACCAGGTTAGTTCAAAAGAACATCACTCTTCCGTCTTCCGTGTACGTAGGGAAGGTAGTTAACTGTTAGTACTCGTGGGAGTTGGAATTGCCTATACTACGAATTGAAGGCGCCCGAACGAAGCCTTATCTTGTAAGTGTTTTAATCGATGATCGAGTTTATCCTAAATGAGGACTAAAAAATGTAAAATAGACCAGAAGAGAAAAACGAGTATACTCGGGCTTGACCCATAAAGGTTTAATGTCAAATAAACAAGTTAAAAAAAAAAAAAAAAAAAAGTGTCGATTCCTCAGTTCTCATTATTTGGAAGAAAGCCATCACGCGCCTCGGCTCGATACCAACAGAATGAGAGGATAGGCGTCATAAATGTTCTAAGGACCAAGGACCGAGTGAAAGACTTGTGAGAGTGATTAGGAACAAAGCTGCGTATCACGACGGAAACGCTGTATGGATAATTAGCATGGGCGCGTTTCCGCGTACAGCGAGATGATCGAAGAGGGTGAGGTTGTTTTAAGGTGGAGGGGAGGGGTGGAAGGGAGGGGAGGAAAGGAAAGGGGAGGGAAAAGGGAGCCGTTAATGAAGAAAGATGATTCCGTCAAGTCATCGCTGTCTCCGTCGCGCGTTCTCACTTTTTCAGCGCGGTTGATCAAATTCTGATGACGAAAGAAAACGCCGCTCATTTTACATGGACTAAGATGAGGAATATCCTTTTTTTGACGCACAATGTGGCAACCTCGCTCTTCGGTCGAGTTTTCATGTCACTTGGAATGATCAACGAAGTCTGATAATGAATCTTGTCAGTGGTGTCTACACTCCGTCATCTTCGTCGACGAGTCACGTGACGTGACGTCACTCCGATTCGCGTCAAGTGTATCCAGTTCAGATTTTCGTCTCTAATGAGGACTATTTTCCAATGAGCTTTCGAAAGTTTTAGTGAAGAGTGGAAGATTCAAATGTTCCAATCAGCAGACGCGGGTTTGTTGAGCGGGAGATTTAAATTTCCTTATCAGTAACTGGTTCAATATGATTGCAGGAGATTTAAAATTCCCAATCAGACGCGGATTTGTTGATCAAGAAATTTCAAGTCCAGTAAATCACCAATTCAATAAGAGCATGAGATTTACAGTGCCCAATCAGACTTGGATTTGTCGAGCGGGAGATTTAAATTCTCCAACCAGTCACAGCCGCGAAGTGTTGCGAACCATCGGATCGAATTGTAACCGCGGGATCAACTGATCAGGATCAATAAAGACGATGATCAAACCACAATAATCGAATGATTGACGTCATTGCGACAGGGCATACAATTATGATCAAAACCCTCAAATCTCAGTAAAATTGAGTCAATCAGTACAAGTATCAATGGATTTATTGCCATATTTGCGCGCTTACTGCTTGCTTACCCTTCATCTGATCGGAAAGAATAATCATTAAGGTTCGCATTGATTCGATACGATGGCAATACTGTTGAGAAAAAAATATTTTCTTTGTTATTAATAATTTATCATTAATCTTGGCATCATGGCTGTTACTCAGCTCAGACAACCCTGTATCATTTTTTTCTATCAATCAGCACTATTGCTGAGCATATTTTTCTCTCTCACCTCCTAGAGTAGTCCTCGTTCAGCGCTCATAAGAGCAATTGTTTTGTGTAACTATTTACAAATAAAACTGTTTGCCTCCGCTTAGAGGTATCCTAAGCTTTAAACATGCGTTCTACTTTCGGGGTGTTTTCCAAATAATTCAACAGGTTATGGGCCCAGGCCCCCCTGCCCGTAGTCGTATGTTGAAAGTTGTGAAGTGAATACTTAATAAGGCTAGTGTCGTTATTGTGTCTGTGCCGAATAATATTACTCGTGTCGTTTTCTTTTGGCGGACAATTTGTTTAAATTTTTTTTTCCTACAGAAAAATGGGTTGGTTCAACGATGAAAACATTGAAATTGTCAATGACTTCGATGTACACGATGCTACGCTGTATACTCTTTTCGCTTTATTGGTGTTCGTGTTAATAGTATTCTATATAAAACAAAAATGCAAAAAGATCAATCGGAAAATTGATGAAGCTCGGAGATGCAGAGTATAATTTTACTAAAAATTTATTTCTACAGTGTTTTTTTTCTGTCACAAAAATTTCTCTCGTGTCGTGCGCGTGTTTGTCGTTAAATCGTCGAGAGCAAAAAAAAAAAAAAAACAATTTGTGCAGTGTGTCTCTGTCACAATATTGGTAAAAATAATAATAAAAATCGTTCTTTGCAGTGTTTTTTTCTGCCACAGTATTTTTTTCGATATAGTCTCTTGTGTCGTGTATGCGTTAGTCATGGAATCGTCAGAGCTATCGGGAGTGACAAAATTAAAAGGAATTGGCAATTTTCAAGCCTGGAAATTTGAGGTGGAAATCCACATGGAAGCACAAAACCTCATGGGAGTACTGGAAGGAACGTCGAGAAAACCATCTGGTACCGACAAAGACCCTGTGGACTCAAAGGTGTTAGCAGAATGGATCCGTAAGAATGGTCAGGCGAAGAAACTAATTATTTCTACTGTAGAGAAAGGTATACTATCTCATTTATTAAACTGCTCAACGGCTCATGAAATGTGGACAAAATTGCTCCAAATTTACAGCACAGGAAACAAAGAACAGAAAATAAATTTAATGCAACGTTATTTTGCAATAACGTATGAAAGAGGTTCTGATGTAATGTCACATGTGAGCAAAATAGAGAACATGTTTTGTCAGTTAAAAGCTCTAGATAAAGATCTTAGCGAGGATTTTTTGATTGGAAAAATCTTGTCCACTTTGCCTCAGGCCATGAACTCCTTCAAAACATCCTGGGAAATGATAGGAAAAAAGGAACAAACGTTAGAAAATCTTAAATCAAGACTACAGATTGAAGAAGGTAGATTGAATTCAGGAAATGATGAAACGGTCGCATTTGCTGTCGGATCTCCTGGAATAAAGTGTCACAGGTGCAATATGCGTGGTCATGTGAGAAAAAACTGTAGAGTGAAACTCGGCGGTAAGAAAAATGAGAAACCTGGTGATGTCAAATACGGGAAATTTCCCCAATGCTCAATCTGCAAGAAATTTAATCACCCAGAAGAGAAGTGTTTCTTTAAAGACAAAAATGAGCAAAACAAAACTAAAAACAAAGAAGATAAGGGAAACAAAGCGTGTTTTGTTGCTCATAACCTTACTGAATTTAACAACAGTTGGATTATTGACTCAGGATCAACGTCTCATATATCAAATGACCAATCTATAATTCAAAATTTTCAAGAAAATGAAGGTTTTGTGGGTGTAGCTAAGAAAGGCAATAATTTAAAAACCGAAGGTTCAGGTGATGTAAACAGTCAAAATTGCATGCTCAAAGATGTCTTGTTCTCTCCTGATCTGTGTATGAATCTCATGTCTGTGAACTCAATCGTAAAAAATGGCGGTGTTGTCACTTTCTGCAATGAAAAGGTAGAAGTCAAAAAGGATGGTGAGACAATTTTAGAGGGTCAACACTTGGACAATGGACTGTTTATGATCAATTTGGGTAAGGAGTCTGGTAAAAGTGCTTTTTCGGTAACCAAAGATGACAACGTCAAAACATGGCACAGAAAGTTGGGTCATCTTGGCATCGAAAATATGAAAAAACTTGTTAAATTAAGTGAAGGTATGAATCTGACTAGAACTGAACTGCATGAAATTAGGAACTTTGATTGTGATGTGTGTTTCGAGGCGAAACAATCGCGAACAGCCTTTGGTAAGTCTAGAACAAAGGCGACAAGACCCTTGGAAATAATAACGTCTGATTTATGTGGAAAAATTGAACCAAGTACATGGGACGGGAAAAATTACATGATAACATTTACTGATGAATACACCGGTTTCGTACAAGTCTATTTGGCGGCTAATAAAAATGAAACTTTCGAGTACATTAAAGAATATACAGAAGAGGTCGAGTCTAAATGGGAAACTAAAATTCATAAACTTCGCGTTGATAATGGAGGAGAGTACATTGGTCAAAATGTGCGTGAATGGTGCAAGAAAAAAGGCATAATTCTCGATTATACTCCCCCCTATACACCTCAACTGAACGGCGTGTCAGAGCGTCTAAACCGAACTCTTTTTGATAAAGCGCGTGCTCTATTATTTGACTCTAATCTTGATAAAGAATTATGGGGCGAAGCGGTGAGACTTGCTGCCTATCTGGCCAACCGAAGTCCCAAAAATGGTCTAAATGAAACTCCTTTTGAACGCTGGTTTAAAAGAAAACCTGATTTAGGAAACCTTCGTATATTTGGCAACAAGGTACACGCAAAAATTCTGACAAAACGGAAAAAGTTGGACAAGCGTAGCCAAGAATATTTGTTTGTAGGTCATACTCTTACTGGTTATCGACTTTGGTGCCCAACAGAGCGCAAGATAGTGGTGTCAAGAGATGTGCGTTTTCATGCTGAAACAAGTGAGAAAATTCCGTCAGGAAAAATTGCAACACTGCCAAGTCTAGGCAACGATGAAGAAAACAGCCAAAGTGATAGTGAGAGCGAAGATGAAGCTGAAGAAGCGAAGATGAAAGAAGAAGAAGAAACTGGCGGCGGCGACACAGTGGTCGAACGTGATGAAAATGAAGCCATGCAAATATTCGGAAAAACAACAACAAGATCAGGTAGACAAATAACAGTACCTGATCGCTATGGCACTGAAATACCAAGCGCGTTTGTAGGACTGACGTACAAAGAAGCAACAGAAGGAGAAGACAAAGAAAAATGGAAGAGAGCGATAGACGAAGAAAAATCGTCGCTCAGTGAAAACAACGTCTGGGATTTGGTGAATGAATCAGAAACTCGCGGAAAGAAATTGCTGTCAAGCCGTTGGTTATTCAAAATCAAAGATGACGGACGCTACAAAGCTCGCCTTGTCGTGCGCGGGTGTGAACAGAAAGCAGGTGTCGATTACGAAGAAACTTTCAGCCCAGTTGTCAACTCAAGCCCGATGAGAATAATTTTCGCCTTAGCAGCAGAGAAAAATTTTGAAATTGCAAAATTCGATATTAAAACGGCATTTCTGAACGGTGATCTGAATGAAGAGCTTTATATGAAGTTACCGGAAGGCTATGAAAGTGATGGAAAATGTTGCAGACTCAGAAGAGCATTATATGGTCTAAAACAAGCCCCTGCCTCTTGGAACACGAAATTTACTAGTTTTCTCAAACAGAGAGGGCTAAAACAAATGAAAACAGATAAATGCATCTTTACAAATGAATCGAGGTCAATGTTTCTCGCTATTCATGTTGACGATGGTATTTTAGTCGGAAGCGACTCGAGAAGAATGAATACACTGTTGCAAGACTTAGAGAGGGAATATGGAATTACAAAAACCTATAATCCGGATACTTTTTTGGGAATTGAAGTGAAACGTGAAAATGGTGGAATCACACTTTGTCAAGAAAAGTACATAGAGTCCGTACTTAAAACTTTCAATATGAACGATGCCAAACCTGCAGTGACACCAATGGCGTCAATTGATGTAAAAGAAGATGATGGAAAACAAAACTCTGAAAACAACGTGGAATTTCCATATCGTCAAGCGGTGGGAAGCTTACTATTTTTGGCAAACAAAACACGTCCGGACATATCATATGCTGTCGGACATGCCAGTCGTTTTTTGGAGAATCCAAGCAAGAAAAATGTCGTTAGTGTGAAAAGAATCATGCGGTATTTACGTGGAAGCGGCAACGCTGGACTGACATATAAACGAAGTGGAAATATGAACCTCATCGCATACTGTGACGCGGATTATGCAAGTGATCCACTCACGCGGAAAAGCACAACAGGCTATGTTATTTACTTCTGTGGAGCTCCGATCAGCTGGTGTTCTAGGAAACAACCGATTATTGCCCTATCTACGACTGAAGCAGAATACGTGTCGGCTGCCGAATGTGTGAAAGAGTTGTCATACATTAAAAGTTTGATTGAAGAACTGACTTTGAGCGAATTAAAAATCGATCTCAAAGTGGACAATCAAAGTGCGATAAAATTAATGAAAACTGGAGTCGTCCATAAACGTAGCAAACATATAGACGTCCGTTTTCACTACATCCATGAAAAGATTACCGAGGGAATCTTGAACGTTGATTACTGCCCCACGGAAGATCAAATCGCGGATGTGTTTACGAAACCTCTCGATCGAGAGAAGTTCGCAAAATTCATGAACTGTATTATGAATCGAAACAAGTGATTGCAAAATTACTTGCCTATATTTATCTTAACTACATATATATCAATCTATAATCAATAATTAATAATAATTAGCAGTTAGCAATTTTTTTACTTAAAACTAAACAAACAAAATATTTAGAGAGGGTGTTGAGAAAAAAATATTTTCTTTGTTATTAATAATTTATCATTAATCTTGGCATCATGGCTGTTACTCAGCTCAGACAACCCTGTATCATTTTTTTCTATCAATCAGCACTATTGCTGAGCATATTTTTCTCTCTCACCTCCTAGAGTAGTCCTCGTTCAGCGCTCATAAGAGCAATTGTTTTGTGTAACTATTTACAAATAAAACTGTTTGCCTCCGCTTAGAGGTATCCTAAGCTTTAAACATGCGTTCTACTTTCGGGGTGTTTTCCAAATAATTCAACAAATACGATGGTCTGCGCGGTCACCACAAACGATTAAATATATATTCAATGGAAATTCCGGTTATTCAGCAACTACGTATGATTTACGCATCCGTTCTACGACATATCATACAAGCACCGAAGATTTTAGTATGAATTTAGAGACAAAGGTACTATCGATGTTAGTGAAGAGAGGGAGGGAGGTGGAGAGAGAGAGAGAGGAAGAAAGAGAGAGAGAGAGAGAGAGAGAGAGAGAGAGAGAGAGAGAGAGAGAGAGAGAGAGAGGAGGAGGCATGGGTACAGCCGAGAGATAGGTGGGGTGGAAGAGCTGAAAGGGGGGGTGGAAAGCTCAGCTCCGCGCTCAACCCGTCTCGTATTGTTATGTATTAAGTGTGTGTATTTTAATCTCATGATAGCTTTTAGTGCGTCGCGTCGGGAGGAATCAGGGCTAAGCGAGCGGAGTGAGGAACAAGGGTGGGAGATACGAGGGGGGCAAGGGTAGCGATTTGCCGCTATTAATTGTCGAGTAGCTCGCTCTGGGGGGCCCCCCGCTTCTTCCCGAAGGGCTCCCTCCTCGCTCTCCCGTTGCGAGGAATTGCTTGCTCAGCACTTTAAAGCTTTCCCGAACCCGTTTTAATTTCGGGCGAGGTTTTTAAATGTTTGATTCTTTTTCGTTTCGGTTTCCATTTCAATTTGCATTCAGATGGCGCGGTTGTGACTTTCGCGCTGATGTTGGTGTGGTGTTGGATTGTTGGTTGCCGTGTGATGTTGCGGCCTGAGCACCCCACGCTTGAATCAACACGCCCACGGCGGCGGGCGTGGAGCGGCGGTTGACGAATTGCTCCCGTATCGATTCGATAATCACCGAAGCCGGCGTGAAAGCTCCAGGAGCTTCCACGAAGCTTTGGGTCGATTGATTTGAAATGAAGATTATTCGTGAGTAAAGGGGTGGAATCACAAAAAAAAAAACAAAACAAAAAACAAAACGAAAAAAATATGGTGATGATAATAATAATAACAATAATAATAAAACAGAGGTGATGGAACAAAACCGGTGACTCCAAAAATCTCTTTGAAGCTCTTACAATAAAATTAATGATATCACTTTTTTACTTTTCATTGTATTATCTACAGTGAGTTAGGTGCCCGGCTAACGAGATAAATTTTATACCAATGATACAGTTTAGACTATTTCCTAAACGACGGCGACGGCGCGACCTGGCGGTGCAGTGTAGAGCAACGAGAAAATCTTTCTGGTGGAAGGGAGGGAATTTAAGATGATATACCTTACACCTCCGTCCTCCCTCCTTGGTTGTGCTGCTGAGTTTCCAGCAACAATGGTTCAAAATACACCAAATCGAGTGTCAGATTCGAAGAGACTTCAAAATTTCACACACGTGGCGATAGTAAAATTGTGAACTTGACGAAATTTCTGGGTTGAAAACCGTCAGAGAAACGTTTGAGCCCATGGACTTTAAATGGACCATATACTTTACTAAGTACTATGTAGTGCATAGAGACGACGCACTATAGCTATCTCAGCCATTTTTAAATTGCTTGGTAATTTTTGTTTAGGGGAACGATAAAACAACGTCCAACTGAACCCTACGTTGGTTGATGATGTCAAACGATGCTGATGTTAGTAGACAATGAGTCTGAAGCTTCAGAGTTGCGTCGTTGATCAGCAGCCAACGTAGGGTCCAGTAACGTAAGAATATTAGAGGTAGTTTCAGAAGTGTAGGCGTAGGCACACCTAAACCGGTAATCTTTAAAAATTTTCATAATTATTTCTCATTTTATAAAATAAAAATAAATGAAAATGAATCTGAGCGATGCTTATCCATAAAGGAACGCTTTAAAATCAAAATTTTTCAGTCGGAGGTAAGTTTTTTTTTTTTTATTATTTTTTTATTTTTATTTGAAGGAATGAAAACGAAATAATTCGCCAAAGGATTACGGTCTAGGTACGCCTACACTTCTGAAACGAGCTCTATTGTTGCGAGGTTATTTTGTCAATTCCCCGAAAAAAGAAAGAATAGACAAAAATGGGGAAAAAATAAAAAATTGCCTGCGGGCCGATCATTTACTTCATCGTTAAACCGATCATTAAGACTGTCTAAGAGTGATGCTATTGGTCGAATATTGTAAAACTTATTGTTAGCCGTTGCCATGGTAACCATCGTTATGGTGTCCGTTTTTTAAAGGTTACTCATGAATAGCCTTTATAAAACGAGACTCTTAACGATGGTTACCACAGCAACAGCCAAGTTTTACAATTTTCGACCAATAGCATCACTCGTAGACAGTTTTTTTATCGGTTTAATGATGAAGTAAATGATCAGCCCGCTGGTCTCTCTAGGACACATATGTATTTTCTCTGCTGATACCTGAAGTCTAGGGACCAAGAGAGGATTGGACGGGATTAAAGGTTGGGCGCAAAATGACGCAGTAACATCAGCAGAAAAGTAATTAAGGCACGGAAAAGCCGTTGGCGGGAAGGTCCAAAGCCAAAGCGACGTGAAGGGGGTGGGGCGGATCGGGGAAGCAAAGGAGCTCACAGCGTTATTAGAACTTTTGACTTGGCCCCGCGGATCTGCCAAGCAAATATTGACAACTTCTGTTTGTCTGCACCTCATCCCTACCCCTATCCACACCCCGCCCTGTCATTTCGCCCCCTCCGGCCTCCCCTCCCCTCTGCTCTTCCTACTCACTCATGTCACGATCAAGTTACTTCCAACATTGATTGATTGCGACCAGACACCAGGCTAGCAGCTAGCTTCTGGTCTGATTCTTTTTTTGATCTCACTCCAGAAAAATTGAAGTTTTCTTAAGTTCGGACGTTTTGACGTTTCCTTATTCCTTATTCCTTAGTGATCTCCTAATGAAGGATGGACCTCGCACCCAACCATCATCCGTTATGAAGGAGTCATTTACCGCAATATTCGCACTATGGTGTGAGACAGCATCGGCTCGTGCAATTCGGCAACAATGTTTGCTCTCTATTTGAATCAATGCTCATACAATCGATTGTTTAGCATAGAATAAAATGGAGGAGGAACGCTGTTGCCAAATTGCCTGCGCCGCCACTGGTGTGAGATCGAAAAAAAAGTGGCAAAAATCAGTGACAAAAATAATCAAAAATCATCATTTTCAATCTTAATCCTCCACTGAGAAAAATCACTTCTTTAAAAACAAGGAAACATTTTCCTTGCGCGAAGTAAAGTTCTGTTGCATGAAGCAGAATCACTGTCACAACAAGGCATCTTTTACTTGTAGCAGCAGCAAAAATTTCTCCTTAGTCAATATTTAACTGCGCAGTTCCTTTCACACAAACGAAATACACCTTGGATTAAAGATTATAGAATTCTCTCAGTGTTATTTCTGACTTCCGGATGGACTGGATAAGAACGGGGAACTGTGGTTGGTGGAGACGAGTCACGTGTTTGTCAAGTCTAATCAAAGTATAGAATATATCTCATTGGTTATTAGATGCGCAAGAGTGTTACATTAATTCTGTATTTTGATTAGACTTGACAACCACGTGACTCGTCTCCACCAATCACATTTTCCCATTCTTATCCAGTCGATCCAACAGTTGGTTATTTCAAGAATCGGTCCCGCTGCCCTGGTTAGAAAGATATATCTCCGTTTGTTCACTCAAATTAAATGAGTAGGTAATTATTACTACTCCACGGAGTTGATTTTGCATATTCTTCTAAATGAAGGGGGCTCGACAAATGCTGTATCTTAAATACCAACTGTTTGGAGTAGCCTCTGTCAATGATTCACATTTGAGAGGCAGATCTAGGTAAGGAAACAATTTTACTCGGGCTGTGTTATTAAAAGGCTTAACTTAAACTTTTCAGTAACATTTCTAGGCTTAAATTACTTGTTAAAAGTGTTTTCTATGAGATTAAAAAATTGGTCTTGGAAGTTTATAAATGTTAAATTGATGGGAAATTTAATTTCTGATTTTAGGCTAATTTTGTAAGATCTCAGGCCATAGTGCCTCGCCTATATATAGCTAATTCGTTTATTTTAATTGATTGAAAGATTCTGCATGATTTTAAATTACCACATTCTCAACTTCACCATTATAATATTCTGGTAGTGGCAGCTCCTACATTTGAGAATTCGTGCTTTCTTGCCATATTAATTGACCAGCACACCGACTTAGGTGATAAAAACGAATCGTGAATGGTTCAATCTAAGTATAAAGCCTCACATACTATAATTATATACATGGAAACCCCGTAAAGCATGTGCATGAGGATTCACAATTTGGGGTCTCCAGTAAAACCGATTATACTTGTGGTTTCTCCAAAGAATGACTCAATGGGGCTCTGGCAAATTTTTGCTGTGAGCAAATGAAAGGTAAAGAGAAACACAGAGATATGTCTCAATTAGATAGGAATCTCCCATGATACCTGCGTCTCTCTGCCATTAAGCCCGATTCTGAGAGTGAGTTTCTTGATTTTTTTAGTGTACTCATCGTCATTTTTACAGGTATTTATGTAAGATTCGACTCTTCAATCCTCTATACCAAAAATTTGCAGGATCCTTATTATTGGGAGCTAAAAGGGGTGGTTTGGACGAGAATTCTGGGATCCCCCCCTCCGAATTCTTTAGTGAGTGCATGTTGCTTTTTTCCGTTCCCTAAATCTATACAATGCAACAAATCTCTCTTCAACGACAGAACGTATACATATATACACGACTCCCATTCAAAAATATAAGTGAAAGTGAGCTACCAAAGGATGCATCGTTTAGTTGTTATTCTGTGCAGAGGGGAGTAGTGGGTAGCCCTTCCGTAATTTCATAAACTCATCAAATGGAATCTGATTGGATATCCGGTCCTCGCGTTTCACCCTCAATAAGTTTAGTTCCGCCAAGGCTTTTCCCCCGTCAGCAGTTTTCATTCGGACGAAAAAACCGGGAGGCAAATAGAGCGGGAACATAACCGATCTGTGTATGTATATGGTTGCCTCACAGAAAATGCCTGCTTCAATTCCGACAGATTTGACAATAATCCAACATTCTCCCATTCAAGGGAAGATTGACGCTCCAGTAAACCCGAAAGCTCATCCAAACATTTCAAAAGTTCTTCTTACATTTTCTTTTCTGATTACTTTTAGCGGAGTTAAAACAACGCAGGTAGATCCTAGAGTTCCCAGATAAAAATAAAAAAATAACGACTATAATGACTAGTGGCTATAGACATGTGTGTTAGTGAGAGGCAGGAAATTCAAAATTTACCGATCAAATTTCGATTTTTTTTTTTTTTTTTTTTTTTCATTTTATTAATTTTTTTTTAAGCATCAAAGCCAAACAGATCTCTGGATTTTAAATTTCCCGCTCCTCACTAAAACAGTACATAGTCGCATAATCCTCAGTTTTAAAAGATCGAAATTCGATCAGAGCCATGTCATGGCGACCGGAAATCGATCTAAGCAGTATCGTAATGCGATATAATCGTTCCACTAATTTTAGCTTTATTATATTACAATTTTTGCCGAGATATTCCTGAGAAGTTGTTTTGTTTTGTTTTTTTTTTTCGAGATAATTATGCAAATTTACCATCAATGCAATTTAACTTTAATCGAACAGTAGCACCATGCGGAGTTGGAAAACGGTAATGAACGGTGAAGACTCGTCTACAGTTGGTGAAGCACTGATTCATTATAGAATCGATTGTTTTACGCAGAATGAAAAGGAAGAAAAACATTGCTGCCAAAATGCACGCACGAGTCGCCACTGCCCTAAACATAGTTTTTTAATCCTTTTGCCGAAATAATGCTGGTATGTATCCCGATTGACGTTTATTGACGGATTTTAGTACGATGTCAACGGTTTGCGTATACAATGCACTCATCGGTGACCATCAACTGTGACAAAGCTTACGAAGAGTTTCAAACAATCTCTCTCACTCTCCCGTTATTCTCACGCATAGCTGTCTCTTTCTAGTGTCGAAATAAGTGTACATAGGCCTTGCTTTACAAAATTTTCCTATCAGAAACGTATTAAAATGACTCCAGAAATTCATTTCTGCTAAGTATTTAAAAAAAAAAGAAAAAAAAGAAGAAAAAAAGAAAAAAAAAAAGGTGTCTCTGTAAAAGGTTTTAGCGATGATAGTGAGATAACAGTATACATGGGGATCCTGAGAGAGCGAGGAAGATAGTTTTGGACGATTAACGAACTTTTTCACTGGATGACGTCATCATTAAACCCGTCTATTCACACGCCACGAAAGGTATATATTTAACCACCAGTTATCATGGTTTCCATTTCTAATGGGTTTTCCTGATGATCGATAAGAGTAACATAACAACCACAGTGGCGTGGTTTTTCTGTAGAAACAAATCAACACCTATCGATTTCCTCTGTAGATAGGTCCTTCCTGCATAAAACCGTCCAGATATTGTCTTTGTCGCGTGCTTGAAATATTGAAAATCGACACGATGCCATGTATGTGACGTTGCGCGGTGGAGCGCTCTCTTGATTATCACGACGATGAAAATACGACGCTCAACGCATCAACCATAAAATGATTATTCCTTGCTTTTAGTGATGGTTGAGCGCAGTTCTCTGAAGAAACTGACGAGCTCGGCAGTGTTGCCATTTATGGCAGAAGTTGCCATAATTTCTCATTTAACTCAGTGTAAAAATTCGGATAATTTCTGCCGTATGGCAACACTGGAGCTCGGTGGAAAGAAGAGCGTTCAGAGTATAAAAGAGAATGGAAGGGAAAGAGGGGTGATCACGAGGGGGTGGGGGGGGAGTAACAGTGAAAGATTTTACTCACAATAAGGGGAAAGTGAGGGGAGACGGAGTCCTCCTAATGTGAAACTTAGTGGCAAATTGAGTTACGTCCCGCTCTACTGTTTATTAAAGGGTGGGTTTACCAGCATTGAAATATGAAAATATGAGGGGGACAGAAAGGGTGGGTGAGTGGGTGAAGGAGGGGAGGGAGGAGGAGCTATTCTTAATGAAATCGACTGAGGAAACCTTCAAAATGCTTTGTTTCATATCGCACGCGTATAACTAACTCAATACTGATATATTTTTTTTTTCTCGTTTTTTTCTCTCTCTCCATCCCTCCCGCATCTCTCTTTTCCGCTCTCTCCGGCGATACAAACAAATTCGCTCCCCTATTTTTATTTGATTTTTATTCTTCCCGGGTACACGATTGATACCCTATCAGTTCCGTTACCTACTAAGAACATTTGAATATTTCAATTTGATTCGAGACATCTGAATAGGAGCCGAGTATTGAGGCTCGCGGTTCGAGGAATTCTGTCATGAAATCGACAATATACAATGCAAGCTTTGCTCCTTCTTTCGATCTGTAAGCAATATCAATTTAGGAGACTTATTTTTCTTGCTCTCGTTGATTTTATCTTATTTATTTTGTCTATATTTTATTTGATTCCTTGTTCAAAACAAAAAACAAAAAAAGAAAAGTTCGATGGTTCGTTTTATGGCCTGTTTGCTTGGTCACTTAACCCTTTGTACGTTTGTTCGTTTGATCGTTTCCATCCATGTATTAGGAATGATCGAATCGATGATCGTCGTAAGCATTTAATTATATGAGCTTGCTGTTGCGCAATGCGCATCTCGAAAGCAGGGTTAACCCCTTCCTCACTCTCTCCATCCGTACTACATTCAAAATGTGGAACGACTGGTCTCAGCTCTTTAGAGTCCCTTTTCGAATGAAATATGATGATTTGAGGGAATGGTTATCTGCAATTTCGAGATGCGCAGTAGCGAGCGCTCATAGTAAAATTCTTCCAATCATCGAATCGGTATCAAGTCAATTTCTACCATTCAGAATCGTTTCATAAAAATTAATTTACTTTTTATTAAAAAAAAAAAAAAAAAAAAAAAAAAAAAAAAAAAAAAAATCCTAAATTTTTAAATCGTTTGGAGTTGTTTCCAAAGCCTTTAAATGAAACTAGGACCCCAACGAACAAATCCACGCAATCTTTGCTGAGTATTAAAAAAGCGTAGATGTAACTATAACTATACGTTATGTAAACTAAAAAAGTAGGTATCAAGAATACTGTGCCGAAAAAATGGTACGTATCGCCAGACAAAAATTTCACTTACATACAATGTGAATTTCTATCAGCTGAAAGTGTGGAGCAGACCCATCACAAAGGGAGAATGTTAATAAACGAGTGAAACAGATCCATTGAGTAATGATAATTTACGCACACTGCACAGTTTCTTTAGAGCCCATCGATGACTAACTTATCCTCGGTATGAAAACGAAAAGCCGAAAACAAACCAATTACACCCAAAACTTTTTTCACAAAAGTTGAAGTAAAAATCAGGATTCATAGAGGATTACAGAAAAATTTGCTGGCGTTGATGACAGCACAAGAATGACAACTGACAAGAACAATAAGTCGAGGGAGCTGCTGGCTGCTGAAATGTAAGATCAGCGAAAGTCGAGAATGAGGATGAGAATGAGGGTGAAAATTTAAAGGCCTAGACGCACTGAGAGTGCGGGTATAGTGCGGGTGTGTTGGAGTTGGAGAAGGGGTTGGGTATGGATGCAGGGGTGGTGGCGTGGCGTGGCGGGAAGAGAGGATGGAGGGTAAGCCGAGTCGCTTGTAAAGAAGATTCGGGAGGCAATAAACACCGTTTCCTCCCCCTAATCAACTTGTCCTTACGACTCGACGCGACTCAACTTAAGCCTAAAGCAATTCACTTTCCTCAAATTTTTACACTCCTCCTTCTCGTCCTCGCTCTTCCACCCGTTACTGTTATTTTATTGTCTCGCAAACAACCCTAAATCAAATCGTTCCGTTAAAAGCGAATTGATAAGAATAATAATTCAAAACGAGTTGATCTTATTGAGGAAGAACGTCGATGGTCGGACGGACCGACACCACCTATAGCAGTCCCGGCATCCCGGCACCCCAGGTTCCCTCTGTTGTCGTTGTTAGATAATCGTTATTTAAGTTTAAACAAATAGAAATCTCAAGTTTAGGGGATGATCAGTTGATAAGTATCGTATCGTAATCGGAATGCAAATTGAAAGTTCAATCCAAAGACAATGCACACATGATGGGGCTCTTGCAAACTTTTTCTATAAGCAATATATAAATAGTCCAATCTGATGAAATGACCAGCGGAAATCACAAAAATCACACTAAGAAAGTCTAAAATTCAGTAATAAACTCACAAAACTGCTATATCAGGAAGATCGCAATGGCGCTTCAGCGCAGGTATCATGGGAGATTCCTGTCTATTATGTCACTTTCTCTACGGAAACACAGAGATACGTCTCAATTTAGATAGGAATCTCCCATGATACCTGCATCTCTCCGCCATTAAGCCCGATTTTGAGAGTGAATTTCGTGATTTTTTAGCGTTCTCATCGGCATCTTTACAGGTTTTTATGCAAGAATCAACTCTTCAATCCCCTATAGCAAAAGTTTGTAAGAACCCCATTTAGACCGAACACAACTATCTTGCCCTTGTTAAAATCGGGTGGCAATCTTTTTTTTTCGGGGTTTCAACAGAAGAATGTTCGACTGGATCATGCGTTGATTGATGTATGAGCAAAGGTGTTAATTGTTAAGGTCAGTTGCCTAGTGAGTACTGAGAGCGAAGTACCCGAGTTTAATCAGTCAGCATAATTGACCATGTTGGTTGACATACCCTGCCTATTTCGTTGAGTATCCGAGAAAAAAAAAATAGCCACCGCGTGATTGACTAAAGTGCGTAGTCTCTACGAAGTATATTACCTCTGGTTAAAATAAACAGGTCTGCAATTACGCAGCTCAATCGCGCAGGTAACCAGTCGTAATCACTTCCTCACCTCTTCGTGCCTCAGTTGACAGAGATTCTGACCGGTGCTCGCCGGAATCTCTGTCGACTGACGCACGAAAAGGTGAAGAAGTGGTTACGACTGGTTACCTGCGCAATCTAGCTGCGCAATGGCAAACCCATTTGATGTAATGTATTCGATACGATTTCGATTAAGCTACTATTTTCTGCGAATTTACAAAATTATCTATGAGCTTTAACAGGATGTTCGTTTTTGTTACTCCACAATATCTAACGATCGAAGACGATCGAAAGTTTTTCTTTTGGTGGGGGGAAGAAAGTGGATGGAGAGGATTTAGCCTAGTCGGGAATCACGACGTGTAAAGGTGGAAGAACCAAGAACAAGCAAGGAGCACGAAGGCAAACAAGTTTTTTTTTTTTTTTTTTTTTTTTTTTTTTTTTTTTTTTTAAGGAAAAGAAGCAGTAAGCAGATAAGTTGTCAGACTGGCAATTCTATCGACTTATAAAATGCACAGCGACTTGTGAAGAGGGAGGGCAGCGGCAAAAGGAGGGGGCAAAGTGAGGAGGACAACATTCGATAAGAGGCCACTCGCTCTTATTAAATCCTTTCTAATGAGGCTCGGTTCGTGGAGGAGCGGAGAGGAAAGAGAAGCGAAAAAGACAAGGGATGCTGGAAAACGTCATCATCGCAGCCTCCACGTCTTTCACTACCGTGACAATGCGATAATGTTGCTCAAGAGGGAGAGGAGGAGGAGGAGGAGGGGGATGTTGAAGGGGCGATGGAGGAGGAGTGCGGTGGAAAACAGCCCTTAATCTGACGTACGTCACCCTTCAACATATCATAGTTGTCGACAGTGTTTGGCGGTCGTTTTTGAGGCCTTGATTCTCGAAAGCCCTGAGGCGATTTTTCGGCCTCGGTGTTATTGAGTTACATATTTTGTCGCGTGTGCATTATGCCTGTGTGCAAGGTTGCCACCCTAACTGTATAATGGTCAACATCGTGCTCTTTTTTGCTGAAATTTTGCTCAACAGGAGCATTTAGTTTAAGTTTCACTCATTTTTATATTATAAAACTTTACAAATAGATTTACTATGATGGCCTAGCACTATGGCTATGGGACTTGAATCGTTCCAAACTGATGCCCGCCAAACTACCGAAGCATCTGATGTATGACCTTGTTAAAATGTTCCATGATCAATTTTAAGTGGAAATAGATGTCCATGGAAACCACGCATATTTCCATAGAGGTTGGTATGTTTTCCATGGAAATTGATGTAGTTTCCATGGGAAAATACTTGGTTTCCATGGAAACTGCATCAATTTCCATGTAAAATTGGTCATTTGAGTTACATTCTTTCTGTTTATAGATTTCAACATTCAGCATTTCCAAAGTTGTTAAAGCTACCGTTACAACTATGTACTTTACAGGATGATGAAGACCACTGTAACTCAAGAGAAATCTAGAAATCGTACATTTTTTAATTTTCTTTTTGCTGATAATTAATATATTCATAAATTTAAAACACCTCTCGAAAAATTTGCGCTGCTGTAACGAATCGAAAACATTTTACTTTTATGCACCAAAATTGGCAATCTTGTTTTTTTATGCGCGCTGCAATATGAGCTACCCTATTTGCACTGCTACGAGTGGTGTCCCGATACGCGCAAGTTCTCTTGCCTCAAATCTCAATACGCTTTTGATTTGGATCATTAGATGATTTCAATTTCACCACGGTTATGGCGGCATGCATATAGCCTGTTGGACGTCGAAGCGCAGTTTGTTACCCGCAGGGAGTCTTCGACCCCTTTGTGCCTTTTCGTGACTTCCGTGGCTGATCAAAACGATACTCGCGTACTCACGGCTCAGCATGAATGGATGTGACTCATTAAAAATTAATAAATACGTATCGCGTGACATTCCATTTAGGATTATCACTGCAAGCTATTTTAAAAATGATATCGAAAAGATGGAAAAATTACTGCATCGAAAATAAATTGTGTCAAATTTTAGCAATTCTTTTCTACACCCCTCTAAATCGA
Organism: Trialeurodes vaporariorum; assembly: GCA_011764245.1. NCBI lineage: Eukaryota > Metazoa > Arthropoda > Insecta > Hemiptera > Aleyrodidae > Trialeurodes > Trialeurodes vaporariorum. The sequence goes on along the minus strand of VMOF01000111.1, from coordinate 74,461,608 downwards.
CTATAAAATTTGGTATTTATGGTTAAATGTCAGTTCCTACTACAATTCAAATTTATTTTTGCGATAACATTAATTATACACGGCACACTTATGATTTTTTTAAATAAGGTCAAAGGTACTCTGAGGTACTCCTTTTTTAGATTTTTAATTTGATTGCTTATCAACATTTTCCATAAATCTCCATCACGACCCCCTTCTAGCATTCTAAGGATATGCGTTGGAGAACAAGTGGTAGTTGGGAGAGAGAGTCTCTTGGCTTCGGCTCTGAGAAAAAAGGAGAGATGGCTGGAAGCGCTTCCCTTTCCCTCCACCCCATACTTAAAACAACAATTTTTGGCGCTCACGGACAACAAAAATTGAAAAATCAAACACTTGGAATTCCATGAAACATTTTACGTAAAGTCCATGCCAAATATGAAAGAAATCGCTGACCAATATTCGAGGAAAAATCAATACTGTTTGAAAGAGAAGCAAGTTTATGTATATTAATATATCAGAGCTGTATTTTGAGGGATACAATGAATTAATACAAATAGGAAGTAAATGTGCGGATAGCGAACAGCGAAGTCATTAAGTTAAGTGGGCGGAAAATGGTGGGAAAAGCTCGACTCGAAACAAAAGGATCGTCGCTATGTGAACAAAAAGAATATCTGTCTCCTCAGAGAAAAGGTTTCCCAGCAAAAGTAAGCGAACTTCACAATGATGTCGAAGGAGCACAGGAGCAAGGAGTTGTCGATTTGGGAGTAGAAGACAAAAGTACACAAACAAGACGAGAACAAGACAGCGCGGCCCGGGTGAGAGGTTCAACGATAAAGGGAATATCCTAAGATCCCTAGACACTAGACAGCGTAGAAAGAGGGGCAAAATATCTACACTCAGGAATTACTTACTCTGATTAAGCGCAAAAAGTGTTCATCGGCTTTGGGCGAGACATTGTTATGGCGTATGAATGCTTATGTTACGCGCAGCGAGATCATCTCGAAAACAGATTTTGTAGCTTTAAATGTAGAATAGGCTTTTCAACGACCACGGTTTATTGAGTTTGCGAATCATAAACAAACTGTATAATACTTTTGTCATTTACTTAAGTCAAACTGGAAACACTACATTATCCGCGGAGGATAGCAGATAAAAAGCCAGCGTGGCTTCAAAATCATTTTTTAGTGAAAGCAAGGGAGTTTTCATAAAAAATAATTATTATTATGATGATTGGTGGTTTTGACGAAGGGGTGTTGATTATTTATCCTATAACCACTGGTCTAATATCACTTGATTTCTTTCGCTTGTCTTCGAAACATTTAACCACTTTGTGAATATTTAAACCTATGCAAAGGCTCTACTCTGATTTCACGCCACTCCTCAATGAGGACGTTGGTTGGTGGTGAAAGGCGTGGGAGAGGAGTGAGGAGCGGGGAGGTTGGAGTGGGGGAGTTGCTCGAACGATCAGCCCTTAAAGCTTGAAGGTAATAACATGCCTCTTTTTGTTCTATAAGAGGAAGAAGTAGGCAGCGGAGAGGCAAAGGCAGAGAATATACAATATCCCTATCCAGTCTCATACCCCAGCTTCGGAGCTTCGGTTCCAAACGAGCCAGCCAGCGCAGCGACGACTAACCAACCAACTCCCAACTCCAACTCCTCTAATACCATCAAAGCACTCGCTCGGGCTCTGACTAACGTCCGCGCGCGTCATCGCCACGCCACGTTGTTCAAGGCTCAACGCTTGGATCTGTGTTGCCAGATCATACAGTTTTTGCTTCTTGTTCTTATGAAAGAAACGTCGTGCTTTCTGGCAACACTGTTGCCGTTGCCAGCCCTCTCAATGCTCAGCGCTTTGGAACATCGGCATCGGGGAGCTTTGCGATCCGATAATATGCTTGCATCAACAAATTATCAAGCATTAACTTCTCTACTCAGTCTCGAGCATCAACCAGCTTTTTGCATATAAACCTCTTTGCTGAGCAAAATTTAATTTATCAGCTTAAATGAATGGGCCCGTCCCGTCCTACAAGGCTTGAGAGGGTGAAGGATGAGGAGGATGGGATGGGCATTTTGGGGAGGAAGCGCAAAAAGAGGGGCAGTGAGGTGAGGGGTGAGCTCGGCCAAATTATTTCCTAGTAAATCCCCCCTATAACTTGTCCAAGAATTTTTGTGTTTCATCTATTTCTTCGCTTCATGTTTTTCGGCTCTCTCTTTAATATTTCCCTGATTTTCCGAGATTCATAGCCACAAATGTTTCTCAATTCAGAGAAACTACCTGTAGAAATGAAACAGTATAGGATATTATATCATCCGGTAGACTTTAATCCTGTTACTGTAGTTTTAGACCTCAGTCGAGTCAGAGTGAATATTTTTTCCCTTTTAAATTCCTCCTTTATTAAATTATCTATCTATTTGTCCATCCAACCATCTATCCGTCCGCCTATCCAACCAACCGTCTACCTGTCTGTCTACCGGTTGGTCTGACTATCCATCTATCTATCTTGTATATCCAGCTATTTATTCATTAATTTATTTATTTATTTCCTCCCCCGGCCTATTAACGCTTCTATATAGCCATTCTCTCTGATGGCCAAGAGGGGCAAGTGAGACTCTTCCACTCCGAAGCAGCCCTGCTTTCTAAAGCTTCCGCCACTCAGGCCTCTGTATACAAATCAGAAGTACCCCCCTCTCTAGAATAAACTATACCCCCAGCTATCAAGAATCACTGTTATGCATTACTTCAACTAACTGAGACTGAGCTCGCTGTTTAAGACAAGCCGTCCATCCTCGACTCGCCTAGCACTGACTGTTTTTTCGGGGCCCGTTCTTGGCGTTCTCCCATTGTCGCTTTTTGGAGCTGCACAGACCGGCTAAAAGGTCATAACTGCCGGCCAGTAGATGGGACTTCCTGACATCAAATGCAAAATGCTATCCGGCGTGATCTGCGCGGTTTTTTCTAATTCCACAAGCCTTTACTCCTCGGTCCATTGGTCACATTAAAGCAATTGAGCAGCGCGGTATCTACACATACCTATGCTCGCATAAGATGCAGAAATTGCTTTCAATCATTTTGAATCAGGCCACGAATGCTTTGAAGTTTCCGTGTGCCGTCAATAGTATGACCAAAGAGAAGTCTACCTTATCATGGCATCGCTTTTCTCACGATCCAACACCTGGGATGACTCATCTCGTCCACACTGCAGTTCGATGTTGAGCCTGTGATTTCCACTGGAGTTGCCACTTTTGAAATGCATTTTCTCTAGCTGATGGGCTCTCTTCGTTGTGGTATACATCAACACGTTCTTCCACCAGGAGGTCTGCCGGAGGAGTTCTTGAAACAACCCCCAGCGCGTCATTTGAGACTGTGCAATAGGAGCTTCATCGTCGGAGTCTAGAGGGACGCAGGCTCTTTGTGACCAATTGGTAGATTTCCTTCTTCGTCAGATAGTCCCATACAGGGGTAACAATGTAACATAAACAAGGATTGAGAGAGCTACCTTCAATATAATTTTGCATTGGCTTGATCTCGCTTCAGACGTATTGGGCAGTATGCAAGAGAAGCTTTTTGTCAAATCGTCAATTTTTTTCATGGAGTTTTTAATATGGGCAGCTGTTTGTAAATCTGAGTCAAACCAAACGCCTAGGTATATGAACTCGACTTGAATGGATACATCCCTGTCTATTACCGCTTAATATGGATCGGCACCAAACAGTTTTTTTTCCAGTACGAGGGTTACGTATTTCTCTTCCTCGTCGTTTATCTTCTCTATTTCTTCTTTGGCTCATTGTCTCAGCTAATGCTTGTCTTTGGCCTCTATTTGAACCACCAAATTTTCCGGACAAGCTATCTGTTGTACGTAAGGAGGAGTTTCTGCAGTGATCATGTCGTCATAAAATTATCCATAGGAATTAACTGTCCCAATAACGATACTTATGGGACTCCGCTAGCTACCTCTTCCATCCACCCATCGATTGTAACTTTTGGTCAAGTAACTTTTGACCATTCTAATTACACAGATATCAAGGGGTTTCATTAATCTGGAGAGCTCACGCTATGCCCTTCCATGGTGCCGAGTTCAAGACATTTGTAACACCCAGAGCTATGAGGGAGCAGCAATTCGTTCATTTATTCTCCCTTTGTTTATGTATGGAATTTTCCTTACACTTTTCCACAAGTCTAGTTCAAAAGTTCAATTACTTTGTTTTCACCGCTTAGAAATATGTGGCAGAAGTGATAGGGTATAAAAGTTGTTGGAACATGTAGGAACAAGAAGAAACCAACTTTTTGAGCTTGGTCTTGACAAAAATTTCGCGCGGTCCCCCTTTAAACTTAAATCGTGCCAGCACTAACATTTTAAATTCTCGGTATAATTGTTGGCCCTTGGAACATTTTTAGAGTGTAATTAAAAAGTTTGAAAATGAGAGTGGGCTAAATTCACACATTAGTTTGGGATCCAAATGGACCCTCCTCCCTTCCTTGGTAACCAAAGTTTTTCAAATACCTTGGTGCGTTGAGGGTTAAAGCAATAACTTTTCATTTCTACCACTTACCACCATTTTTACAGAAGTATTCACTTTCCTATCCCCTCTTTTTTCAGGGTATTTCACATGTAAAAGTATATCTTTTTAATAAATAAATAAATAAATAAATGAATAAATAAATAAAATAAACGGCGGATGAAAACTAGAATGAATGCAATAAAAACAAAGCGGGTATTAGCTGCTAAAGAATATCATTATGAACATTAAGCTAGGCTCTTGGATGAATGGCTCATTCCTCAAAACGCGAGTGACGCGGTTTAGCTGAGTAGGGTAGGACTGTGGGCCGTGGGGACTCCAAAACTGGCTTTCACCGGGGGATGCTGGATCCGCTAGACGATTCCTCGGTTCCTCCACTGAGCGTCGCGTCGCCACGGAGGCGCCAGACAAGATATTTTGACGACGCCAGACACCCTCTCCTCTCCACCCCTCACCATCCCCCTCTCCCTCTCCCCCACACTCTCGCCACACGACCCCAACGCTGGAGCCGCATAAAGAGCTTGGTAATATTTCTTTTGCCCCCGGAATGAAATGAAAAGAAATAAAAACTGGGTCGCGAGTTTGGAACGAAATCAATACATTACAAGCTTACATTGTTCTGTCTTTTAGACGGAAAAAGGAACTAGAACTTGTCTACTCTTTCCGACTCCCAAGGGATCATCAGGTTGGCATCTTACTGTAATAAAGTTTTGAAGAAAATTTGCTAATTGTCAAACGATACGGATGCACGCATCTCCGGATGAAATTGCTGCAGATTGGTTAGAAAGCACTTGACCAGCTTTACGTAAAAGCTACTCTTCAGATGACGTTTACCCCTTAGGTACTACCTTGGCCAAACATAATCGTTTACTTGGATATATTTCACAGTTTCATTTCATTATGTCAAATTTGAAAGATCGTTTAATTGTGGGTAGTTGCAATAGAACGAATCGTTAACTCATGCATGATGTAGGCAAAATCAGCACTTTTTAGTGTGAGAATATTTATCGATTCGCTTAATTTGAATAGGCGCGTAAGGTGATTTGACCTGATAAGGTAGGTCTTGAAAGAGTGAAATAATCCAGACGATTTTGGGCTCTTTTTGTCCAGGGAAATGTGCGTTAAATGCAGTTTTGTGATATATTGGTGGCATCTAGCTACATAGCCCACAATCTAGGAAATGCGGGGGACGCGCGAAAATTCTGCCAGAAAAATAAGAAATAGCGAACCATGCGTACTTTAGGTCAAATTATAATAAATAAAATCTCACAAAACACAGCATTCGAGGATGGAATAAATATATGAAAAAAGTTAAGGCTCCGAGGAAATGGAGAGTGTAATGAAAAAGTTAAAAGACCAGAGTGGAGTGGATTGGAGCTGAAAATGGAGAGGGATTAAAGGTGAGATAGCTCCGTATTTAGGATAAGTAAGAGGGGGTGCCCTGGAAGGGGCGAGCGGGTTAAGTTAAATACAATTGGTGACACGGTGAAAATAATTAAACGAATGAATAGGAGCGGAAAAGGGAGGGTAAAGCAAAGGCGCACTTCTTATCTTCCGTAACATGTTTATGTCGCATCTATATTCATTACTCCTCTTCCCGTAACCACCACCGTTGCCAAAGCTCTGCATCTCTCCTTCCTCCAAGAGCTTATTTTCTCTTTTTGCGCACAAAAAATAAATAAAAAATAAAGGATTGCATTAAACTTTTGGAGTAGAAAGGCGACCCCTCTCAATTTTGATTATGTACTATCGACGAATTAAAGATTGTCGCGAGATTTTCGCACATATTCAGTTATGGGTGGGAGTGTGGGACTGATCTGCTACGGCTTTCCCGCCCCAACCGCACTCGCCTCTCGCCTGAAAGGTGTGAGGAGTATGAAGAGTGGTCGAACCGGAACCTTGAAGGCGAAACTTAGCTCGTGAAAATCTCGCGACAATCTTCAATTCGTTGATAGCACTAACCAAATTTTGTTTTAAATTGTCAAATATTAGAGTAATTTCTAAAAAAAAAAAAAAAAAAAAAAAAAAAAATGATCAAAGTTCAAGGAAATTTGGGGAGGGGGTAGTCCTCAAGCCTTTTATAATGAAACAGAGTCTATGGTATTCGTGATAGTCTATTGCGAAATTCCTTTATATCCGGTACACCTGACAACAATGCAAATCTCGCATATGTGCACAATCTGACGGCTAGGTCTACGGCCAATGAAAATGCGCCAATGGTCTCGCGCAACCAGCTTGAAGACGATATGGGGGAGTCAATGAAATACCCTCTAAAAAGCTGTTTGGAGGGTACATTCTGGTTATTTTTCGTTTCACAATCTCCATTCTTCCCTTATTCCAAATCTTCTTCTCTCTTTTATTCTTCCCGATCTGACAACATTGGCTTGACTCCCTCTTTCAAAACTTGAAAGAAATTCTTAGCAATCCATCCCGAGTCAACTCTAATTCTATTTATTAAGTCTATTTTTTTTTCTTCCCCTCCGTATTTTCTGTTTTTCGTTGATTGTGCTTTTGTAATCAAAGATAAATGGCCTCCATTTTAAATCTCCTTTATCATAAATCTTTGTTTCTCTTCTTGATCCTTTTTCACATTGCAGATTATCTGAGATACTGCAATTTAGGAGGATTTGCGGACTGTGCAGCGAGCATCGATACGATCTCAATTTTTGATCCCCCCCTCCCCTCCCGCCACTTTGATCTGAGATCGTCAAAAAGCGGCCAGAATCAGACGGCAAATCAATTTATCATTTCTGAACTTTCAAGATCAATTTTAATCACATAAAACACTTTGAACAAGTAATTTAAAGCCATGAATGTTACTCAACGTTGATCAATTAAAATCGCTCCTCATCGAAATACTGAAGCCTTCAGTTTCAAAACCAGCACTCTTCGTTGCAACGTTTTCACGACTGTGCCGTTTTTATTTGTTCTTTAAGCCTACTGCTTGAAATTTTACATAAATATATTCACTCGCAGTTAAAAGAGCTATGATTTAGTGAATAAATTTCGTCAAATTAGGTGGACTTACTATCGCTGCTTTACATTCAACTATAATAAGGTAAGTAAAACTGTATAATTGTGAAGACGTTGCAAAGGATATATTAATGGGTGTAATATCAAACGCTTCAATTGAAATAACTCGTTCGTTAGCCCACGACTAAAAATAAAAAAATCTTAGTGCCAGCACTTTGACCCCAAGACGCGGGCTTATCAAGTGAGATTTCAATCATGGGCGGAAATTTCAACTGACCAATCAGAGTCTAATTCAATAGCATGGCTCAAAGATGTTACGCGTGCATTTCCCACGGAGAAATCGTCTATTCATGCTGAATTTGCCTCGGTTAAGAAGATTGAAGCCATAAAGACCAAGATAAACATGAGGAAATACTAAGCAACAACGTGAATGTCACAGATCTCAGATTTTGTCAAATGAACGCCGCACCGCTTTGAAGTGAATCGTGAGTTAGCTTGTCATTTAGTGGTCAAAGCTGCGCTGAATTATTGAGTTTGTCCAGGTTTACTTTCATAGGGGGGGGGGGGGGGGTGTGTCAACGAAAGAGAAATTTATAGGTAGACCGTGTCACTGTCACTGCTTGCTGAGGTATGAGGAAGAAAACGAAGTTAGCTGGTCCCTCAACCAACTTGACTTTGAGTGGGCCGCGAAAGGGACGCGGACGAGACGGAAAGGAGGGTGGGGCAGGGGTGGTGTGGGATGGGATGGGTCTGGGAGAGGAAAAGCGAGGAGGGAGGAAAGCGTTTAAAAGCCAGAACCCACGATCAATCTTTGGTTTCTCATAAATACATAAGAGAGGTGGGAGGGTGAGGGGGGGTGAGTGAAAGGAAGGGTGAGAAGAGATGCTACCAGTCCATTAGGCCTCCCCTTCCTCCCCTCCCTCCATGGGCCCCATTTCCCCCTTTACTTCTCATTCTCGAATAACATCTTCATCAGCGTTCGCAGTACGCGATTTGACCCGAATTCTGTAACAAAACTGTGACGCAGCTCCCAGCGCGCAGCCAGCGTGCGCCAGGCGCTCCCTCCCACCCCGCACCCTTGCCTCCATCCCTCATGCAAAGACAAGACGTGTAAGATTGCCCTAGCCCAGCGCGCTGTTTCTTCTGTTGACTTTATTACACTACAGCCAGTTTCGACTTATTGTCCCTGAACCGATCTTATATCTATCTATTTTGAGACTATATAGTATTGAGATGGAAAAAAGTCCATGCTACCGTCGAGCGCAGAGTTAGGCAAACGGGGTAGTACTCGAGTCAGCATGAATCCTAGTTTTCGGGATTTGTAGATGTTTTGAATTGTATTTCAACGGTAATCAGAGTGGAACTTTAACGAATCAAGCAGGGGCGTCATTTCAACTTTTGCCGGGGTGAAGGGGGACAAAATATTAATGAACTTTGACCATCAAAGCCCTTCGTGACCGTAATGTCCTTTTTCTTTTACAATTTAGGAAAAATTTGGGTAAAATCACAATTCTACGCGCTTATCCCTGAAATGGGGCAGTTGCAAAGGTCTGAATTGTTGTGTTTTTTATAAAGAAAATGAAAGTACTTGATGAGCTGAGAACAAAGATGCCTTTGGTTTCTAATTAAGTCCCATTGTTCCGGAGATGGGATTTTGGCCCAAAATACATTGTTTTAAATGGGAATTCCGCGTACTGACGTCACTACGCCCACGATTTGTTACAACTTTACAAGTGTGTATCTCCAAAACCGGGACGCTTAGGAAAAAACCAAAGGCACCATTGTTCTCAGCGCATCAAGTACTATCATTTTCTTCATAAAAAACAAAACATTTTAGACCCATGCAACTGCCCCATTGAAAGCTTTCTTAATCCGTACAAGCTAAATTAAACGACCCTTTTTTGTCTTATTGAATTTTCCTTGAAGCAGATGTGTCAAATCTTTAGGGGAACCCCCGGCCCCCATAAAAAATTTTCTGCCGTGCATGAAACTAAATGTTGGCCTCTTTCCAAGTACGCGGCTTCCCCAATTAACATTTAGTTTAATTTTGGTCATAAGTTTAAGTGTTATTGTATTTAGGGCCGAAAACCCAGACAGTACATGGGTTTGCCCACATATTGTTTGGGGGGAGGGAAGTAATCCTATTTTATTTCAAAATAAACTGTATACTAGTGTTTGCACCTTCCGGGTAGAGTTATTGTACGGAGCAAACCGGAAGAGACAAAAAAGCATTCCATTAAAAGGACTCAATAGGAATCAAGCCACGTGGAAACGAAACGTTTTTAAACAATAAGTCTCTTAAAGATTCTTTAATAGTTCATGAGCACAAGCTTTCAATTTTGCCTTGTAAATCACAAAAATTGACTTACTGTGCGCGGTAACGGAAAAAGAAAAGTGCGGATGATTCCCAAAAACTCCCGCTATGTCCGGGGGGCGAATGACAACGTTTTGGTTTATTTGCTAAAGCGGAGCAGATTCATAGCAGCCGAGGGCGGGAGGAAGTGAAAGGCAAGGGGCGAGGGGTAGATTTTCATTTCGATTCCCGAATAGGGAGTTCTTTGATCCAGATTCAATTTAAACCCGACCATGCCGCAGCAAGCGAGGTCTGAAAGGAAACCTTAGCTCTCATATCTGTCTCATCGACTGCATACAGTAGTGTACAGGTATACCAATTGTCTCCTGAGAGAAACGATTCGTCTGATACGCAACTTTTCCAATTTAAATTGAAGCCGAATCCGGAAAAAGGACTCACAGAACAAAGGGCACGCACTTCGGACTCAAGTCTCTATTTAATCACTGTGCTGATTTCGCAGGAAAAGCACACCCGTTGTTTTCATGGGCCCTTTTTTAAATAGGAAATGGCCTCAATTTGACTATGAGTCTCCTTCGACTCAACCGTAACCTATCGCAAATTCAGTTTATACGTTGATGAGGCAAAAACGAACTGTCGAAGGGACGTAAGTACATATTTTCTCGAAGGTAATTGGATCGTTTTAAAATAGTCAAAGGAAAATGGTGACTCTTTAGAGTTTAAGGTCTGAATCGTCTTGAAATATGAAATGTACTGATTTCCAGAACATCTTGGCTAGGATCCTTTAAATGGAGTAAGATATACAAATTATTCTTTCTACTTTTTCAACAAAAGTTTATATTGCACTTTATAATTTTTCCTACGAAATGATGTCAATCCTAATAAATAACCCCAATCACTTATACAGGGTGTTGATTAAAATATGTACCATCTCGAATTTCTCGCGAACGGCTTCGAATTTCATAAAACGCCGAAACACATCTAAAATATTTTCGAGGGGGACATCTTTTTTGGGGGTCGCCGATTTTGTGGGCCCCCCTGGGGGGCCCCCAGGGGGGGCCCCACGACCCTAAATCCCATACTTCAAATGGGGACCCCCAATTTTTATTTAATATTTGGAAAGGAAATAAAATTCTAAGACTTTTGGTGCAAACCGGAAGTCGATATCGTTTTTTGTTTTCGATATATCGAAGGTCAAAGTTCGATATGGACCCATCTTCAAAAATCCGTAACTCCCCTTTGAATGGTCCAAATTGAAAAAACTTTGGGTCTAAATTGCTCTACAGAGCAAGGTCTTTTCAAATAAAACCACGCATTTTCCAAAAAAATTATTTTAAGGGGGGTTTTGGGCCCCTAAATTTTTTTGAAAATTTGAAAATTTGAAGAGGCTATAAAAAAGAAAGGACTTCAATTTTCAAAAAACGCTGAAACACGGGTCCCATTATTTCAAAGGATACCCCTTTTCTTGGGGTCGGCGATTTTCAGACCCTACAGGGGGGGCGGGGGTGGGGTCACATTCCTCAAAATTTGAAAATTTTAAATGATAACGACCCAGACCCCTGCTTTGTGATACATCGTTAAAAAGATCGTTACAAGCCGAACATTTTGGTGCAAACCGCGGTTCGATATCTTTTTTCGTTCTCGATTAATCGAAGGTCAAAGTTTCATATCGTTCATATCATACATTTGGTCGATATGAAACTTTGACCTTCGATTAATCGAGAACGAAAAAAGATATCGAACCGCGGTTTGCACCAAAATGTTCGGCTTGTAACGATCTTTTTAACGATGTATCACAAAGCAGGGGTCTGCCCTGGTAAAAAAAAACCTCAGAGAACCTCAGAAAATCCTGAGGGCACCCTCAGGATTTCTGAGGGCCTCTGAGGTTTTCTGAGGGCACCCACAGAATCTTTGAGGGCGCCCACAGAATCTTTGAGGGCGCCCACAGAATCTTTGAGGGCGCCCACAGAATCTTTGAGGGCACCCACAGAGCACTTGAGGGCGACCACAGAATCTTTGAGGGCACCCACAGAGCACTTGAGGGCGACCACAGAGCGCTTGAGGGCGACCTCAGGGCTCCTTGAGGGTGACCGCAGAACGCTTGAGGGCGCCCAGAGAGTATCCCGAATCTTTTGAGGGGCCCTTACATTTTTAGAAATTCTGATCAGAAATCTTCGAGGGTGAGCTTCAATCATTTTGAAGACGACCGGAACCAGTGGCGCCATTTTGGGGGATGGCAGGGGGGCAATTGCCCCCCCCCCTCCAAGGATTTTCAATGTGGCCAAAAATTCAAGTCAAAGATTTTTTTGAAGATGCACTGCAAAAAAAAAAAAAAAAAAAAAAAAGGTCATCTAAATTTTTGGAGGGCCTCCCCCCCCCCCCCAAGGAAAATCTGGAATGGCGCCCCTGACCGGAATAACGTTTTTACAGGACAACAAACTCGCACTCAGACTTTCGAATCTTAAATGTTTTAGAGGTTATTTTCAATATAGTAACTCGTGCATTTCGGCAACAATGTTTTTATCCCATATCATATGATTCCATGAAAAACAATCGATTGCTTACCATGTATTCAAATGGAGGTAAAACATTTTTGCCACACATGACACAAAGCCACCACTGGTTAACTAATTAATAATAATAATAATAATAATAATAATAAAAATAATAAAAAAAATAAATAAATAAATAATAAAAAAAAAAAAAGTCTAAGGGTTTTTTTCAATGTTTTTGGTTGAGCATGTTCTTTAGGGCCTATAGGTCAGAAAAAAACCAAAATATAATTTTTTCATCGGCTGGATCCATTTTGGCACAAAGAGGGTTAAAAGTCCAAGATCAAACAATTCCTGATTAAACCAATGCATTGAGCGAGAAATTCTCATATTATTAGTTATACATATTATTATTATAATTTTCTTTTTAAATCAATTAAAACCTATAGTTGTTAAAAATCTAATAAATAACTTTTGAGGTTAATGTTATTGCACACAACAAGTCATTCATGTACTAAAGTCAGGGCCCTTACTCATTAGAAGGTTAATACAAATTAAATTATCTACAACAAACGAAATTTTTCTAAGTCCCATCATAAAAACCTTAGCTGCAAAAAAATATCTAGGCCCTCAAAAAAGTCTGAGCGTAATTTGAAAATAAGGGCCCCAAAGGGGCATCCTCAGAAATCTTGAGGGAATGCCCTCAAAAGTTTCTGAGGGCGCCCTCAGAGAATCCTGAGGGCACCCGCAATATTATTATATTGAGAAATTCTCGCCTATCTGTCATCGCGGGCAGTGTAGCCTAGTGGTAAAGTGCTGGACCATCAATCGCGAGGTCGTGGGTTCGAACCCCACCACGGGCAAAGTTTCTGTGCGGACTCCAACTTCTCCGGCTTGACAAAAGGTGTAAAGTACATAGCCTTCGTGATAGGAACAAGACTTTCTACAGAAAACCCGACTAGGCTGTCCTAAATTTAGTTTTTTAGTTACACAGAAATACTTGATGGCCTGACCTCAGGACCTCAGAAGTCTGAGGGTAATTGGAACATGAGGTCCTGAGGGCACCCTCAGAAATCTTGAGGGCGACCTCAAGATTTCTGTGGGTGCCCTCAGAAATTCCTGAGGGTGCCCTCAGAAATCCTGTGGGTGCCCTCAGGACCTCTTGTTCCAATTACCCTCAGACATCTCTGAGGTCCTGAGGTTTTTTTTTACCAGGGTGGGTCCCCTGGTAAAAAAAAAACCTCAGGACCTCAGAGATGTCTGAGGGTAATTGGAACAAGAGGTCCTGAGGGCACCCACAGGATTTCTGAGGGCACCCTCAGGAATTTCTGTGGGCACCCTCAGGAATTTCTGAGGGCACCCACAGAAATTTTGAGGTCGCCCTCAAGATTTCTGAGGGTGCCCTCAGGACCTCATGTTCCAATTACCCTCAGACTTCTGAGGTCCTGAGGTCCTGAGGTCCTGAGGTCCTGAGGGAAGGCCATCAAGTATTTCTGTGTAACTAAAAAACTAAATTTAGGAATGCCTAGTCGAATTTTCTGTAGAAATTCTTGATCCTATCATGAAGGCTATGTACTTTACACCTTTTGTCAAGCCGTAGAAGTTGGAGTCTGCACAGAAACTTTGCCGGTGGTGGGGTTCGAACCCACGACCTCCCGATTGGTGGTCCAGCACTTTACCACTAGGCTACACTGCCCGCGATGACAGATGGGCGAGAATTTCTCAATATAATAATATTGCGGGTGCCCTCAGGATTCTCTGAGGGCGCCCTCAGAAACTTTTGAGAGCATTCCCTCAAGATTTCTGAGGATGCCCTTGGAGCCCTTATTTTCAAATTACGCTCAGACTTTTTTGAGGGCCTAGATGTTTCTTTTTCCACTTAAGGTTTTTATGATGGGACTTAGAAAAATTTTGTTTGTTGTAGATAATTTAATTTGTTTTAACCTTCTAATGAGTAAAGGCCCGGACTTCAGTACATGAATTACTTGTTCAGAGCAATAACATTAACCTCAAAAAATATTTATTAGATTTTTAACAACTATAGGTTTTAATTGATTTAAAAGGAAAATAATAATAATATGTATGTCTAATAAATATGAGAATTTCTCGCTCAATGCATTGGTTTAATCAGGAATTTGTTTCATCTTGGACTTTTAACCCTCTTTGTGCCAAAATAGATCCAGCCGATGAAAAAAATTTTTTTTTTGGATTTTTTTCTGACCTATAGGCCGTAAAGAACATGCTCAAGCAAAAAAATTGAAAAAAACCCCTAGATTTTTTTTTTTTTTTTTTTTTTTTTTTTTTTTTTTTTTTTATTATTAATTACTTAACCAGTGGTGGCTTTGTGCCATGTGTGGCAAAAATGTTTTACCTCCATTTGAATACATGGTAAGCAATCGATAGTTTTTCATGGAATCATATTACATGGAATAAAAACAATGTTGCCGAAATGCACGAGTTACTATATTGAAAATAACCTCTAAAACATTTGAGATTCGAAAGTCTGAGTGCGAGTTTGTTGTCCTGTAAAAATGTTATTCCGGTCAAGGGCGCCATTTCAGATTTTCATTTGGGGGGGGGGGGGGGCCCTCCAAAAATTTGGATGACCTTTTTTTTTTTGCCGTGCATCTTCAAAAAAAAAATCTTTGGCTAGAGTTTTCGGCCACATTGAAAATCCTTGGGGGGGGGGGGGAATTGCCCTCCTGCCATCCCCCAAATGGCGCCACTGGTTCCGGTCGTCTTCAAAATGATTGAAACTCACCCTCGAAGATTTCTGATCAGAATTTCTAAAGTTGTAAGGGCCACTCAAAAAAGGTTCACCCTCAAGGCGCTCTGTAGTCGCCCTCAAGCGCTCTGTGGTCGCCCTTAAGGTGCTCTGTGGTCGCCCACAAGCGCTCTGTGGTCGCCCTCAAGTGCTCTGTGGGTGCCCTCAAAGATTCTGTGGGCGCCCTCAAAGATTCTGTGGGCGCCCTCAAAGATTCTGTGGGCGCCCTCAACGATTCTGTGGGCGCCCTCAAAGATTCTGTGGGTACCCTCAGAAAACCTCAGAGGCCCTCAGAAATCCTGAGGGTGCCCTCAGGATTTTTTGAGGTTCTCTGAGGTTTTTTTTTACCAGGGTCGTTATCATTTAAAATTTTCAAATTTTGAGGAATGTGACCCCCACCCCCGCCCCCCCTGTAGGGTCTGAAAATCGCCGACCCCAAGAAAAGGGGTATCCTTTGAAATAATGGGACCCGTGTTTCAGCGTTTTTTGAAAATTGAAGTCCTTTCTTTTTTATAGCCTCTTCAAATTTTCAAATTTTCAAAAAAATTTAGGGGCCCAAAACCCCCCTTAAAATAATTTTTTTGGAAAATGCGTGGTTTTATTTGAAAAGACCTTGCTCTGTAGAGCAATTTAGACCCAAAGTTTTTTCAATTTGGACCATTCAAAGGGGAGTTACGGATTTTTGAAGATGGGTCCATATCGAACTTTGACCTTCGATATATCGAAAACAAAAAACGATATCGACTTCCGGTTTGCACCAAAAGTCTTAGAATTTTATTTCCTTTCCAAATATTAAATAAAAATTGGGGGTCCCCATTTGAAGTATGGGATTTAGGGTCGTGAGGCCCCCCCTGGGGGCCCCCCAGGGGGGCCCACAAAATCGGCGACCCCCAAAAAAGATGTCCCCCTCGAAAATATTTTAGATGTGTTTCGGCGTTTTATGAAATTCGAAGCCGTTCGCGAGAAATTCGAGATGGTACATATTTTAATCAACACCCTGTAGAACACACGGGAGAAAAATTACGGTCAACATCGGGTAGGAAGGGAGAGCTAAGTAGAAAACAAGGCATGCAGTGATTGTAGTGTCTAAAGAAAGAATCAATGCGGTGGAGGAGAGAGAGAGAGAGAGAGAGAGAGAGAGAGAGAGAGAGAGAGAGAGAGAGAGAGAGAGAGAGAGAGAGAGAGAGAGAGAGAGAGAGAGAGAGACAAAGAGAGACAGAGAAAGAGAAAAAGAGAGAAAGAGAGGAAGAGGGAGATAGAGAAAGAGAGGAAGAGAGAAAGCACGGAAAAAAAGAATGGTGTAATTTGCCATTCGCATAGCTGATTTTGGCCCCTACCAGAGCTAAGATAAACTTGACCAGAGTTATGGAACATTTGACCAGATATCAAGTGAAATTGACCTGATTCCTGGTCAAATGTTTCATAACTCTGGTCAAGTTTATCTTAACTCTGGTAGGGGCCAAAATCAGGTATGCGAATGGTAAATTACATCATTCTTTTTTATCCGTGAGAGAGAAAGAGAGGGAGAGAGAGAGAGGGAGAGAGAGAGAGAGAGAGAGAGAGAGAGAGAGAGAGAGAGAGAGAGAGAGAGAGAGAGAGAGAGAGAATAAAAAGAGAGTGAAAGAGAAAAAGAGAGGGAAAGAGAGTGAGTGAGGGGGAGGGAGAGTATCTTACTATATTCGTTTCAATTCTACGTTGGAGCCATCGATTCATCGATTGTTTTCACTTTCAAGTCATTTATTCGTCGGTCGAGAAATTACATTCCAAGCAATGTTTTAGTTGAACACGGGTTATTAAAATAAAATGGTGGGGGGGGACTGGCGCGAAAGGGTGAAATGTGTGACAATGAGAGAACACGTCTGAGAGGGGATGGGTAGTAGAGGGGGTTCGAGAGAGTGCTCGTTTTGAAACCGATTTAATGCTTCCGAAGAAACTTTAATGGAGAGATAATTCCCTCTGCGTTTGGGCGCCACTACCACCACGTTCGTCGCTGTCGCATCGCACAGCGCCGTGCGTGTCACGGCAAACGACGGCCTCTAATGACGACGATATAGTGTCGAGAGTGCTGAGCCCTGATGTGCAGTGTGCGGGTGGATTTGTATAAACCGGCGCCACCACTGCTTTGCTTCTAACCTTTAATAACTCCCCCCCTCTCTCTACCAACCCGAAATCCTTCTCAGGGTATCGTAGCAAAATATAAAAATCGGCGACCCCTTAAAAAGTTGTCCCCCTTAGAATGATTGAACTCGTGTTTCAGCGGTTTCATTTTTATTATTATTATTCCTATAACGGGTATGTTGCAAACTTTTACTGCAGGCGATTTGCGTACAAACGTGAAAACTTTCAGAGAGAACAATGGTAGCTCTAAAAACTAACAAAATCCA
Source organism: Trialeurodes vaporariorum (assembly GCA_011764245.1). NCBI lineage: Eukaryota > Metazoa > Arthropoda > Insecta > Hemiptera > Aleyrodidae > Trialeurodes > Trialeurodes vaporariorum. Next base: position 74,444,187 of record VMOF01000111.1, on the reverse strand, counting down.
CTCAAACTCATACAAATGCTTTTAAACGCGAGATCGTAATGGCGGTGTTGGAAACTAATACTGGAAGATTCCCATCTAATGATACAGTCACTCCATCAAGAAGAGGCCAATAAGAGACGAATTTCCTTTGTATACTTGTCATACTTGTCATGGTACCTACCAGCCGTTAATATCACTACTCTGGTGTCTAGCCACTCATTGTCAGTGAATCTTCCTTCCCAGCATAGAGATAGTGACAGAATTAAGATAGGAATCTCCAGAATTCTAGCGTTTGTACTTACCATAGATGTTGGAAATTTTGAGGAAATTCTGAAACTGTGACCATACTCTGACTGCAACACCAGAATTTTCTGGTAGAAGTACTATTAGTCTCCCGCAGTTCACATATCACCATGCGTCTGATAATATTTTAAGAATTTAGGAATTATTTTTTTCGTTGTCTGTGAGGGTTATTTTAGTTGCGGGATACCTCAGATTGAAGAGTTATGTGTTTATTGCTTAATCTGTATACTGTATATCAAAGAATACTTTTTATTCGTTTATTTTTCTTTTAAACCACCCCTATAAAAACCCGAGTTAGGGTGATGTTTTGAAATTTTGGAAACTATTTTCAATCGAGAGCTCCTCCGTTTCTTAATATATGTAACGCTAGATCGTTTTAGCGTTGACTCCAAGGAAAAATTTTCTGAATTCCATGTTTGGGATTTAAAGTTTGCAAGGAAACGGCACACGACCGCGAAATTCTGTGATACTGCGGTCCCGACGATGATAACTTTTAAAAATAGTCGAGGAAACATGGTGGCACTTGAAAGATATGGGAAGTAGACTAATAAAACAGGATTATGAAAAGCTATTAAAACCAGTTAAGTTGATATTAATGGTGTCTACGCCGTGTTTCGACTCGTCGGCGTCGCGTCGCTGCGCGGCGTGAAAAAACCAGGCCGGGGCCGGTCTAGGGACGAATTTCCAAAGAAGTTAACCTTTGACCCTCGCTCGGTATTGCGAGAAGTTGTTTGTAAGCACCATTTAGAAGGACTTTTCAGTGCGTGAAAGATCGGGATTCGATATTCTGGGCACGTCCAACCGGGCTCCCCGGTTTAAGGATGTATAGTCGTGAAGAGCCATTTCCAGACCACTGAGGAGTGAGGAGCTCTTCTCTTCAACAAGGGACACGGGAGAGGAAATATATTGCCTCTCGCCCTCCCTACCTCCCTCCCCCCCGAACTCTCCCTTCCACCTCAATTCGCTGTTCTCCTCTCTGCTTATTTCCTTCAATCTCTCTCTTTCGCACGACCGATTCACCCTCTGATGGACGCCGTCTTTGCACCCACTTGAAACCCAGGCGCGAAAAGAACTGCAAAGCTCAAAGCTTTTAAGTTTGTCTTCCCCGACGGCCCATGCAGCCACGCTATAGTCGCTATAGAAGATGGAAGTTTAATATTCAAAGCTCTTAAAAATGAGACTCTTAAAACATTTTGGCTGCGTCGATAATGATACAGAGAGAAAATAGGGAAAACACTCATAAAAACAACAGCACTTTGACAACATCGCCTGACCAAAATACTGATACGTCAAGAGAACAGGGGTGGAGATAACTTTTTGGGAAGGGGGAGGGGTAGGGGGTAGTGATTTTTAGCCCCTCAAATTTTTAAAAGTGATGACGTTTCTGTCGGTTCTTCCTCATTTTGCCCCCCCCCCCCAAAGCACCACGCTGCGCCGCCGAGGCCAGGGACCTGACTAGCCACCTCCCTCGCACCACCCCTGCAAGAGAGTGTGCAGTATGTTAGTGCAGACGGATGCTTGAAAGTTTCTAGAGAAAGGTCTTCGGAAGGAAATTACCCTGGAACTGTTGACGCTGTTGACCTTGTTGCTGCCCTAGATCTAATATTAATGATTAACGAGTTTAAATTGGTCGAGATAAGGTCTTGAATAGTCTAGTTAGAATCGGGGGAAATACTCTTTTCAACGTATGTTTCTCGTTACATTTGTGAAGCGTTCAGCATATTGAATCCTGCAACATCCATTGCAACGTTTCTTCAATTTTCCAAATTTTTTCATCTTAACAAAACCAGTTGTTTACAACATTTTTTTTCTTTTTCTTTTCACGAGACCGATTAATTGTAATTTCATAATTTTCAATTTTAAAATAGTTTTGTAATTTTTAATGATTTTTTTCGTTGAAAGTATACGCACAAAGTTACGTGCAGAGTTATGTGAAGTTGCAGGTTTTTATACTATACGCTTTATTCATACGCTCTGTACTTTTCAATGGGGATCTTGCCACAGGCGGACTGGCTTCAAAATTCGGACCGGGACACACTATTTTAACCGGCCGCAATGGAGGGGGCGCGGAGACCCCCCCCCCCCAGAGGTATGGAACTAATAAGCCTATCCCCCTCTCAAAGGTATAATGACCCCACTGTTAAAAGTGTCGTTATCAACCATATTTCAAAGATAAACTTTATTAGCTGATACCCTGACCCTGATCCTTTGTCTTTTCGCTTCAGACTGCCTCTTTCCCATTATTGATGCGATAATAATTACAAACGATTTTCACATTTTCTTTGGTTTTTTGTTTGGTATGGTCTGACCTCATGACAGTGAGACACGGTTTCCATCGTTCGAACTGCGTGTCGGATAGCGTTGAAAAGTAGATAACTATTCGTACTTCTTTGTACTGTTTTAGACTACCTTAGAAAATGAAGGCGCATCCATGAAGGTAGGACAGTTCCCATCATTGAATACGTGCACGCAATAAACTTTAAACTCATTTTGTGAGTCAGTGATTGAATTTCGTAATTTTTTAATGTTTTCATTGTAATTTTCGCTGGTTTTACTGAACATTATCAATTCAATCGTTTATAGCGAAAGTTAGCAATAAGAGTTCCATTAAATTACTTGAACAGTACAGAACAAGTTCGGAGCACCTTCAAACATCATGGTTCTTCCTCTGCGCAGAAAAATGCCGCACTACTTATTAGGCTATCGTGATGAAGAGATTATATAAATCGAGGGGCCGAGTGAGAAGCGCACCCATTCAAAAATGCATCCGCACTTCCTCACTTTCGTCAAGAGCTTTTCGAGAGGGAGAAAGGGCGGAGAACTGATGAGACTTGGCGTTGCCAGATTTACGGTTCAATCTCAGATTCATAAATAGCTCAACATCCATCGAAGGTGAGAGGACCACCCTTCCCGTAATCTATTCGGCCTCTTGAAGTTTGTTTATTAATCCTGGGACAACCTGTATAATCTCATTTTCGCCAGCGCACCGGTCCGATGAAATATGGAACTCTCCCCTAAATACTTTACGTATACGGATATTAGCTTGGACTCAATCTGGCAACGTTTATACGAGACTGTCGAAGATCACAGTGTAGCTGTACAGTAATCCCCAGGCACCAGTGCGAGCATGATTCCTGCGGCGCGCGGCGTATGGTGGATGGTGAAGACTATAGTAGGGAGTATTACCTATAGGAGTCTCGTTCTTGGGAGCTCCCTCGCAGGGATGGAATGTGGAGGGATGGGAGGGTGGCGGTCCACTCGAGCGGAATGACGCAATTAAACACCGCTTTATTCCACCGCTGCATTACTATCTCTTCATTCACACTTGATCAGCCTCAGACGACACGATATGACGCGTGTAACGTGTGATGCGGCAAGCCTTTTTTTTTTCTTTTTCTCTCCCCCCCCCATTTTTAGGATTCGAACAGTGTTGCCACGGAAGAAAAATCTCGGTAAAATTTACTCAACGTAAATTCCTCCATCGGGCTGTTCTGGAGTCCCTATATAAAGAGAGTTAGGACAAGTGAAACCACGGTCGAAGGAATTGGTTGCGTTTCTGCATATTTGTTTACATTCTGGGGGCCGTTGCTGTGTTTTGTTCAATGCAAAGATTACAGTGCCGTAGAGTTCCTAACAGAGTTATCTTTCACCATGCCTTTGTTGAATGACATCTATTTGCTCTCTTACAGATTCTTTTGGGCGCATGATAGACATTTTTGAGCTGCAGGCTGATTATGAACGATGGTATCGTAATGCTCAACGAGTCGATGATCGAGTGCGTGTTATCTTATGGGTGGTGCCATTCCGAAAAGTTTAATTCCGATGAAAACCCTACCATCTCTACGGAAATTTTTTGATAACTCAGGAGTCGTCAGCTAATTTCCGCAAAGATGGGAGGGTTTCTTGTCGGAATGAAACCTATCAGAATAACGCACCACCCATAAGATAACAGGCACTCGATCATCGTCTCGATATAAGCATTCCGATAAGATCGTTCATAATCAGCCTTCTGCATCATGATTAAAATCAACAGGTTCATCGACGCAGTTAACTCTGTTATTCGTAAAACACGGTGGGACCTCATCTAATGTTGAGAATGTAAACAAACAAGCCAACAATCCGTTTGGTGAAAAAAAGTGCAAAATTCGCATCTAAAGGCGGCGCACTATGGTCCAGAAGTCCGGTTTAAGAAGACATTAGTTTGCATTAAAATCGCCCAATATCTTGAAAACGGCTCATCAGACACCAAAACTGGTTATTACAAAAAATATAGAACGTAAACCGTTTTAACTTTTTTGTGATAACCATTTTTGATGTCAGATGAGCCGTTTTCAAGATATTGGGCGATTTTAATGCAAAGTGATGTCTTCCTAAATCGGACTTCTGGGCCATAGTGCGGCGTTCGTAGAGCCTAAAAATCGTTGACCAATCAGGGATTGACTGACTACCCTCTTGCCTTAACTCTTTACATTGTATAGGGACTCTCGCCTGGTCATTTACTTTTTTGCTAAACCGATATAGCGAAGGGTCGAAGTTTAGAACGTTCTTTGAGAGGGACGTTGAATTACACTTTTCTTTTTACCAAAGGTGTTCATCTTGAGTTCAATAGATAAACAACGAGTCGATCTTTCAAACGTTTAGTTCTAAGTTACTGCACGAGTCTCTGTAGTTTTGGAACACCCTATTCATGTACTATGACGTTCAAAAGAAAGTCCTCTTTTGAAATTGGTCGAAGACTGGAAGAATGAAAATTTCCGCCAGGACAATTTCTTTTGAAAGTCAAAGTACATATAAGCCGTAATGTTAAATTGATTCATATTGCCTCTTCTTTCAGCCTACCCATCACGATAACCGGCATTAATTCTCGGCGCTTAGTACCCAGTCTTCTTCTTCAATTTTTTCAATTAGGTTAAAGGTTATTGTTAATGTCTTTCAAACTGTAATGAAATTAAATTAAATATAACGAGATAAGGTGTGCAATACTCATCGAATCACCAAAGGAGAGATATAGGTGATTCAAAGAGATCTCTAATAAAATTATACCAAAAACATTATTCCAACGTCACACCTACAACAGTAGCAATGAATCTTCAAGTTATTGGGGGATGCGAAATAGGGGGAATATGGGAGGAAGTAGGGGGGGAGAGGGGGTAGGGAGCTGGTGCAGCGCTGATAACGGTTCAACAAGCGGACGTAATTCTGAAAAATAGGAGATCACCGGAACGGCGCTGGAGGAGATGGTGCGTCGACGCCTATAATTTGCAGCGCGACCAACTAAATGTCTTCATTATCGGCCACGGCCAGAAGCAGCCTCTCCACTACCCCAACTCCTTGCCTTGCAACAACCCTCCACCTTTTATTACCCCCTTGTTATGTGTAACAAACAACCGCCCCATCTATTTATATGATCCCCTAATTGTTTTTGTTTTTTTTTTTCCTCACTCTATTTCTATTTTTCCGGAGTTTTGTTTCGGGATTTTCACAATGGGACATTTGCACGGGTCTGACTCAAAGGAGCAGCGAGCAATTTGTCAGCGTTTTCCTTTCTCTATTTAAACCCATGAAAGATATCGAACTATTAAAAGTTCGGTGAACACCCTCGAATTTGACTTTTTATACATGGGTTTAAATAGACAAAAATACAACGTTGCTAAATCGGACGCTAAGCTACGGCACTGGTAGGACATTTGGTGTAATTTAGGAAGCAAATGAAATTACTCGGTGAGTTGAAAAAAAGGATGATTTTTGGTTTACTTGCTCTTGTAGGTTTGATAGTTCCGGTGGTGGGATTTTGACCGGAAATATATTGTTTTAAATGGAATTTCCACTTTGTGACATCACAACACACACACACTCACTCGTTTTTTGCAACTTTACACGAGTGTAACTGCAAAAGCGGGACACTTAGGGAAAAACCAATTTTTTTTTTTTTTTTTTTAAAGAATTTACGTTAAAAGTCCGTAGGGAGCTTTTTTTTTTTTTTTTTTTTTTTTTTTTTTTTTTTTTTTTTTTGAAACATTGCAAAGAACGAGAAAGATGTTATGCACTAAAAGAAAAAAAACGAGACAAATGAAACTAAGTTCCTAGTAAAAGCCAATCTTTATAGTTGACAGTTGTTACAATGACCTAATGTAGTCATTTAAGAAAAATTAATACAAGATTGGCTCTTATTATGAACGAGCCGTTTCAGCTGTGCCCTTCAGGCACCTAGCATTCTAGAATCTGGGGATATAGATTAGTAGGTGCGTGGAGGTTTAAGACGTTCGTGGATTTTAATTCCCCCTCCCCCATTTATTTTCTTGAAAAGTATCGACAGTTTACAGTTAAAACTATGCCATTATTCATTATAACGCTTTGCGATATTTTTTTCCCCCTGTTGCCGTCGGGCGATATTATTTTTCGTGTTAGAAGAACAAAGTTCCATGTGGACCTATAATTTCTAAAATTTGAAGAAGCTTCCAGCGAGAAATTCTGTACAAGCGAGGAACTTTTTAGGAAAAATAAATTATTCCGGAGTCAATTCCATATAGCCGCAGCCAGGAGGTTGTCCTTCTTTGCTATATCTTCGTCCATTTGGACACATGTGATAGAAAATAACCAACACATGGGTGGAAGACACGTGACAGCCCCTCTCACTTTTTAGAGATTTAAAAGCAAATGTTAGCCCCCCCCCCACCTTTTCTGGATTTTAATTTGTTTTTATTCGATCTTCAAGGACGTTTGAGTCAAAATGAAAACATACATTGATACTTTGATTGCAAATAGTGGCGGATCTAGAAATCTTCCGGGGGGGGGGGGGGCGGGGGCTAAAACCTATTTTTCAACAAAACGCCCAAATTTCCTTTAAAAAAAAAAAACAAAAAAACAAAAGAAAAAATCTGTTTATTGCTAAGATGCTCATTGAGGGGTTTTCAATTTGTCAATCCCCCAGAATTTCAAATGTTTCCAATGTATTTAAGGATATGAATGAGCTCCTCTCCTATCTATACGTCTGAAAATATCATCAGTCCCTGTAAACCAATTTTCTGACGCCACATTGTGGGGTTCGATGCATTTACTGTAAATGAACCGGCCTTATTTTCTGTTTCCCTTCTCAAGGGAGCAGAAACAGATCTCGCAGCTAATTGTATCGGGAAAGTATAATTATACATAAAAAATGGGAATTTAAATGTATAATAACTATAACCATTTGCAACCCTCTGAGGACCGCAGGTTAGGTCAAAAGAACGCCGCAATCTTCCATTTATATGGGGAAGGTAGTTAACTGTTCGTACTCGAGGGAGTTGGAATTGCCTAAATGACGAATTGAAGGCGCACTAAACCTTATCTTGTAGATGCTTTTATCGATAATCGCGTTTATTTGCAAAACAATGTGAAATAAATAACAGGAGAAAAACGAGGATACTCGGGCTTGGTCCATAAAGGGTTAATAGATATAATAATAAATACATACAATGGTAATAATGTTGTTTATAAGGACTTACCCAGCAAAGAATTTGGCGGTCTTAGCTCGGATGATATCTCCAATCAATGCGAAGTCAGGCATCCCGGTAACGTCGGATCCGACACCGCACTAGCGCAGACGCCGACGTCTCCCCGGTTCTAGTCAAAGATGGAAGGAGATGTGACTCAATTAAGCCCAGAGCCATCCTCTAAGTGAGACTCCTTGCCTGAGCTCCAACTCCATATTTCCATCTTATGACTGAAACAAGCATACAACAAATATCAAAGATTACTAAACTTGCGATTACCAAACGTGATGTATGAATCTCAGATCTAACCGAACACGGACACCGAACCTGAAGTGCCAGGGCTGCCATTTAGCGTATAATCAATGCTATTTTTCCATTCACCGATGATTCCACCGGTTGAGAAAATATTACACATTCCAGTTCAGTGTATGACTGTAACGCACGAAAATACAGATGCGAGCATTTTAGTTTATTACAGTCATGCACTGAATTGAACTGTGTAATCTTTTCTCAACCGGTGGAATCATCGGTGAATTAAAAAATACGATTGATTATACTCAAAACGGCAGCCCTGCGAAGTCCTCGGATGGAAGTTTTGTTAGAGAGTACACAGGCTCAAAGTACCAACACGGGCTCAAAGTACAGACACGGGCTTAAAGAGTTTTGATTAGTCGTTAGTTTTAGGCTTTCACGGAGGCGTACAGGAGGCTCCACCAAAAAATAATTGATGATGAGAAAGAGGAGAAGAGGAACGTATGAGAAAAAATCGTGCAGAGGAGGGTTAAAACTTCCATCAAGGGTCTCTAACCGAACCGGAACCCGGTGAGGCTCCCAGGGTGGGTTACTTGAAAAGTGACTGAATGAGTATAAGTAACCAAAGCAGAGATGACATTTGGGGGGAGGGGGCAATTCCCCCCAAGGATTTTCAATTTGGCCGAAAAATCAAGTCAGAGAACGGCAGAAGAATAAGCCGGAAGAAAAATATGCGATTGAATGAATGCTGAAACTTGGTTGAATTGAAAGTGGTTGCCATGCGTACGATGCAATGAAAACAAAAAAAAGGGTCATCCAAATTTTTGGAGAGCCTTTCAACCCCCCCCCCCTTGGAAAATCTAAAATGGCGCCCCTGAACCGAAGGGAAAATTTGAAAATTAAAGTGCCTTGTTTGTGATTGACTTCCGTAAGTAATAACCATGATTTCAAAACCCGAGTCATACTTAAGAAGTGACCACTGACCACTATGACCAGTGGTTACTAAATAAAATTTGCTTTATGTTTTTCAGTCGTCATTTTCTCAATTTTCGCAAAAAATGTACAAGTTTCTCCTTTGATTTATTTGGTTAGTTTGATTAATTCGATTTATTTGATTTGATCTATTTTATTCATTTCATTCATTGAATTTATTTTGTTAATTTTTTTTATCACTTATTCTACATATTTAATTTACTTATTTTTGTTCCCCCTATTATTTTAGTACGTATTTAAATTTAATCATTTTCAAAAGTTTAAATTTTACTATTTTGGTTTATTTAAGTTTACACTCTTTCCTCAACACAGGCTTGCCTAACAAAACTAGGTACTTTGGTTGAATATTTGGTTTCTTTCACGATACATAGATCGCGGTTTTGATGGATGGATCGAATATCAATTCAAATATCAACATGGACGCCGGCTGGATGGGAAGGGCAGTTGTCCCTTCCTGGAAGTTTGAGTACACCAACTTCACGCCGATTTCCCCACAAAATGAGCCGGAAACAAGTAAAAATATTTGTATCGAGGGTTTGTCGTCCCTTGGAATTTAGTTTTGAGGTTTTTGCCCCTTCCTTGGAAAATTTTCTTTTGGCGCTATGAATATCAATTTAATGCATCGAATATATCAAGACTTTGAATAACGGAATATCGGCTGAACAGCAAACATACATGGAAGTATGATGATAATAATGATAAACTGAGTCTCTGTACAAAAATACACCAAAATAACGCTGAAACAGCAATGGCATGCAGGCAAAATCGTGCGATACACGGGGACAATGCTATTATAGGTAATAAATATGAATGAGCCTGAGCAAAATAGTTTCAAAACGGGGTAATTTTTACGAAATCAATTAATTGTAAAGCTTATTCTTGAATTTAAAATATCAAAACATTTCAAAGGTCCTAGAAATTACGATCACGATAACTATAGAGTATAATTTTATGAAAATATGGATTCTCCTGAGACAAGCTAGATGCTTATCATTTGCAGTATCGAAATATTCAGTGGTGGGCCGAGAGAATTTTTCTGGGTGGCACGTCTATAAAATTTGAGATTTGAAGCGTCTCGTCGTAGGACGCAATTTTTGAAAAAAGGCTTAATTTAAATTTGAGATCCTTAGGGGAAACGTGCCTCCATGCCCCCTGGATTCGCTTCTGGTTAGATTGAACTCTTATGGAAAATGCTGAGAAAAAAATTACAATGGTCGAAATTTCATCGTAAATTCGTAAATCTCCGTTTCTTTACCTTCAGCGATGCTACCAAACAAAACTTCACATAGCATCATTCAATGTGTGGCTCAAAGAAACGGGCTATGAAATTTGACAACGATTGCGGAGTCATTAAACGAAAAACTTCTGTAAAATCAGGAAAATCTCTATTTTTAAAGGTATCCAGAACTACAGGCAACCAAACTTTTTACGCTCTTCTCCTTTCCTATGAAACTCAAAATCGTTCAATATTTTTAAAGGTGGGGAATAAAAGAAAACTGCAGTAAAACCTTCAAATTAGTTTTGCACAAACAAATCTCAGTCCAAAGTTGTAGGAAAGTTTTACTATAATGAATCATGCTTATTACTTATTCATCTGAACTTCTTGACTTTAGAGAATCCCCCCTTTCCCCTAGAGATTCCCCTGTAATTAATCTTTGCTTTGGGCCAGACTTCTGGTTATTTTCAAATCTATTAATTTTCCTGGAGTTGTATCCAAAAATCCAATTATTTGTCTAAAATTATTTTAATAGTCAAAATGTATAAAGTGGATCGTTTTTTAGGAATCCCAAAAACATAACTGCCGCAATTAATCTAAAAAGAAAATAGACTTATTTGATTTTCTCCTAATTGCCGGAATTTTACCTCGAAAATCTTTTGAGGTGATGTTTTTCAATCAAAACAGACCGAATTGCATTCTTGGGGGTTTTTCACGTACAACAACTCTTCAGTTCGAATCATTTAATTCGTTTTACGTGTACAATTTTCGGGCCTAAAAAGTTGCACTTCCGAAAAAAGTGAATTTTTGTATTTTTCTTCTTTCAGTTTCTATTTATTTGGGAACCACCTAGATGAATCTTTTTAACTTGTATCCTGAAATCAGGTCGTTTACGACTGAGTTCAGCGCAAAAAGCGACAATTTTAAAGGCCATTTTAAAAGCTGGGTGACACTTGTCATCCACGCGCCTAATCGTGCTATGAAATATAGAGCGTGCCTACCCTAGGGTTGAACGCTGCCTTTCTTAGAACTACTGTGGGTATTTTTTATTAAAATTCACAGCCGAAAAAAGGAGAGAAAAAATGCAAAATCTCAAATTAAACTGTATAAAAAGAAAAAAAGGATTTCGGAGATTTTTGGATTGTGAATTTGAAATTGGAATACTACGAATCCATTAAAGGCTACGAAGGAGCCTATCCTCACACCTTAGCCCTCCTCCCCAGTATCTATAGCTGTACCTGCTCTCGACAGGAGTAATTCGCCTCTACGCGCTTGTGTCGAGATAAGAAGTAAAAAAAAGGGGGGATTTAAAAAATTAAATTAAGAGGGAGCTGACAGCTAGCTCAGGAAAATGGGAGGGGAAAAGTTAGTTTTCGTCCTGGAATGATTTGTACAGAATTAGTTTCCACCCGTTTAAATGAGGGGAAAACGCTGTTGTCAAATTGCATGGGCCGGGCCGCCCGCGCCACTGCAAAGATTTAACAGCTTTGAATAATCGTTAGATCTTTTCGTAAAAAAATAAATAAAAATAAAAAAATAAAAAAAATAAAAAAAAAATAAATAAAAAAAATAAAAAAATAAAAAAAAAAATCAGGTAAAAAGAAAATAAGTGACTGAAGCTTTGCCTGCAATAAACCAGCAAATCAAAGATAAGTCTGTGAATTGAGATATTCTAGTTAAGGCCCTTAAAACTTTGGAATACAAATTATGACAAGTACAAAAAAGAGAGTGATTAGGTATTGCGTGGAAATTTTAAGGTCATTCAGAAATGAGGTTGCCTATTTTTTTCTCAGCCGTTAATTACGATAAATTCAATAAAACAAATTGCATTAAACGCGTCATTTTCTCTGGTTTTATGTCACTTTTTTGCTATTAAATGTAAGTAAATAGCCGTTAAAAAAATTGAGTTTTTCCGAACCCACCTCGGAAAATTGCCCTCCACCTCCGAGCTACGAGGGTCGGGCCACAAGTAAATTTCCCTATTTTATATCTCAGCAATAGGAAATGACTTTGCAAACGGGTGAAGAGCATTTCACGAGAAATTTTCTAACAAATCTAATGTCGGTTTTAGAATTGAAATCGAACAAAAATTGAAGAAATCATAGCGATTTTCTCGCGGCCTTAAAGTGGCTATAGTCCAAAATTGTTTTACTGGCGAACGACCGATGACGAGCTCGTCAAGCGTTCCGCATTATGTTAACCCTTTTTGACCAAGTTGGAATTTTGAAGGAAGCAAGTAGATGGTTAGAAATCTGATATTTTTTGCTTTTAAAAAGCTTAGAACTGACCGTATTTCACTCTTAAAAAATTGATCAAACACACTCACTGACGCACTCGTCATCACTCGTTCACCAGTACAAGATTTTGCCCATCGGAAAATCGCTATCATTTCGTAAATTTTTGTTCAGTTCAAATTTCCAAACCGGCGTTAGATTTGTGAGAAAATTTCCCGTCAAATACTATTCACCGAATTGCTTTATTTATTTTTTTGTTGCTAAGATATAATACAATGGCGTTGCATTCGGCAACGTTGCAATTTGTCCATTTGAACCCATGAAAAAGATCGAACTATTGAATGTTCGGTGAACACCTCCGTATTCGACCTTTTGCATGTGTTAAAATGGACACATTACAACGTTGCCAAATTGCACGCTATGCCACTGATATAATACAGAGAAACTTACTTCGATCCGCCCCTCAAGTCCTTCGCAGCTCGGAGGTGGTGAAAAATTTTCCGAGGTGGGTTCGGAAAAATTTATTTTCTGCGATCAGCCACTTGCTTGAATTTAGAGACAAAAATTGACCTAAAACTAGAAAATATGATGCTATTTTTTGATCGGATGAACAGAAGGGGACAAAAGTACTGCCAGACGTCTCCTCGGAGTATAGGCCACTGGCAATACTTATCTTAATGAGCAGCACTGCAGGTGGCCTTCCTCAAGGAGTCGTTTTGAAATTCTTTCTGTCCCTGACACTGGACCTTAATTTCGGGGTATAGAAAAAAAATTGGGAACCTTACTTTCTGAACGACCGTTGTAATACAGTGTGTTTAATTGTGGGATTCTTCAAACATTGAAAGTTTTTAAAAGCTTATATGCCTTTTTTTTTTTTTTTTTTTGATATTGACTGAAGATCGAAAATTTTCTCCGATGATTCCGAATGTATTACCACAGTTATACGAATGGAATGTATCTTGTATTTTATGGTTCCTAAAAGAGTTCAGATAGGGATCAGGTTATTTTCAATTTCACTACTCGAGAAAGGAACTGGGAATTTTCTGACCCTACTAGAGGCGCGACAGCTATCTTTAGCCATGATAAATAGGGACAAATTATGAGGCAGCTTTATAATAGCCTCTTTCTTGGCGGTAAATTCTCCCTCCTCCCCCTCCTGAAGCCCACCACTACCAGTCAAAATGCAAAGTTCTTATAATGTCCCATGATGTCTCGGGAGGCCCAAGTCGAAAAACACGTTCCTTGTTGCCAGATTTTCCTATAAATTACCAAATTTTACATCAACTCAAATGGGAAAAATCGGAAAGTCGTCCAATTAATGGCAACACTGCGTTCCTTTTCCACAAGTAATAGATCTCCTCGTCGCACTAAGAAAAAATGCTGTCGGAAACGGCAAGTCAAATCATTAAATAGTCCCTCAAAATAAATTATGATATTTCTGAATGGGAATTTTGGTCGAAAATACTAGAATTTTTCCTTGCCAGAAATTCAACTTGAAATTGCCAAAAATCGTTTTTAAAATCGCAAAAAAAAAAAATCTCATCTATGGTGGTTTCCCATAGAAATAATGGAAATGACCAGAATTTCTTGTCGTTTCACAAATAATATCTGGTGATTTTTAGTAGAATTTCTGGCATGGAAAAAGTCTAACCTTTTTGGCTCGAATTTCTGTTCAGAAATGTGGTGATTTCTTTTCGGAGAATATTTTATCATTCGAACTGTATGCCATGCCCTGCCGTTTTCGCCAGAACTTTTTTCTCTGTGCAGCTTGTGGCCACGGAAGAGTCAGTTCATTATCGACTGTCCGCGAGCCGTCAATGAATGTGTACCCCCATATAATCCCTCTAGAAAAGAATCGATTCTCTGGAGGATCAATTTAAACCTTCGATAAATCGATACTTATGAATACATTCAAGGGGGGAAAAAACTATAGCCGATCGCCAATCATCGGCCAAGAGCTAACGAGCAGCCGTGTGTTTTTTATTTTTCTTCATAGAAACGAGATTCGTATTTCTTTACTCTAGCCATCCATGTATGAGTATATTCGTGGAAATTAGAAAAAAAAAACTATTCTTTATTGCTACCGTAAGATGTATAAACGCACGAATCGATATATAACCTGCTGCTCAGTGAAACATAAAGTATATGGTAAGAATGTGGACGTCCAAGAGTCATCATCATCGACTCTTCACAAAAAAAAATAATGATTGAAACACGCATAAAAGTTCACAAACACATTGGGGGGATGCAAAAAAAAATCCTGCTAAAAAGGCTGGAGTGTGGGGAGGATGAATTTGAAAGAGATTGATAAAAACGGAGGATGGTGCAAGAAGAGAGGGTGCGGGGAGGGGGGTAAACAAGAAGAAGAAGAAGAAGAAGAAGGAGAAGAAGAAAGAAAAAGAAGAAAAAGAAAAGCTTACAAATTTTCCCGGGGCGCCAAAAACGTACGACGGCAGACCGTGTCACACAGTACATAAGAATCAAATGGAACTGAGCTTTCGGGAAGAGGGAATAAGGGATGACGAGCTTTCAAACGCGAGGGCGGGCGGCAACTTTGTAACGTAGCGGCGTCGCAGGAGGTTTGTCGGAGGGGATTGGTCCGCGCTCGGAAAATTACTGTTACAGCCGAGCCAATCATCGGCGGTCGTGGGAGGAGTCCCGCGTAACTTGGATCCGGGAAAGCGACTGCCGAGATTTCACTGGAAAAGCAGTCCGCTCGTAACCCTGAAAGGGTAGGTGGAGTCGAGTCTTTGGAAAACTACTTCTTCGTGCCTACCTCTTGCAAAATATTCCTCGTTACGTCATTGATTCTGATTATGCCTCCGAGCCTTTATCCAGGAGCAAACCTTTCTCGAGAAATAACGAGGCCGGATCATAATAAACAATAGGTGTTTTCAAACTTATTCTCAAAAGAGAGGGCCTGCTCGGAGACTCATTTTACAAGGCGGGGTGGCGACGACCAGAATCAAATACTCCATGCGTTTCTCATGGAAAATTGTCTATCCAAAGTTTCATCCTCTGATTGGCTAGCACAGTTACGAGCAGATCCTGCATAATATGAGCCCTAAGAGAATGCATACACCAAACTTACTTCGCTCCTGTTCGACTTCCAGGGATCCCCAGTCCTTGCGCACTATTGTCTCGTTTCAAGGATACAATTTGCAAACGCCCCCCTCCCCCATCCCCATCTAACAAAACTGTCTGTGAAAGCACTTTATTTTAAAGTCCCCTCTCCCTGCATCACCACCAATCTTCCCGAACAAAATCATTTTGCGGATGAGAGGGGGGAAAAAAGTTGCATAGGCTTTATATACCATGCCTCATCTGTGAAAGTTCAACCCAACTTTATACCACCCGTTTCCCCCAGTGGAATGGATTTAATTTACGAGACAAGAAATTAAAACTGATCTCTGGGGCCAGAACGAAATTTTGGACAGTTAATTAAATCACGCGAGATTTCTGCTCCATAAGAAGCAAGCTATTCTATGGATGGGGATTCTTTTAGTTCCTGCGATAGCTTTGGCAACGCTGGAAGAAAGAGTATCGATTACATTTTCAGTTTATGAAAATTTAAAATTCCTGTCACGACGACCCTGAGTCAATCTGGGTAAGTAATTTTCTCACTTTGCAATTCTTCTTTCGTGAGAGAATATCAACAGGAGACTTCAGAGAGAGCACGAGTTCGACTAGTCTGACAAAAAAATGTGGGTAACAGCATGAGTACTACCAAATACTAGCATGAAGCAAGGGTACTTTTTTAGGCACAAGCTTTTCGAGATTTTATATTTTTATTTTTTATTGTCATCAAGCATTATTTTAGGCAGTGGCGGCTCGTGCGATTTGGCAACAGTGTTTTCATCCCATTTAAATACATGGAAAACAATCGAAACTTGAAGAGGCTGCCAGCCTCCGCTTGAATCGATTTTTTACCTAAGTTTAAGTGGGAAAAATGCATGGTTGCCAAATCTCACGGGCCGCTACTGATTTTAGGGGTATAAATCGGTAAGTCTGAAGGTTTGAAAGCACGCAGAAATAACAGAAAAAAAGGTTGATAGCGCTGACAAAGCTTTTGATAGAAAAAAATGACCAGTAAAAACTTCAAAATCTCTTTAGTTAGGTGTACGAAAGCTTAAGTTAGCTCTACTAAAGTCTTTTCCTAGGTAATTTTTTTTCCAAACGTTTCGTTAGCGCTACAATAGCATTTTTCTCACAATATTTTTTTCTGTGCAGAGTGGTGACTCATTTCTACTCACGACTCACCTCCTTCCTCTAGTCTTTCAATATATTTTGGTCTTGATGAATTCATCGAAATTATGTATAGTTGTCCCTCAAATTAGAATCTTTCAAATGAAAATGAGGAGAGGGGAAACGGGGGAATCTCCGCTTTACTCAGAGAACCCCCAAAATGGTAAAAAAAAAAAAAAAAAAAAAAAAAAAAAAAAATCACACTAAAACACATAGTGAGCAGGAAAAATCGGCAAAACTGATACATCCGAGGCGCTATGAGAGGGCAATGAGGGGCTCCCAATTATTAAGAGACCTTTTTAGAAGAAAAGTCCCCTAGAAGCTCAAGCCTCCAAAGTTATTTAAAGCCAATCCTCTCGTATGTTATAAATAGATAAAAATCCAGGATCGATCAGATGTTGGCTCAACAATTCAATGAAGTCACCGTAAAAGCCAATATATTCAATTGATTTTAAGCAGAAAGGATGTAATAATTTAATTCTTAAGTATAGGATACATTAGTACATTATATAGTAAAGTATAGGTACATTACAATCCTTAGTAAAAATCATAACGTTAATGTTGTTTCCAATTGCAATTTATGTGCATTCACCCTTTTTTCATAAATGGTATCAAACAGAGAACAGACAATAAACATCAAATTATTTTCGACCATAAAAAGGTTCTACGCAGGCTGAGTGATGTAGAATTCAAATGTTTTCATTGTAATGATACCTTATTTTTGAAGAGTTACCGGAGTGAAAAGGTCGGCTTAGAAAACGGAAAATTCCAAGATGTAGCAGTGTAGCTACATGGGTTTTTAAGGTTAAATAATTAAATATTGCCTTCAGGAAATTTTCCTTACTTCATCACTGGATTTTAAACAGACTGTGCATAACACTTTGTGCACCAACTGAAAAATTAATTTATATTCTCCTTAATTGATAAACAACATTAATAAGTGAAGTAATTAAATATCCTTACAGGCAATCCACTAATAAAATATGTTTTGTTTTATCCATTGATGAGGATTGATAATTTTTTCTACTACAGAGTGGCTTTCAATTCAACCAGGCAGCTGACTGAAGCACTCGATCAAAAGTTATCCCCGACGAGTTAAGTCAGTAGCGCCAACTGTAATTTGGAAACTCTGCTAACTATAAAATACTCCGATTTTCCAGATGAGAAAGCTCCAAGGGCCTCAGGGAATGCAAAAATCTTCGTTGGAATAAAAGAACTTGCCTCAAGAAATCTCAAAACCGCAAAGCCGTCTCAATAAAAGATGCTTCTAGGCCAGTCTTCAGCCCTCGTTTTCATGAAAATAGTTTTCGGGTAAGCCAAAAGTCCATTGGCCCCGGCCGGCCTTCTTTTTTGAAACGCAGTGGTGGCTCGTGCAATTTCGCAACAATATTTTCCTCCATATGATTTCATGTAAAATAATCGATTCTATATTGAAGTGGGGACTTTACCAATCATCGATTGTTTTGCACTTCTTCAAATGGAGGAGGAACATTGTTGCCAAATTGCACAAGCCGCCACTTTTGGAACGAGCTCTGGTTTTCTTGATAATCTATGGGAATTTAAAGACTTGAAAACGATGATGATGTGTCGCCGGAAAAGTTACCAATTCCGCTGTAGAATTTTCAGGGTTTGTTTAGTTAAAACCATAGTGAATTCAGCGCGCGAGGGAGGGGGGGAGAAGGGAGAGCAAAACAAAAAAATTTTTTTTGTGCGTGTATAAATATAATTTTTTCACGACATTCAAGGTTCTGATACGGTCAACCTCCATGCTAATTTTCAAGTTTTTTTAGACAGCAATTTTAGGTGTTATTAGGCTTCTTAGACTTAAGATATAGAGTCCGGCTCGTTACATGATTTAGGTTTTTCTTTTTTTAATTCTTCATATTTTAATGATATTAAACAACAGTAAAAAGCAAAAAACCAACAGCAGAAAACATTCAAATATAGGCAAAATATTACAGGTATAAGATGAAAATTTGTCTTTAGGCATCAGCAGGATGTAATCCCTTCAAATACCTAAAATTTAAAGAAAAATAAAAAAATAAAAATAATAAGTCTCTCCACCGTAAAAAATCCATTGGGGGTCTTTTTGCCCCCCCCCCTTGGTACCACATATTAGTTGAACACCTTGGGCTCCGACTCCACTAGGGTTAACACCCATGACAACTCTCCAGCAATATTCATCGAGTTACTCTCAAAGTTAAGCGCTGGATTCACAGAATTCTAATTTCTATCTTCGGTATTTTATTATTCCGTAGCATTACTTTCCGTACCTACGCATGCTACAATTAATCAGATCCAAAATCATCAAACAGAGGAAGAAATAAACATTTTCTATTCATGCCCGAGTATATTCGTTTTCTTAACTAGACCTGCCTCACAACATTTATTAAATTATTGACAGAAACTACTCCAAACTGTTGACGTTTGGAAAGTGTCTCGACGAGCGCCTTCAATTTGAGGTATAGACAAAATCAACACCGCGAAGCAGGAATAATTAACTACTCACTTAATTTGAGAATGAGGCTCTTGCACACTTTTGCTAAAAGCGATCTAACAGTCGATTCTGGTGTAAAAACCTCCAAAAATAACGATGGCAGCACTAAAAACTTCCGAAAACCACTCCTTAGCTCGATAAACGCTTTTATTTGCGCGAGCGTAATGGTGGCTGAGGGTAGTAACAATGGGAGATTCCCATCTAACAATACTGTAACTCCATATCAAATAGTGACCAATAAGAGACGACTTTCATTTGACACCGGTGTCACTAGGTGTTGCGGTACCATTCATCGGATGTGGATCATCACTCTGATGACTAATTACTCCGTGAATCATCTTTGCGTCAGCATAGAAAGAGTGACGAATTTAAGATAGGAATCTCCCATTGTTACTGCCCTCAGCCACCATTACGCTCTCGTAAATTTACGCGTTTATTGAGTTTAAGAGTGGATTTCGGAAGTTTTTAGTGCTGCCATTTGTTATTTTTCGAGGTTTTTACATCAGAATCGACTGTTAAATCGCTTATAGCAAAAGTGTGCAACAGCCCCATTCACTAGAAACTTCACTATTCACTTCATTATATAAATAAAACACCCGAAAGTATCGCAATTTTTTGGCGCCTCCTAAAGACCAAGAGAAGTCAAAACATGCCATTAGTTTCAAATTTCGTGAAAGTATGATTAAGTAAGATTATACGTGAAACACGCATCTTTTTAGAACGTATGTTTGTACATCACTTTACCCCCGCGATTCACTTAGGTAACCCTGGTTTATTTACGGTGCACAAAACTAAGTAGGACATAAATTACCTTGAACTAAAATTCTGATTGGACTGAAATAAATAGTTATAAAAGTCTAGGGTAAATGGGATTCTTGCTAACTTTTGCCATGAGCGATTAAATAGTTGATTCTCGAGCAAAGTCCGCCGGTGAAAATTACGATGAGTACATCAATAAATTACGAAATTCAGTCACCGACTCACAATAAAATGACTTTAAAGTTTAAGGCGTAATGACGGAGCTGTACGCAGGTACCCTGTTACCCTGGTACCAGGGGAGGTCTCTATCTAATTTGAGGCTTTCCTCTGTGTGTTTCTATAGAGAGATAGAGACGGACAAATTAGACAGGAATCCCCCGTGACACCTGCGTAGCTCCATCATTTAAGAGTAAAGATGACGAAGCTGTGCAGGTCATATGGGAGATTCCCATTCAATTTGTCACTTCTTTATAAAAAGGCACAGAGGAAAGCCTCAAAATAGATAAGAATCTTCCACAGTACCTACGTACTTCTGCCAGTACTTTAAACTTTAACTTTAAAGTCATTTTGTAAGTCTATGAGTGAATTTCATGATTTGCTACAGTACTCATAAAGTCATTTTTGCTATGGTTTTCACGAAATAGAATTAACTGTTCAATCGGACGTTCCTAAGTTAGCAAGATCCCAATTGTCATTGGACCAAAAACAATTGAACATAGAGTCCAGGAAGCAAAGGGTTAAAAGTACAAGAAAAGACTTACGCTTAAATCTGAGAGTGTAGATTACCATGGCACGGCGCAGGCAGCGCCCCTCATCAGTGCATAAATCGCAGATTTGCAGCCCGCAAGTTTGCTGCGCGGCGCGGAGCGAAGTCAGCCTCGCAGTGAGGTTAACGGATGAGGGGGCGGAACGCCAATACCCATTTATGAGGATTGCCGGGTCATCAGATAACTAACCCTATTTCTATCTGGGGAACACAGTTATATGAACACGGGAGTTAATTTAAAACATTTCTCCGTACCTCCCTCTCTCATTTTCAAACTCTTGCCTGCCCCTAACCCCCGAACCTTACCCGCTTAGGGGAGAGTCTTAAATCTCTATTAATCGCTCCCAGTACTTAACTATCATCCTTTATGCTTCAATTCTCAGAAGCTCCCTATCATCAAGCGCTCATCACTCTCGATGAACGCTTATTGTCATCACTTGCTTCTCACTATCAATGTCCGTTTGTCCTTGGAAAAAAGAAGATAAAATCAAAATTTGGGACTTTGAAAACTTGATAAAATCGTATACTCAACTGGATGGCTTATGGACCCACTCAACGAAATATGACCTCGAACAACCAAGTCTATAAAGATCGATTCAAACGATCAAATTGGGTCTTCAAAGGAGCCTTCAAGTGAACAACTGGTGATCGGTGCGCATCATCCACCATCATAGTTTGGTATGGCCCTCAAAAGGCGATCGTTCACGCTCAAAGTAGGATCGTCAGAATGGCATCAAAAAGCTGAAATCTACCGCAAACAGTAGAATTGCTAATCTGAAATTTCTGAAATTCAAACATGACCTTGACCAAAACACCTCCAAAACTGGTTTATTGGTTTTGTTGACTGTAGATTGGTGAACAGATGACACACAATCCATCATCAAATAACTATCAAGTTTGACGGGCCGTCAAATTACACAGTTGTTTAACAGAGGCAACATCAACCAAACGTGCAACGATTGGCTCACCTGCCGATTTTTGGTGGATTACGGCTCGCCGATGCCAATTTGACGATCCTGCTTTGAGCGCGTACGAAGGATTAATAAACCTTTGATGATCGTCGATTATGTCGGGGGCACTGAGGCATCGATTGTGGGTGAAGCGTTGCTTCACGATCAAATAGATTGTTTTACAAACAATCAAATAAAGGAAAAACATCGTTGCCAAACTGCACGAGCCGCCATTGGGCTAGGTGTGTGTTGGGCACTATAGTAATGAAAGATTCCCATCTAATAATACTGTCACTCAATGCAATAAGAAACGACTCTCCTTTGGCACCGGTGTAAGTGGGTGTCGTCGGTGTCGTGGTACCATTAGGTGCGTAATCGGCTGTTAATCACTCCTCTGGTGACAATAGTTACTCTATGAATCCATAACCCTCTTAGCATAGGAAGAGTGACCAAATTATAATGGGTATCTCTCATTATTAGCGCCTAACGCCGCCATTATACGGTCGCGCATTTGAACTCATCTTATGAGCTCAGGAGTGGATTTCGTAAGTTTTTTGTGCTACCATCCAGTGGCGTCGCGTACCATCTGGCAACAATGTAGCTCCTTCATTAAAACTCATTCAATATATCGAATTTTCCTTGTGCACTGTGCACCCCCTGAATTCGATCTTTTACATGAGTTTAAATTAATAGAATACAGTGTTGCCAAATTGCACACGACGCCACTGCTACCATCGTTATTCTTGGAGATTTTTACATCGATCCTTACACTGATTGTGAGAGCAATCACTTCTTTAAAAACAAGGAAACACCTTTACCCATGACAGAGTTCCTTGCGCGAAGTAAAGTTCTGATTGCATGAAGGAGAATCACTGTCACAACAATGAATCTTTCACTTGGAGCAGCAGACATTTTCCTTGGGTAATAGGAATTTCCCCTTGGTCAATATTTCATTATTTCACTGTGCAGTTTCTTTAACACAAACGAAATACACCTTGGATTAAAAAAATAATTCTCTCACAATCAGTGTAAATCGCCATTATCAAACACGTGCAACAGCCCCATTCATTTCAACATTTTGGAGGACTGACCAACCCGTGTCAATTATCGACATCAAATCAAAATATTATGAAACACTGAAAACTAATTGTTGTACAACTATTTAATTTTCGAACTAAGTAATTTAATTAACAGATTTTGACCAAAATGCGGTGTTAGATCTTTATTTAATTTTTAAGTGGTGCATTCTTTAATAAAATACCACATCTCGTTTTACCTAGTTTTGATATTTTAACACTCGGATGAAAAATAGAACGTACACTCATCGCACTATTGCGTTACTTTTTAGGTTACTTACAGAATCTCAACATTCAATTGTAACGATTGAACTAATTTAAACGGCTGATTTGATTGTCTCCAGGTTGCGTTTTCTGACTTGGCCTGCGGGTCTATCTTTGATATCCCCGTTTTTGAGAAAGCTAGGAATGGAAAACGGTGACTGATGGAGACAAGTCACATAGTTACCTCATCTAATCAAAATTCGGAATTCATCTAGGTAATTAGATCTCTAGTAGAAATCAACCTCAAGCCCTCAGAAAGAAATCATGTTCCAATTACCCTCAAATCACTCAAGAATCTTGAGGTTACCCTCAAAATTCTTGAGGGTTTTGACTAGTTTTGAGGGTAATTGGAACATAATTCTGAAGGCTTGAGGTATATTTCTACTGGGGATATCGGACAGCCTTAAGAATCTTACACTTACAAGCCGGAGGAATTATGGTGATTGGCGGTATGCTTCCTGATTCAGACTCCAGGCAATTGAATAGCAGCGTGTATAGCATATAAGTTGCCTGGCTTAAAGTTCGGATATTTTACAAGTCGCTAGAATATTGTAAATGGTCTGAATTGAAGTTCCGGCACTCTTTAAGCCACGTGTAGCATGTTATTGCCGTCGCATAGATAGTAAGATATTTTATACAAGGGGGTGTATATAATACAAGGTAGAAAAAATGAATGGTATCGATTTGCATAATTCATCATTTACGGACATTATAATGATTTTTCTTTTCTTTTTTTTAAAAAATTGCTTGCATAATGCTTTCAAAAATGTCATTCGAGGACTTGACTAATTTTGATTATCTTGCAAAACAAATACTTACCTTTTAAAAAAATATTAAAAAATCGTGACTCAAAATTGCAAAAAATCAATTTTTTACATAAGCCGCTTGTAAGGGATGGAGGTGATAGCCTTATGGGCATTATGTCGAACATAAGCTTCGTAAAAGTGTTTCCGGAACCCTTCTCATATCATTGTTGTTGTTTTTTTTTTTTTTTTTTTTTTTTTTTTTTTTTTTTTTTTTTTTTTTTTTTTTTTTTTTTTTTTACAGCATCCCCCCACCAGAGCACTACGGTCTGAAATCGTTAAAAAGTGGCAAAAAGTCAACAAGTTACTTTCTCATTGATTTATCATGTATAAACTTTTAAGACCAATTTTAACAACTGAGAGCATTTTTAACAAGGAATTCAAACCTAGAGATGTCACTGGAAACTATTGAATGAAGCTTAAAAGATCGGAAACGATGTTTTATATGACTTGTTTTTCACCGATTTTTGGCCGCTTTTTATCGATCTCAATCCAAAGTGCATAGGTTGCATTGGAACAGCAAGGATATCTATCTTCCATCTACCTCATTTTCCCTTTAAATAAATAAGTAAAATAATTTTTTTTACTTATTTAAAAAAAAAAAAAAAAATGATGAAAAGAAGGGGGTCAATCTCCTTGTCTATCCTTGTCTAACGAACGTGTTTCAATGGTGAAAAGAGAGGGATAGAAAATTTTTCGATGCGCTTCTGCATGACGAGTAGTTAAAACAGGTGATGAAAATAATAATTTTTCAATCATCATAGAGAGGGGGATGTTGGTCCCTCCGTGAGCCACAGATTCAAACAGTAGCTATAGACTAGATCCGAGAAACAATTTAATGGTTTAGCACGACTACAAGGTTTTTGGTATCGATTGAATCCCCGGGGACGAGCCGAGCCGAGCGAGCATGCCGCGTGGGGCGCGACGCTGACACTCCAAGCGGCGCTGTTCACAACTAAACGATGAGCTGCGCCATAAGGAGAATCTGTGTCAAGCACCATCCAAATCTATATACGCTCTGCTCTGATTTCTCTCTCGTTCCAAATTGCATCATATTTATTTGAGGAAACTCAACACCGATATGAAGTGATGAGAAGCAATAGACAGCTTCGGTGATAGGTGAAAATGTCCAATCATAATTGTCCAATACAAAAATGTCCAAGCGTAAAAAATGTCCAATGTACATTAATGTCTAATTGAAATATTTCCAATCGCCCAACGAACATAAGAAACCTATTTTTTTTTTTTAGTAAATGTCCAATTATAAACCTTGAAAGCATACTATGACAAAAATGTCCAAATACACCCATGATATCTAACGTAAATTAGGTCCAGGGCCCAATAAATGTTCGGGACAGACAGACGGCCCTTGTTCTTCAACGGTAGATGGGTTCCTAACAGAGCAGAGGCAAGGATTCGCTACTTGAGGTCGAGAACAAGTGCCGTTTGTACCATAAATTTATTGGGCCCTGGTTTTTTTCTGCTTTTGTCTCGTCTTCTTTGTTAATGAACAGAAATTTCAAATTGGGAATAGGTACCTGTACCTACTTGTTCTAAGTATACAATCCATACCTAATTTTCTGGTTCACATTCGCCTCCTACTTGGGGCGCTTTCAAATGATTCGCGATATAGCTCTTAGATACGTTGACGTTGGGATATCGTCGTTTTGGCGGTATTCTTCGTTATGACTCACAATGTCCTCTACTCTCTATTCATTTTGCAAGCTTGCCCTTCATTTGTTGTTTTAAATTTCTGTGTCTTGCTTCGCAAGCTGGAGGCAAAAAATGTCATTATCACGTTGCGCTGCCCGTATACGTGTAATTCAAAAATTTCCAAAAACTAAGATGATGAGTGACGACGAGTTTTTGAAATTTGGAATGAAAGCTTTCTACCACATTGCTCGTACGATTGATGCCAGCTAGAGTGAGATCATAGACACTCCAAAGTGTAGGAGCAAATCTTGGAGGAATCGCAGGAGCAAATCTCAATGTACCCCTACGCCGGACAAACGTAGGACTTTTTTTTACATTTGGACATTTACGTACGTTGGACTTTTTGTACGCTTGGACATTTTTGTATTGGACAATTATGATTGGACATTTTCACCTATCACCACAGCTTCACATCAGCGCACTTTGAATATCGATTGGGACGATGCACTTTGGTCTGAGATCGTTAAAAAGTGGCAAAAAATTGGAAAGAATAAATTTATCATTTATAAACTTTCAAGACCATCAAATATAAATTTTTCAATGTTTTGAATAACAGAAAACACTATTAGGACACGGAAAAAAAGGATGGTAGAATTTACCATCTGCATACACTGAAAAAAAAAATAGTTTAAAAAGTACAGAACAAAATGATTTGCTAAATTAACCAATAATTTTGTTAAATTAACAACTCAAATGCTAAATCAGCAATTCATTTTGTTAGCTTAACAACTAATTTGCCCGACCAGCAAATCAAATAGTAAAAATAACAATTTTTTATGCTGGAATAACAAATTAGTAAGTAAAATCAGCTATTTATTTTGCTGATATAACAAGCTGAATTGTTAGATCAACTAATTGAGTTAAGTTCTGTATGTTTTTAACTATTTAAAATTGCTAAATTGACAATGTCTATTTTGTTAAAAGAACTCCATTATTTGGTTGATTTAACAACTATTTTTGTAAACTCAGCAAATAAATTGTTAACTTAACAGAAAACCCAGGTTGATTAAGCCACTTTCAATTTTTGTTAAATCAGCAAATTTTGAATTGTTGTTTTAACAATTGATTTTTTTCAGTGTAGCTGATTTTGGAGTCTGCTATCATGTATGGTAAATTTGACCCTCATGTGGTAAATGCAACGTACCTTATGGTGAAATGTACCAACGGGTTATCTTAATATACAACAAGGTACGTTGCATTTACCATACTTAATAGAAAACTCCAAAATTAGCTGTGCAGATGGTAAATTCTACCAGTCTTTTTTTCCGTGTAAGTGGTTTACACCTAGCAGAGTCACTGGAAAGCTTTAAATTAGGCTTGAAAGGTTGAAAACGATGATTTCTTTTGCTCATGGGCGGAGCCAGCAATTTGGCAACTGTGGATTGTATCCATTTTAATGAATGAGAAACAATCGTTTCTTAAGGGGGCCATGGCCCAAAATCTAATCGATTGTTTCTCATACATTCAAATGGGGAGAATCCACAGTTGCCTAATTGCTGGCTCCGCCCATGTTTCTCTTGTTTGTCGATCTTGGACCAATGTGCGATGAGTCGTTCGGGTTAGGCATGCGAGCATGGTCTGCATTGAGACGACGGGATCTAAAATAAGGCTCGGATAATGTTTGGCACGAACATTGAACAATTTATACTTACGGTCACTGATTTAAAGAACCAATCCTCACATCTGATTGGTCGGTCGGCAGTGCAATCCTTAAGCTAATCGTATCTTTCACTCGCCATTCCTATCAAAACCGTGCGTTCGATGGAAGGGAAGAAAGTATTACCTAGCCCTTTCGGTCACCATCAGTCTTTCAAGACTCATTAATTTTCAAACAACTTCATCAACTCTTAACTGAACGAACGACATTGAGTTGCATTGTTACTTTTGAGGCCCACTCATTTCAAGAGCCAATGAGTGGTACGACCTATTTTTTTCCCAAAAAAAATGTCAAATAATCAGCTGAAAGAGCTAGAATGTGAGATTGGGATATTTTTTACTTTTCTCAAAATGTCAAAATATAAATGACTGAACGGGTTTACACTTATTGAACAACCTTAGTATGGGCCGCAGTTGCACTATATTAACAGATTTAGTGGCGCATGAAGGAGCGGGCAGGCAACGGTGCATTAAGTCCATTTAAACCCGTATAAAATTCTTCACTTCGTACCTTTTAATGGGTTTAAATGGACGAACTGCAACGTTGCCAAATAGCACGCTGCGCCACAAGTCGCAATCTAATAAAATGAATCTGAGTATGTTGCAGGGCTGCCGATTTGCGTATAATCAATGCTATTTTTCAATTCACCGATGATTCCACCGGTTGAGAAAAGATTACACTGTTCAGTTCAGTGTATGACTACAATAAACTAAAATACTTTCATCTGTAATCTTTTCTCAACCGGTGGAGTCGTCGATGACTTTAAAAAACTTGCGGATATTTTAATTAATCAACGGAGTTTCCACCGATTAAGGAAAGCTTACAGAGGCGAGTATTTTCGTGCATTACAGTCATACACTGAACTGAACTGTGTAATCTTTTCTCAACCGGTGGAATCATCGGTGAATAGAAAAATAGCATTGATTATACGCAAAACGGCAGCCCTGGTCTGTTGACCTTCAATAATAGATATGGACGTGACTATAGGGAAAATCAAGTGTGAACCAAACGCCAGAGTACCTATAGTCGGAAAAGAAACAAGCATGCCCCAAACTTGCGCTCATAATAAAACTGTAGGCTGAGTACAGGGTAAGCCAGTCAATCATCACTGTTCTGTCAAGGAAGACATCGGTAAGTAAGTACAGCGGAGATAATATCGCGGGAAGTATTTAGTTTGATGTAAATAATCTGTTTGTGAGCGAGTCGAAGTTTAGATGCAGACTCTGCCTCTCGCCCTTCCTCCAAAGACAAAGCTGGGGTGCCCGTATTGTTTACATATGTAAAACGACCGGATGCCTTTAGGCTAAGGGATAGGAGACCGCGGGCGAGGGGAAATGGGTGAGCTAATATTGACACGTGAATATTAAAATTCAAACTGATACTCTTTACCCCCGATTTTAATACTTACCAAGGAGATTCCTCTAAAGCAAAGCGTCAGCGCTGCCGGTTTAGTTACAAAATGTCCTAAATTGCGAAGAAGGTTTCGGAGGAGGCATATTTTTAAAAATTAAGAAATTATCTCAAACTCTGATTCAAAATTAAAAAAAAAAAATTGGTTTTTTCACGGAAACGCTGTGGAAGATCCAGGGAAGTGACCTGACCAAGTAAATCAGGTTTTATCGCCGAAAAATTAGTAAAAACTAGACAAAAACGCAAAAATTCCTCTTTCCCCCATAAGAGCCTGTGTAAAAGTTGGCAACCTAATCACATAACCTCAAACCCCCGGGTTCTGGTATGTTTAGATGGTATTGAGAAAACTTAGCCGTGAATAATGGGCCAGTTGCAAACTAGTGAGGGTCTCACTGACGGTCCGTGGGGGGTTTGGGGTCTCAAGCCCCCCATCTTTATGGAAAAAATGCTAAAAGAAAAACAAAGGGTTGTAACTCCTCAAGCGCCCTCTTTATAATATGAAAATGGGCTGAAGAATAGTGAGGAACAAAAAACAAATAAAAAAAATGTCACCAAATGTTTATCATGCCTCCTCTATATTGAACCCAAGGACCCATAAAAGTATGCTGATATAAAATCCCTTGAAAATAAAGTTGGGAGTTGATTTCATTCTTTATGTTGAGTACGTCAGAAAGTTCCAAAATTGACTCTTAAATTCAATAAAGATGTTTATCAAAATTCCAAGATGGCGGCCGAATGAGTGGGTCATCATGAGCCCCATCTAATCTCGACTTTCTGTGCTGAGAAAAGTGATTTGTCATAGAGGAAGCTGCAATTAGATTCCTCCTTCATTCAACCGCCATCTTGGATTTCTCTTAAAACACCTCTTGAGGCTTTCAGAGTGGATTTTGAGACTTTTCGATACTTTCAATGTGACTTTCACAAAATTTCAATGTGATTTTCACAAAAAAAATGACTCTTCGTAATGCTGTAAAAAACGTTTGCAACCATACCTATTTTTTCGCGCGCTCGCAGGGGTCTTGAAGGAACACTTTTATGAGGATTTGGACAGGATTGTACCTCTATAATGTGGCATCACTGTATGAAATCCCCTCGTGCATATCTCTTTTTAAAATACTTGGATCTTACGAACGCAAGGCGGGGTTTAAATTTGCAATTTATGAAGTGAAATTATTATGCGTATCGCCACCACTCCATTAATTAATCGATTCGGATAAAAGCAAGTAAGTTTCATAGGTCCGTCCTGATTCTGACACCCCCCCCCCATTTCATTCACTATTCGCACTGATGAATTAAATTTTAAGATTACTTACTTGAAACCGCATGAAAACCTTGGCATTAATATACGTCTGGATAAAATGAGGCATTAAAAAAATGAGCAAGAACAAAATTTTGAACAA
This sequence comes from Trialeurodes vaporariorum, assembly GCA_011764245.1. Classification (NCBI taxonomy): domain Eukaryota; kingdom Metazoa; phylum Arthropoda; class Insecta; order Hemiptera; family Aleyrodidae; genus Trialeurodes; species Trialeurodes vaporariorum. The sequence continues at coordinate 74,414,198 of VMOF01000111.1, read as the reverse complement.
GAAAACGGCTATTCCAATACAGAGTTGCCCCCATATTTTACCAAAAAAGTACGTACTCACAAACAATTGAAATACAAAAGGTCTTTTGGAATTTCAAATACATTTCACTCTTTAAATTTTTTTGCTCTATGCTTTGGACCTTTGAAGTAATATCACTAATCGTCGTTCAAATAGCTTCTCTAGTGCTCTAGGTCTTTTAAAATGTCCTTTTGTTTTCGTCCCAAAAAAGTGTGAAAAAAATCTTGTTAATGCGTGAATTTGTAGGATGAGCTCGCAAAATATACTGTGAGAACTCTATTCAGGAGTCAGGACCAAACTTTGCTGTGTCCTACGTGAATGTCCGACGAATGCCCTTCACAGGATATCTATTGACGTTCCATGAATGTTCAGATGAATTTTAACCTGATTTATAATGCTAAATCGACAAGAAGGTGTGTAACAAACACATGAAAAATAATTTATGAATGTCTAGCGTAGAGCTCCAATGGACGTGCACGGGAAATAACGCTCCCACTAAACCATCACAAAAAATCATTCTCCGCGCTTACAAATGAAAGGTCTCTTTGTCCCCCTCCCCCGCCCTGCTACCACCTAACCTAGAAAGATGCTAATTGGTCTGAACATTTGAGAAATTCAAGGGCTTTACGACTGTATGGAACCCTCTTACAACCAGGTTAAGAATACAAAGCAATCAGTGCGCGAGGCGTGCGATTTGGCAACGTTCCTTTTTTCCCATTAAAACACATTAGAAAGGTCGAAATGCCTGGTCATCGTGATGACTAAAGCGTTCGACTTTTTTTTGTGAATTCAAATGAAGAAAATGCATTGTTGCCAAATTTCACGCTTCGCCACTGAAATCAATAATGTTCGCTCGCTCAAATTAAGTGGGCAGTTAACTATTCCTACACTGCGGAGCCGATTTTGCATATACAATGGATTGAAGGCGCCCGAAGACGCATCCTTTTTCAAATGTTAATAATTTGGGAAGGCAATGATTGTGAATAAAAAACTGAAATTGAGTGAGGCAGATCCAGTCACAGAAACGAATATACTCTCTGAGACAAATAAAGAAGAAGTACTATAAGTGGCTGCAGCAGAGGTACACCATAAATTTGCGGATTCAACGAAATAACATTCAACATACCTCTGATTTCGCATGGTGTTGAATAGTGAGCTTCCGCCTCTTCACTATCGATACCATCCTCCCTTTGTTTACCACCACATCAGGTGAGATCAGTTGGGTGTTGACGACATGTAATTGGTTTGTTGTTTCCGCGAAATTTTGCTGTGTCTCAAATCTGTCCTATGTATTATCGACGAATCAAAGATTGTCGCGAGATTTTCACGAGATAGTAAGTATCGCCTTCAAAGTTTCGGTTCGGCTACTTTTCATACTCCTCACACTTTGCAGGCGAGAGGCCAGTGCGGTTAAGGCGCCAAATCCGTTGCAGATCAGTCCCACACTCACATTCATAACTGAAAATGTGTCAAAATTTCGCGAAAATCTTTAATTCGTTGATAGTACAATAATCTGAGAACAAAAAAAGTGGTCAAAACTCAGTCAAAAAAAAAAAAAAAAAAAAAAAAAAAAAGTGTAATCAAAAATCATCATTTTCGACCGTATAGACTTAATTTAAAACATTTTAGTGGCATTTCTATAGGTTTAAATTACTTGCTAACAGTGTTTCTTGTACTTTTTAGCGTAGCGCGCCGTCCCTATTGGTCTCTGTATACTCGGGCGCGATGCATATACGGAGCCAGAAATTTTTTCTGGGGGGGGGGGGGAGGGAGGGGGCTGAGCAGGCAAAAAACTGATGACCTTTCTTATTTTTTTTATTTTTTTGCTTCTCATGCGTCCGATCCCGGATAACTCTGACCATCAAGATCCTTGATGCCCAATTTTCTCTTACAATCCAGGCACATTTTGGGGGGAAAGACACCAAATGGCTAAACGTTTCTTGTTTCCAAAATTTTCTGGGGGGGGGGCTAAGCCCTCCCAGTCCCACCTATTCCAGCCTATGGCGTGATAATTGAAGAGGTCAATATCATCTGACTGAAAAACAGTTGAGCAGGCCGACGGCTATATTGTCAGAAAAATGTCATCCTTATTTTCTGCGATGTATAGCCATACCAGAAATGTCGACAATTTTGAAATTAAAGGACACCCTAGGGTTCATAATCCCAGGCATGCTTTAACAAATTAACCCGCCGCCAAGTAAAGGCCCAGAAGTCATGGATAAAGTCAATTCATTCGCGGTTCCGCACGCAGCGCAACGCAATGCATCGGAGCGTTGCGTTGCGGCGGCGCGGCTCGGCTCGGTTATTCCGCGGGAGCCCATGAAAACGTAATCTCTGTTACGGAACATCAAACAATTATTCAAAACAGTAAATAATAGACGGGGGGGTGGGGGGTGAGGAAGAGGGTTCCGAAGAGGAACACTGTGAGCTGAGCGCGCGATCCGGGGGTGGTTTGACACCCACGTCCCTCCCCACCCCTCCCAACGCCTCCCACACCCCCTTCCTTTCCCTTCTCTCCCATCATCTTGCCACTCAGACGTTGTATATGATATGATTCACGCTCAGGCGAGGGAGTCACGCTTCGGTTCTGTTTCTCGGGAAACCAAACCAAAGAGGAGTCGAGCCCTAGGTATTCCTCTCTATTCCTCCCGAGTTTCGTCCGATTCCCGATTTCCCACCCTGGACTTCGCGGCCCAGATTTTACTTTTTTTTTGCGCGAGGCATTCCTTCAGTTGAAAAATACTCCCCCTCCCCCTCCCCCTCCCCCTCCCCCTCCCCCTCCCCCTCCCCCTCCCCTCCCCTCCCCTCCCCTCCCCTCCCCCTCCCCCTCCCCCTCCCCTTCCCCTCTCCCCCATTTCCCCCCTATTGTCGTTGGCGACAAGTCAATTTCCTCTCCCGCGAAATCCATTCGGAGAAATGATGATCGATGAATCACGCTCGCCCTGGTCCACCCCTCCCCTCCCCCTCGTCCTGTGCCCGGAACCACTATAGACTGTTACAGTGATGAGCGGGAAATTTAAAATCCAGGAACCAGATTGGATTGGACGCTTTTTCCCAAACGTGCGAACCCGTCATCTGATTGGTCAATTTTGAATCTCCCACTTAAAGCACTGAAAATAAATATTACCAAAAGTATGACAATATGTGAACCTATTTGTTTGTGAGGGATAGTACGGTTGCCAGAATTCTTGTTTGTACCACAGTTCTTGAAAATGTTTAGGAAATTCTGCGGTTCAATGACCATATTCTGGTATTCACCTTAGAATTTTCTGGTCAAAGTACTCGTTGCCCATAGGAGTATCCGTGAAAAATGGAATGGTATATTGATATGCCAATGAATCAGTGGTGTAGCGTGCAATGGGTCTGTTGCAAACTTTTGCTACAACGATGAAGAGTGTTTCATCGTTTGTGAAATCGCCCGAAAAGGCCATTGGTGACATCAGAAAGTCACGAAATGCGATAATAAACTCACAAGAGACGTTTAATGAAATCCAAGATGGCGGTAAAATATCGAGCAATCTGTATGCATGCACCTTTAACATCCAAGGATTGCCAACGTTGACACCTTCACAGCTTCAGAGGTTATGTGTTTATTTACGTTGTGGTTGGGTGTGATCGATATTGTGAGGTTGGCTATCATTGGATGTTCGTGGTGCATGCATACAGGCTGCTCAATATTTTACTGCCATCTTGGATTTCATTAAACGTCTCTCGTGAGTTTCATACTTTATCTTATGACTTTCTGATGCCACCAATGGAATGTTAACGCGATTTTACATGAAATTGAACACTCTATAGCGCTGTAGCAAAAGTTTGCAACAGACCCATTCGACAACGTTGGAATGTGTCCATTTAAACCCAAAAAAACTATCGAACTATTGGTTGTTTGGTTAACACCTTCAAATTAGATCTTTTAAATGAATTTAAATGGACACATTCAGTGGCGTCTCGTGCCATCTGGCAACAATGCAACTGCTCCATTTAAACTCATTAAATATATCGAATTTTTATTGTGCACTGTGTACCCCCTGAATTCGGTCTTTTACGTGAGTTTAAAGGGATAGAATACATTGTTGCCAAATTGCACGCGACGCCACTGGACACATTCCAACGTTGTCAAATTGCACGCTATGCCACTGCAATGAACATTGAAAACATCAGAGAACATAGACTGAGACTGAGAACATAGACTGAGAAAAAGAACAGCAGCCAATCGGAGACACAGTTACCCTCATTCGTAGAAATTAATCCAATAATGATTGGGGGACCCCTTCAAGGCTATTAAGGCTTGAGCTTTTGGCGTGACGCAAGCTCTTGCATTGAATAAATTCGTTAATTAAAATCTGTTATGCGAATAATGGAATTCATAATTGAGGCCGACTGCGGAGTGTGCGGGCCCACTGTCGCATCGCTCTTACCGGTGAGTAGCTGTCGGGAGAGGTTAAGGGGTGAGGGGGGTCGATTAGGAGAAAATAGAGGGTTGATATAGGACGAACAGAGAGGTAAATGGAGGAAACAATGCCTTTTAATTCAATGACGGAAACTGAACTGATGTCGCATCAAAAAGCAACGACCCCTTCGCGATGCTTTGTATAATTCGTAACTTGTAGAGGCGAGTCCCTTCCCAATGAAATGATCTTCATGCAAAGAGGCTATAGGATGCCTTGCTTGTCTTCGGATACATTGCTAAGCACATTATTTTACGATGCTCGAAGAAAAAGTTGGATCTATTTCATCAAAGTTTGTGTCCCACTGCACCGCAGATTATTGAGGGAAATATTGTCAACTTTGAGGGAAATGTCACCAATTTTGGGGAAAGCCAGACTGAACGTAGGAGAAGACTCCAAAGTTGTCGTATGTTCCGCTAACTTTTGCGGTCTATATTTCCACAAAGTTAACTATGTATATTTGTTGAACTATTGCTACACGGAAAAAAAAACTACGGTGAAAATAACCCTACGGATACCTGATTTTGGCACCTGCTAGATGTTAGGGTAATGTTAACCAGAAGTATACTATGTTTTGACTAGGTACTAGGTGATGTTACCTGATTGCATGTCGAATTTACTCAAAGTATCGGTACATGTACCATACTTCTGGTCAAGTTTACCATAACATCTAGCAGGTGCCAAAATCAGGTATCCGTATGGTTAATTTCACTAATCTTTTTTTCCGTGTAGTAAACGTAAACCTGAACGAAATAGAACGTAAACTATGAGAAAGCAGTACCCAACCCTATTTTCCGTCTGTTTCCAAGGGCGTATCCAGAAAAAATTCCAAAAAGGATAAAAACCATCCAGGGGAAGCAAAAGTTCAATTTCCAATTTTCGCATTCCTCCCTTCTTATTTTGGCGTTTTATAGGGACTTTAGGGAGGGAGCCCCCCCCCGCCACCGGGGGGATAGGACCTTGCAGTGTAACAGCGTAGTTTATTATAATTTATTATAATCGGGTCACCTTATTTAACTCCGTGTAAAGTATCGAACTATATTGCTCTGGTATCCTTGGTGTTACAATTTAATGGACCGGGAAAAATTCACGGTTTCAGATATGGCTGTATAATGAAGAAGCAAGATTGTTTATCGGAAAATTGAACTTCTTCAAGGGTGAATGAGTCTTCCTATAACTTTTACTGCAGAGAGCTTCAACATCGCATACTATAGAATAAACGCATGCATCAATTTCAATGCACCCACTTCCAATGGGGCTGTTCCACACTTTCGCTATAAGCGATTTAATTGTCGATTCTGGTGTAAATAACTCCAAAAATAACGATGGCAGCACTGAAAACTTCCAAAATCCACTCCTAAACCCAATAAAACGTTTTTATTTGCGCGAGTGTAATGGTGGCTTAGGGCAGTAATAATGGGAGATTCCTATCTTAATTTCGTCACTCTCTCTATGCTGACAAGGATAATTCACAGAGTAATTAGTCATCCACATCTGATGAATGGTGCTGTGACACCTAGTGACACCAGTGTCAAATGAAAGTCGTCTCTTATTGGTCATTTCTTGATGGAGTTACAGTGTTGTTAGATGGGAATCTCCCATTATTGCTGCCCTAAGCCACTATTACGCTCGCGCAAGTAAAAACGTTTATTGAGTTTAGGAGAGGATTTCTGAAGTTTTTAGCGCTACAATCGTTACTTTTGAAGGTTTTTACACCAGAGTCGACTATTGAATAGCTTGTAGCAAATGTGCAACAGCCCCATCATCAAAATTCACTCCTGGATATAAATATTAAGAACAGCAAAAAATATGTATACAGTCCATTTCTGATGCCTCTGCTGGACATTATATGCTACACTCAGCCTGATATCCTCTCCAGTTTGGATAATATTCGGGTCGCTGATTCAAGATGATTGTTTTGACTTATCAGAAAAAGAAACCCAATCACTAGTTGATTTTTGTATAATCTAACAGCGCTAACTCTGGAATCCAAAGTAAGTACAGTAGCATCCTGGTGTCGTTGTAATTTATAGTTTGGACTGTTCAATGCGTTCAATATCGCGTCAAAGTTGTATGAAATTGAATTCAAAGGTGGAACAAATTCATAAAATGTCCACGAGAGAGTCCCTGGACTCCCAATTTCATCTGGAGACCCTGGAGAGCATGGAATAGGTATCCCTATCGAGAGTGAGAAGTACCAACTCCCTCAAATGAAATTTCTCGGTGGGCCATCATATGCCACTAATCTGGGTTATTGTTGTAGTTGCAGAGCAGTGGCGTAGTGTGCGAATTGGCAACGTTGTACTTTGTCCATTTAAACCCACGAAAAAGATCGAACTATTGGGTGTTCGGAGAACACCTTCGCATTCGACTTTTTACGTGTGTTTAAATGGACACAATACAACGTTGCTACATTTCACGCTACGCCACTGTTGCAGAGGAATATACATGATACGTACGAGCATAGAATACTACACTGCCCCGCAAAAAAACCGGCGCACCTGGCGCGCTGGATCATTCCGCTCGAAAATGCGAAAAAATTACAAAATTTAAAATCTTCATAACTTTTGAATTAAGAGAGCTAAAAATATTTCAAGACCAGTGTCAAATTTCTCATACTCTCTAGTTTTTTTTACATAAGCTTAAATTTTCTTTTGGTCATTTTTTCGCCCGTATGAAGAGTTTTTCCAAACCCTCGCGAAAACTGTGTTTTTGGAGCACATCTGTAAAAAGTTACTCAAACTTCTCACATCTCTTTGGGATAAAGTAGCATAGATAGACAAAATCTGAGACATGCATCAGATTTCTCAGAGTCAGGGCTATCGACCTGGTTACCTCAATTTTGTCTACAAAATTTTTGTAAGGTCGGAAAATGCACTTTTCCGAGACCATGTAAAAACCGCTTCTGAACACACAGTTTACACATGCGAAAAGATGTTAAAAGTTAAAATCGTCATAACTTTTGAACTAAGAGAGCTAAGAATATTTCAAGGCCAGAGTCGGATTCCTCATACTCTTTAGTTTTTTATGCATAAGCTCAAATTTTCTTTCCGTCATTTTTACGCCCGGATGAAGAGTTTTTCCAAACCCTCGCGAAAACTGTTTTTTTGGAGAACATCTCTAAAAAGTACTCAAACTTTCCACATCTCTTCGGGCAAAAGTAGCATAGATAGACAAAATCTGAGACATGCATCAGATTCCTCAGAGTCAGGGCTATCGACCTGGTTACCTCAATTTTGTCTACAAAATTTTTTTAAGGTCGGAAAATACACTTTTCCGAGACCATGTAAAAACCGCTTCTGAAAACACAGTTTACACATCCGCTCGAACATGCGAAAAGATGATAAAAGTTTAAATCGTCATAACTTTTGAACTAAAAGAGTTAAAAATATTCCAGAGCCAAGGTCGGATTCCTCATACTCTCTGGTTTTTATTCAGTAGCTCAAATTTTTTTTCGGTCATCTTTACGCCCGTGCGAAGAGTTTTTCTAAACGCTCGCCACATTTCTAATAATGTTCAGAAGCGGTTTTTACATGGTCTCGGAAAAGTGTATTTTCCGACCTTAAAAAAATTTTGTAGACAAAATTGAGGTAACCAGGTCGATAGCCCTGACTCTGAGAAATCTGATGCATGTCTCAGATTTTGTCTATCTATGCTACTGTATCCCAAAGAGATGTGAGAAGTTTGAGTAACTTTTTACAGATGTGCTCCAAAAACACAGTTTTCGCGAGGGTTTGGAAAAACTCTTCATACGGGCGGAAAAATGACCGAAAGAAAATTTAAGCTTATGTATAAAAAACTAGAGAGTATGAGAAATTTGACACTGGTCTTGAAATATTTTTAGCTCTCTTAATTCAAAAGTTATGAAGATTTTAAATTTTGTAATTTTTTCGCATTTTCGAGCGGAATGATCCAGCGCGCCAGGTGCGCTGGTTTTTTTGCGGGGCAGTGTAAGTACAATCGGAGCAGAAACTTAAATTCATTTTGAAATATTTTTTACTTCGGGTGTCTTCGGGTCCGCCATGTTGGAAAGTGAGCATTTCTGGCAATCTTCGGCAATAAGCTGGGTTGTGATTGGCTGTTCTGGTTGACGGCTGATTGTAAATATCACCTCGAAAAACACGCCCGCCATATTGAGAAGTGAGCAGGCACGGTTGCCAGTTAGTGCTGGTAAATTCCAAATCGTCTTTCCGTTGCATCGTATGGGAGTTTCCGTTCTGATTACAGTATTCTGTGATACTAGTATATTCACTATACTATCCCTTTAGAGATGTGACGTTTATTTGGCAGGACCCTTTCATTAATGTTAAGTTTTAAGGCTCCTTTTGCAATTTTTTTTTTTTTTTTTTTCAGATTGGTAATGTAAGTTACCCTTGTCATAATGGATCTGTTTTATAAGTTGGAAACTTTCAAAACTCTTTCGAAAAGTCTCAACACTCTCTCATAACCACAATAAATGTGTTTAACAAAATTTAAAGATGGCAGTCGAATGAACGGGTCACATTGGTCACATTTGGGGAGTCCCTTCTAATCCAAGGTTATAGATTAAGGAGGTATGCTCATCTGACTTGGCGCCACAAGTTCTGTGGCGCGCAGTTCAAAATCACTGCAGGCAAGATGGCCGACAAAAGCAGAAACCGTATACCCTTTGCAGAAAACATCGGGCTGCCCTCTGCAGGAAAGCAGAAAACAACAGGTTGTTTTCTGCAAAGAGAATACGTTTTCTGCTTTTGTCGGCCATCTTGGGAGCAGTGATTTTGAACTGCGCGCCACTGAACTTGTGGCGCCAAGTCAGATGAGCATACCTCTTTAATCTATAACCTTGCTTCTAATCACAACTCTCTATGCTGCGAGAAAAGTTATTCATCATTGACAACCCTGCAATTAGATAAAACTTTCCCATTGTGAAGTCCGCACATTTGAACGCCATCTTTGAATTTTGTTAAACGCATTAATTGAATTTGTAAATGGGTTTTGAGATTTTTCGATGCTTGCAAAGTGAATTTCACGCGATTTTACATAGGTATCGTTCCTCCATAACGCTTTAGCAAAATTTTGCAATAGACCCATTGGTGCCATCGGTAGATCTGATTACCTCTTAAACCTGACACGATTTTCTTCTGAAAAGTAAGTAATCCATTGTTTGGTTAAAAAACACTATTTGCTCTAACCTGTAATCTTTAATTTCTCGCTCTAGCCTCTCGCCTCTCACACATTCCCCCTGCTGAAGACAATGAGCTATAACTTTAGAGTGGCACGTCAAGGAACGTTCCGCTGGTTCATTGTTGTCACCTAGGGCGCCGCCATCTTTCCGTAAAAATCGATTTTGAGGTTAAGTTTTGTAGGTTGTTTCCGGTCGTTTCGTAAACAAACTCAGGCATCGCCGGAAACGGCCTTCAAAATTTAACCTCAAACCTTGGAATCTGCCGTCCAAATTCCCGCCAAATTCCGAACGACCTACAAAATTTAACCTCAAACCTTGGAATCTGCCGTCAAAATTCCGCTTTTTCCCGGGATTCCTTCTACCCTGTGTGGCGCAAGGTGGACCAGCCCGCTGCCACTCTAAAGTTATAGCTCATTGGCTGAAGATTATTATTTCGTTTTTTCACCTATTATGGGTATAGTTGGTATTTAGATTAGTCAGCGAGTCTCTACCTGAGACTTAGGCCGATTTACACTATCTTTTACATACGAATTCTTATTAAATATATACTTTGGAGAATATTATTATTATGTTTTTTTTTTTTTTTTTTTTTTTTTTTTTTAACGAAGCGTAATAAAGTTACGACTTTACTATGGAGATTGGGTGAATCTTCATCGGCAACCAAGCTATGGTGCTCAGGAGTTCCCCGGGATCCGAACTTCTGCCAGACAGCTCGACGGCAGTCGCGGCGCGGCGCGGGTGGCTCATGAGGAGAGAGGCGTCTCACTGGAGCGACGCTCAATAAAGCGGTGGGAGGGGCAAGGGGGAGCAGGGGGCAGAGGGCTCATCCTCCAAGTCCCACCCACCATACTTTTTGATCATATCATGCTTGCATTTCTACGCCAAAATTAGCCGACGTGCGCGCGGGAACGCCCACGGTCGAGAAAACGACTATAGGTATAGCGTTTATAATTTTTGGACTATTTCACTCGAAACGGAAAATTATGATTTTAAACAAAAGGGTAAAAATTCTGCATGGATAAAAGGCTACAGTAGGGTGTTTCATTTTTTATAAAGTTTCGCAAAACCCTGCTCCCCGTGCTTTTTCCCATTCCTTTTGGTCCCAATAAGAACACCCTGAAGTTTGAGCATCCTAGGTTAAGCCTAGGGTTTCCCGCAAAAGGCCTAAAGTTTCAGAAATTTTGTGAATTTACGCAATTTTGAGCCTTTTCCCAACTTCTTTTAGATTCACTTCCCACTAATGAAATAAACTTTATTGGCCTCTAGTGTACTGCAAAACTACCCTAAAGAGCCCTAAAGTCAATTTAGAACAAAATTTTTGACCCTTCATGACCCCAAAGTTCACTAAAAATTAGAGGGAATAACGTAAAAAAACGACTTTTTAAGCCCCCTAAAAGATTTCGGGAATTCATTGTTGACAAAGCAGTAAAGTATACTTACCCTTGAAAACATCAAAGTGAATGAAAATTTATAGATGTACACTGAATTTATTGAACAGCACACGTTTAGGAGAAATCCCGGAGAGGGGGGGAGGGTCATAAAAGAGATAACTGCGTATAAAATGGGTTAATTAACAAGAAAGATGATAAAATTATGATGTAACGGAATAGTTTTGCACATTTTTATTTTATTTTAATAAGAATGCGAACAAGAGTACAAGAAGTTATTAGTAATATTTAAACATTCAATTGGTTTGATTTTGAAATGGAGCACGGGGAAAAGTTTTTCAAAATAACGTACTTACCTTTTAATAATTTCGATAATTAAAGTTTTTTTAAATCGGACTTAAGGAAAGTAGGTAATTTTTTTCGATTTTCCTCTACCGTCTGCAATAAATCTTGTTTTCCTTTTTCACTTTTCGTGATGCTGTTGGAAAAGTCTTGCATCATCTTGATACCCCGTTCTGCTGTGTCATTGACGACTTTAAGATTTTTCACGAAAACCTTCATCATTTTAAAATCAATGTCTTCGTCCCACAATTCGGGGCTTTTTTTAACCACGCACCATCTTGCCCGAACACTTGAAAAATGAGCCACGAATTTGGCCCAACCAGTTGATACGCACTTGTATTCACGTTTAATTCAGGGAAAACAGGCGTTCCTTGAGACAGAGATGTTAATGACTTTTTACTCTTCAAAATCATTGCAGCCATTTTCCTTATTCTCAAGAAAAATATCTGACTGTGAAAAAAAGAAAATGGCTGCAATGATTTTGAAGAGTAAGAAGTCATTAACATCTCTGTCTCAAGGAACGCCTGTTTTCCCTGAATTAAACGTGAATACAAGTGCGTATCAACTGGTTGGGCCAAATTCGTGGCTCATTTTTCAAGTGTTCGGGCAAGATGGTGCGTGGTTAAAAAAAAGCCCCGAATTGTGGGACGAAGACATTGATTTTAAAATGATGAAGGTTTTCGTGAAAAATCTTAAAGTCGTCAATGACGCAGCAGAACGGGGTATCAAGATGATGCAAGACTTTTCCAACAGCATCACGAAAAGTGAAAAAGGAAAACAAGATTTATTGCAGACGGTAGAGGAAAATCGAAAAAAATTACCTACTTTCCTTAAGTCCGATTTAAAAAAACTTTAATTATCGAAATTATTAAAAGGTACGTTATTTTGAAAAACTTTTCCCCGTGCTCCATTTCAAAATCAAACCAATTGAATGTTTAAATATTACTAATAACTTCTTGTACTCTTGTTCGCATTCTTATTAAAATAAAATAAAAATGTGCAAAACTATTCCGTTACATCATAATTTTATCATCTTTCTTGTTAATTAACCCATTTTATTCGCATTTATCTCTTTTATGACCCCCCCCCTCTCCGGGATTTCTCCTAAACGTGTGCTGTTCAATAAATTCAGTGTACATCTATAAATTTTCATTCACTTTGATGTTTTCAAGGGTAAGTATACTTTACTGCTTTGTCAACAATGAATTCCCGAAATCTTTTAGGGGGCTTAAAAAGTCGTTTTTTTACGTTATTCCCTCTAATTTTTAGTGGACTTTGGAGTCATGAAGGGTCAAAAATTTTGTTCTAAATTGACTTTAGGGCTCTTTAGGGTAGTTTTGCAGTATACTAGAGGCCAATAAAGTTTATTTCATTAGTGGGAAGTGAATCTAAAAGAAGTTGGAAAAAGGCTCAAAATTGCGTAAATTCACAAAATTTCTGAAACTTTAGGCCTTTTGCGGGAAACCCTAGGCTTAACCTAGGATGCTCAAACTTCAGGGTGTTCTTATTGGGACCAAAAGGAATGGGAAAAAGGCCGGGGAGCAGGGTTTTGCGAAACTTTGTAAAAAATGAAACACCCTAGGCTACAGTGATGACGTCATCCGGTGAAAAATTTCGCTGTAGCCGTTCCAAACTGTCTCTCTCCAACGTAGCACCAAACACTATGTAGTTACTGGTTAACAAAATAAAATGACGGAAAAACGAACCAACGACGACTTGAACGATAAATAGGTAAAACAGGAACAGGCAAATTTCTGGAATATAACCTAAATTGGTGAGGACGTTTTGGTTCCAATCGCAGCCATTTTTAACTAAAAATAAAAAAATAAAAATAAAATAAAATAAACTATTGATAATTTTTTTATTTTTTTTTTTGAGTTGAAAATGGCTGCGATGCGATTTGAGCCGAAACGTCCTCGCCAATTTAGGTTGTATTCCAGCATCTTACCCGTTCTTGTTTTATTTAATGTTACTGTTAATTGTTATCTCACTCTTATTTGCTAAAATCGTATAGGTACAGAGACATTTTTGAGAATTTTTTTTTGTTGAATTGAATTTCTAGAGTAATTTTTCAATGCCATTTTGATGGTAAACTGTGTTCAAATCGGACCTTGTCAACGAATTTTGACACTATAAATAGATGGTTTTATGCGCATACTCTACGCAGTGGCGAAGCGTGCAATCTGGCAACGTTGCAGTTCGTCCATTAAAACCCATTAAAAAGATCGGACTACTGGGTGCTCGGTGAACACCTTCGCATTCGACCTTTTACATGAGTATGAATGGGCACAATGCAACGTTGTCAAATTGCACGCTATGCCACTGGCTCTACCGTGAGTTTCTTAATAGCTGATTCCGACCGATGAGAGCAGTGTTAGCTCGATGACTTCGATCTGAAACCATTTACTAACGAAATAATTTAAAAAAGGATATCAAATGTGTGAAAAGGATTCTAAAGTACTTAGATTTCCTCTGATAAAGATTCACTTCAGTAACAGCCATTTTTTTTTTTTTTCAGATTAATTAATAATAATTTCAGAATAATTTTTCTTTATCCCTTCACCCTTGAGACTAAAGAAATGACAAAGTGTCAACGCGGGCCTCCGCAAAATGCTTTTGCGGTTAAGACTAAGACAGCGCCTTCGTCTTGAAAAACAAGATTTCTATGAATCAGATCTGCGATCAATTTTGAAACTAATATGAGTCTAAAAAGAGCTTACCTACATCAAATTCGAAAACAAATAGTGTAAAATATAAGAGAACGTTAATGTTTTGATAAATTTTGTACCTCAGAGTTTTTTATACTCTAAAGCTTTCACTGAAAAAAACGGGAACTAACTATGGGCATAGTCATATAGTTTAGACAAAAAATTCAAATGAAGACATTATATTTGGTCTAATTTGGAGTAACTTCTGCTCAGTGGCGTCGCGTGCCATCTGGCAACAATGCAACTGCTCCATTTAAACTCATTAAATATATCGAATTTTCCATGTGCACTGTGCACCCCCTGAATTCGATATTTTACCAGAGTTTAAAGGGATAGAATACATTGTTGCCAAATTGCACGCGACGCCACTGCTTCTGCTCCTTACAGTTTTGATGAAATGGCTAGGAGAGAGAAAAAAAAAGCACAAAAGCGATGGCAAGAATTTTACCACAAAAATCAGAATCAGCATTTAAAGAGATAAGAAGATCCAATTTTTTTGCTTGTTTTAGGAACCTTCGTAGACCCTTCTAAAATGCAACAGTTTCCTCTTCCAAGCTTCGAAATTTGTCAGGGTAATTTTTCTATTTTTGTTAGAAAATTAAGCTGGCACAGTTAAAATCAAATTCAATTTTTTACAGATACTTTACTTAGAATGAACACAACTGAAAAATTGACGTGCAAAGCTTCCAACACATAAAAAATCTCAGTTTTTAGGTAGAGCTCCTGATTATCGCCTTATGGCAATAAACCTTATTAGCAGGTAACTAATTTATGTGAAAATAAATCTAGTTTGATGGATCGACATTAAAATTAAAGTTACGAATGCGATGCTATGAAAGGAAAATCGTCGAGATGGAAAATGTTAAATTCTAGGGGTCTGACCTAACATGTCCACCAAAATAAACAAAATACCTACAGAGCTCTCAAAAACCCAAATTCCAAAAGTATGCGGTGTTTTGTTTAAACTACATTTAACGCTTTTTTTTCCAAAGCTTTCATTGATCTCGTGGCCTTCTTCTTCTTGGAAGAATTACTATACCTCTCTTAAAAATTTCGAACTTCTATTTTTTTTTGCTTCGCCATCCTCATTTCAATCAAGGAATTCGGTTTAAAAGTAAGTTATGGCAATTTTAGATACACTCTTTCATAGTCATCATCCCTATATGTTTGAAAGTTTAATCCCCCGTGAGCCATATTCTTAAGCTTATCTAATTCGACAGTTATAATCAATTATAATCACCAGAGAATTTGAAAAGCCCTTCCTATGTTACTATAGTAAGTATAAGAAACATTTGACAAATATCATCCTCAAATAATTCTGGAAATCAAAACCCTTATTTCATTTTAGAGTGACTTTCTCTCATCTCTTAACCTGAACAACATTCAACATACATCTTCAACAATAACCCCTACGGCCTACAAGCACATATTTTAGCTATAACTTCCCTCAGTATAGTAAATGTCGAAAATTATACCCCTTTTAAGAAAACCAATCTTCCGGATATTCTATACAGTATTCATACAGCGAATCTCCAGCATTTCGTGCCATGGGTACCCAGCGTGCTACCGTTCGATTAAAACTTTACAAATAATTCTAAAAGACTAATGCTACGAGCGACAGAAAGTAAAACACTTTGAACTTCGGAATCAGTTTAACACGCATTCTCACCTTGTCTGGTTTCAAATCTCCCGCAAAAAAACATCAAGTGTGCTCTTCCAAGAAAGTAAGCCTTACGATCTAATTACAATTTACTCAGATGAGCAGTGAGCACACCTATCATTTCATGAGCCCTTTTTTCGGAGACGTGGCCTCAATCTTCCTCTGTTTTTATTTTCTTTAACTCTCCTGCTACGCACACCCTGCACACATCATTGGCGTAACTACTGGGGGGGGGGGGGGGGGGGGGAAGCTGCGGTGGGTATGGAATTGGCTTACCCTATAGTTATCTCGAAAGAAGTAAAATTGGGTTGGAAAAGGAGAAGAAAATGAAGAAAATTAAGGTAAAACGTTTGATTTTGAGGAAAATATACATATGTATAATTGGGATGTGACTGGCGGCTCTTCAACCCCCCCCCCTGTAAAAAATTCCTATTTTTACGACAATGCTCCCGGCCGATCCTTGAAATTTACGACTTTTGGGTAGATTGGATAAGAATGGAAAATGGTGATTGGTGGAGACGAGTCACGTGGTTGCCAAGTCTAATCAAACCACAGATTTTATCTATAATTTGTTATCGGGCAGTCTTGGGGTACCTGATAACCAATTAGATAAAGTCCGTATTTTGATTAGACTTGACAACCACGTGACTCGTCTCCACCAATCACCGTTTTCCATTCTTATCCAGTCTACCCAAAAGTCGTGAATTTCAAAGGATCGGCCTGCTGGACACGCCCTCAAATAGCGCGCCACCGGGCTTGTGAGCTAATAGTAAATTGAAACATAGATTTTCCTGGAAATTAAAAGCTATCATTGGTTTTTTTTTCAATTTTGCCTCAGAAACATTTTGTATAGCCGGTAACTTCTTGTAAAAACTTTCAAATCTTATTCATTGAGAGCAGTAAAATTAATTATTGAACCCATTCTTTAGTTATTTAGCTAAATAATGCAGTGGCGGCTCATGCAATCTGGTAACCGTGCACTTTTGCCATTTGAACGTCTGCAAAAAGATCGATACTGGGTGAGGCGCTGCGCCTCACCAAGTAATCGATTATTTTACACAGTTTTAAATGGAGGAAATCTATTGTTGCCACATTGCACGAGCCGCCGCTGAAATACTGTTCATAATCTTGATTTTTGTTCTTGAGACAATGTCGAGGGATTTCCATAACTCGGTCCACTCTGCGACGCTTTTACGGTCTGAAATTTTCAAAAAGTGGCCAAAAATCATGAAGAAAACTTCTCATCAGTGGCGAGGCTTGCGATTTGTCAACGTTCATTTCCCCCATTTAAACACATTAGAAAGGTCGAATGCCTGGTCATCGCCGATGACTGGAGCGTTCGACTTTTTTGGTGAATTTAAATGGAAAAAACACATTGTTGCCAAATTTAACGCTTCGCCACTGCTTCTCACCAGTTCATCATTTCATGTATAAACGTTCAAGGACAATGTTAATCACAAAGAACACTGACTAAAACTGATTTTGAATGCAAGTGTAAGAGTTGTAGAGTGGCCATCTGGACACAGAATTTAAATAAAAAAATTTAAAAAATTTAAAAAAAAATAAACAATTTGTATGAGAAAATTTTGCTTGTTTCTGTCAAGAGTTACTTTATTTATCGTGAAAATCCTTCCAAAAGAAATAGTAACGTAAATTTCAATAAATCTATGCGATTCACTCCAGAACACTTGCACCTTCATTTTAAACCAATTTTAAAAGGGCGTACGTACACATTTTAATTTCAGGTATAAGTTAAAGTTAAAAATAAAGAGACTGACAAACGGAGCCCGGTATGGTGTGAAATGTCCAGAAGCTATCTCCATTATCTATACCTCCTCGGTGATGTCTTCAAAATGACTTTCCGTATAAGGCTCCTTCTCCTCCAAGGCTATAGCTCGTTGACTCGCTGTTTAGAAGTTGTTTGTTTTTACTCCTTGGAAAATTCAGAATTCAAAGTTGCATCGACTATTATCGAGACATTTCGTCCTTGGCATGACCATGTCGTTTCAGTTTCCTTGAAACTCCTTCTAATTGCTCGAGTGATCCATGCCAATGACAGTTCTTTCGATGTGGCAACAACGGGTTCTCTCCATTTAAACCTACGTCAAATAATCGGTTTTCATGGAATTCAATGAATCCCTGAGAAATCGATACTTTTGTACAGGTTCAAATGACAAAAACTAATCTACTCAGACGCTAGTAGGTTTCACAATCCGAGAAAGGTTCTGATCAGTGGGGCTCTAGCTTACTTTTGATAAAAGCGATTGAATTGTTATAAGTCTTGAGTAAAATCCAGCGAAAATTACGATGAGCACATTAAAAAATTACAAAATTCACTGACGGACTCACAAAATGACTTAATGCATAATGGCGCAGCCACGCAAGTATCATACGAGCTTCCGGTCTAATTTGATACTTTCCTCTGTGATGTTTCTATAGAGAGAGAGTTAGAAGTTAGACATATATAGGTACCTACTGAGTAGATAATCTCCTGCGATACCTGCAATACCTGCATAGTTCCACTATCTTTGCTCTTAAAGTGCGGAGCTACGCAGTTGCCATGGGAGATTCCTGTCTTTGTCTCTCTCTCTCTTTCTCTATGGAAAGACACACACCGAGAAAATCCTCAAATTAGCTAGGTACTAATCGCTCTCATTTTGTACCTGCGTAATTCCGATGATACACATTAAACTTTAAAGTCATTTTGTGAGTCTGTGAGTGAATTTCGTAGTTTTTCATTGTGCTCATCATAATTTTCAAGGCAATTTTCGCTCAAGAATAAACTATTCTATCACTTATAGCAAAAGTTAGCAAGAGCTCCATTGGCGCAGGCAGAGTTTATCATTCATTATGTGAACGAAAATTAATCAAAATATCGGATCTTTCAAGAGAATGGGTCATATGGATTTATCATAGAATATAGGAATAGGGCATGGAATAATCTGGAAAAAAAATAATCAAAGCATCCGTCTGCCTCGCCGACCAGATATACGTTACATTATTTAATAAAGTGGGTACAAAATGGGCGCAATAAAATACAGGCGGGAAACTTAATTGTGTTTAATGAAGTCAGCCATGTTCCCATGGTGATGCACTTTCAAATCCGTGCAAGAAGCATCAATAAGGTATCCCCCTCTCCCCCGCCCCACTCCGCCCCTCTCGCAACTCACTTTGACAGCCCTCTCGTGCGATGAAAATACCTGCTTCCCACTCGATTGAAATTAATTAACATCTACCCCCCGGCCCTCTATCCCCTCCATCCCCACCCTTCACCCCTTGCCATTTTACTTTGTTAAACTTTTAGTTTTGAATGGAACGGACTTCTAAAGAAGCGCAACATTGAATTTCGAGAGTTGTAGATTCAGCTGGAAATTGTTTTTTTCTTTCTTTATTCCTTAGCTAAACGAAGAGAAGGAAAGAAGTTCTATGGCTTCCAGATTTTGCCTACATCTTCCATGCCAGCAAGTACGGCAAATTGGCAACTGTGTGGTCAGTCACACAGTCACAGTATAGCATGCGTAGAGGAGACAACCCACAGTGAAACAAGGCTCCGGGGATCTTCCAACAGAAAAAATTGAAAATTCAGGTTCTCCCAGACGGTATTTTAAACAATTGTATCTATAAATACGGTACCAAACTTACAAAATCTTCTAATGAATTTTACATATATTTTCTTCATTTCCCAGGTAAATAGGGAATTTTTCATTTTAGACTTTCGACTAGATCAGGCAGATATTTCAGCCTCGCAAAGGTTTCTTTTTATTTTAGGGAACTGTTCCTCCAATTCACTGGCGCAACCAGGATCTCTTCCATCTCTCTCATTTCCCATTTGAATGTATAAGTAGGAAAAGGACAGAAAGAGGGGGTTTTATCCCGTTGTCCATCCTTACCTATAACATACGTTTTTTAACGGAGAAAAGAGAGGGATGAAGAAACTCTCAGTGCGCTACAGCTACTGCTCCAATTGGAAGTCACTTGGAAATGTAAAAAGGGCACTTCAACTCCTAATTTCTCCGCTCAGTGGTATGAACTTGGGATTCTTTTAGAGGAGGGGGGAGAGACAGCCTCTAGATTAATGTACTATCGAAGGTCTGGGGCAGTGGCGGATCCAAGGAGGGGGGGAGCCTCAAATGTTGCCTTTCTTCAATAGAAAATAGCCCGAAATTGCTTCCACCGACGCTTCAAATTTCAAAATTTCGCAGGCGTGCCCCCCCCAGAAAAATTTTCTGGATATGCCACTGGTCTGGGGGACACTTCTCAATATTAGAGGATTCAAGGGTATTCCCCCGGTAAAATTTGAAAATTCAGGTTATCTCATACGATATTTTAAGTAATTTCATCTTTCAAAAGTTGCACAAATTTACCTACAAAAGTGAATAGACTTGCAGTTTATTTTCTTAATTTCGTTGACAAAAGAGGAAAGAATTACCACGAGTGGATTTAAGGGTAAAATAGAGCTTTTCTGGTCCTTTCTACTCTCCTTTATTTTTGCAAATATTGAAATAACTCAGTATTATTTTCTGTTTTTCCTTCTTTTCTTTTCTTTCGCCCTCTTTTCCGTTCCTCTTTTTCATAATTTTTCTTGGAGGGGGGGCAAAATATTGCCCCCCCCATCTTAAATATTGGAGGGCTCAAAATGCCATGCCCCCCTAAGATTACGCCACTGATTCCATCTCTCATTGACAGTAGGTAAAGAGTACTCCTTTTTAACATTCGGAAAATAATGTTTCGTCGCGGTCGTGCGCCTTCAATTACTGGGATATGCAAAATGAACACTACGGAGTAGGAATGTTTATAACTACCTATTGAATTTGAGCGAGTTCCAACTTTGACTTCTTCTGCTGGTAACCTGTACAGTGTACCTGGTATAGTTTTGCGGCTGGATTGCAACAGCCGCTTTCGATAAATCGCACGTTTCACGAACTATTGGGATTTTCACATCCTTCCAAAATGAAGGCTGTTGGTATGTACTGAATTGTCCGATATACCCTCCGTTATTCCATCGCGGTACGTTCGCAAGGGACCATTCGAAAATTTATTTTGGAAAATTCTTGTCTTGAAGTATGTTTACCAATCCGACGTAGAATGAACCGGGGAATCTTTTGGGAAGGTGCAAGGCTGGATTGCAACAGCTGTTATCGACATACCTCACTATTACGGACTGAAGGGATTGTCACATCCTTCCAAAGTGAAGGCTGTTACGATGTACCAATTAAATAGTCGTATTTTGCTTTGTCATCGCGATGGCGAATTTGATTATTTTTTTTACGTAACTATGTTTTGTCGCATTTTAATTCTGATTGCACTCTCAAAAAGTTCTCATTTTGATTGTGTTTTGGACCACTGCGATGGTCAACGGCGCACAGTGTTCGGAGCGACCCGGATCTCTGGCAGAAACCTCAAATTTGAAATCGGCTCTGACGTTGGTTTAAAGGCCTTACCTACCTTCTAAAGGGTATAGAACATGCATGTTAGCCATATTTGATGAATTTGGAAGCCCCATACTTGCCCCCACAGACATGTGAAAGTACCGGTTTTGACGCGAATTTTGAGTCAACTTCGGTGGGTTTACACATAATTGTAAAAAAAAACAATACTCTTTACTCACATTCCAATTTAGACCTCTGTACTTCAATTAGGACATATGAACTTACTTTTAAGCCGTTTAAACATTTATTTCATGTTTATTATGAGGGGGGGCTGGACCCCTCAAAAATCGACTTTTCATCTGCATTTGTGCCCTTTTTGGAGGACGTTTAAAAAAATGCCCGGGATTGCCCGGCAAATCTAAGGCAAAGAACATTCAGAAAAACATTTTTTCTGAACGATCCAGCAATAATATCCTGCCCGAACTTGCCCCCCTTTCGTATTTTTGTGTTTAAAAGTGCCTCTGTGGCTTGTGTGGGACTTAGTCATTTTCACGATCGTCAGATGAGCCATGTTTGCGTGTCAATATCTTTTTTTCCCAGCATTGCCCCGGGGAAATATAGTCAGGAAAGTTCAAAAAAACATTTTTTTCTGAACGATCCAACAATAATATCCTGCCCCAACTTGCCCCCCTTTCGTATTTTTGTGTTTAAAAGTGCCTCTGTGGCTTGTGTGGGACTTAGTCATTTTCACGATCGTGAGATGAGCCATGTTCGCGTGTCAATATCTTTTTTTCCCAGCATTGCCCCGCGGAAATATGGTAAGGAAAGTTCAAAAAAACATTTTTCTGAACGATTCAACAATAATATCCTGCCCCAACTTGCCCCCCTTTCTTATATTTGTGTTTAAAAGTGCCTCTGTGGCTTGTGTGGGACTTAGTCATTTTCTCGAAAATAAAAATAAAAAAATAATAAATGACATCTAAAGTTAAATCTGATATAAAAAATGAAATCTACGACCTAAAAAACCTCTTAGTACCAAGTTTCAATGAAATGCGAGCATGCTAGAGGTTTCCGCCAAAGATCCGGGTCGCTCCGAACACTGTGCGGCGATGGCCATCAAACGCCGAAATTCGCCATCGAAGAAATTCGGAAATTTCCATTAAAATGACTTAAAAGCTCATAGTGGTCCATAAACACAATCAAAATGAGCACATTTTGAAAGTGCAATCAGAATTAAAATGCGACAAAACATATTTACGTAAAAAAATAATCAAAATCGCCATCGCGATGACAAAGCAAAATATGACTAAAATCCTGCTCCGTAACTCTGTCGCGATCCGTGTTAGCGTCACTTGGCCGATCGAAATCGATTTCTAGGGTTGATTGACGTGGAAATCGGCCGCTAACTCAATTTTCCCGCCAATCTTCGAGAAAATCGGAAGGAATTACATCGCCAAAAATGTGGACGATTTTTTTTTTTTTTTTTTTTAGACTTTTTGTCTTGAAATGTGTTTTTAGTGCAAGCGTTATATCCGACGTAGAATCAACCGGGGAATTGATTGAGAAGGTTTACGTCTGGATTGCACCAGTTGTTTTTGATACACCTATCACACGTTTCACGAACAGCAGGGATTGTTGCATCCTTCCAAAATGAAGGCTGCCGGGATGTACCGAAATATCCTCCGTAACTAGGTCGCGATCCGTTTTATAGTTACGGGGCCAGTGGCGATCGGTTTCTCTGATTGATTTGGGTAGGAATCCGCCGCTAACTTGAAATTTTTTTTTCCCAAATCAAATTTGAGAAAAGTATAAGGGGTTTACATCCTCAAAAATTTGGACGAAATTTTTCTGAGATTTCTTTCACATTGTTGTCAATTGACAGCAAGAAATGGTAAAGATCAGCGCCCCCCGTAGCTCGAGATTTTGATACCCGGAACAGGCCTTGAAATGTATGCCCCCCCCCATAACCGCAAGCCAGGCATTGCATCGATAGAAGTTCCAATTTTGCCACCCCCCCCCCCCCCCACGCTAAAAACTTATTTCTACTTTCCTTTATCTTTTTCTGATTTTTTGCGTATTTAATTTACTATTTTCTCTCGATTAATTTAAAGCAATGATAAATGTCTGCTGCAATAAATTGTATATTTAAGGGATTATTACGCAGATTATAGAGGAAAGAAGTGGGGGAAATGAGCAATCAGCTTAGAAGAAAATTACATCCGTCATGACTAAAACGAGTGAATTGAAATGCAGTCAACAGAGAAAAACAGAAAAAGACGAGAATGAGCTATTTTGGGAATAAGGAATTTTAACACCACCCTTTTCATTTCTATATGCTTACAATTAGATTTAAAATTCCAACTTTTTCCTCTACAATGTTATGTCATACCAAAAAATAGACTGACAAAGCTGCATAAGGGGCATAATTTTCGAGAATTTGAGATGAATAGACTTCTTATCTAGGGGTTTTGCTTGGGGGGGGGGGGGGGCATGAAGTATTCAAACTTGTTGGAGGGGGGGGGGTCATTTTCCGAAAACGTATTAAAGCGGAGCTAACAATATTCCTAATTTCAAGAGAAATCGGTTGTAGCAAAATCGGGCCACACGGCATCTTTCCTTTCTATCGAAGTGTCAAAGTCAATGGCTTGTTTAATGTCTTTTGTTTCTTCAGCAGTTATTAGTATTTTTTTCTGAAAATGTCAAAAGTAAAAGGAAAAAAAAAAGGTTTTCCACCTCTTTTCAATTTCCCCCCTGCTATCCCCTGCTTTTCCCCCTCTTTTTCCCTTTTCCCTTTTCCTAGCCGCAGAAAATGATGTCTTCGGAGACTTTATGCCCGATGAGGGCCGCACCCTAGCCTCCCTCTTAGCTGCTACACCACTATAGATCAGCGTCTCTGAAACTGCAGTCTGCGGGCGGTTGCTACGTGGTCCGCAAACATCCGTCAAAAATTGTTTTAAATTTCGGCAGCAGCCGTAATAAATGACAGCAACACATGTTTGAACATGTTGAATTTGAGTTTTCAAGATCCAAACGTAAACATTTCACAGCCCAAGACAAAATTGAGAGCATGCTCAAAAAATTGCAAAAGTGGCATTGGCGGGTATCAAAAAACAATTCCGAAGCTGACCCAAAGTTGATGGAATTCGTGATGTCAAACGAAGAAACAATGACTGGCCAAATCATAAGCCTCTTAGTGACTCACCATTGCAACTATCAGAAACATTCCGCGAAAACGTCCCCACATGGGCACCCGCAGCGGGGGGCAAGAGGGGGCACTTTCCCCCCCTGGAATTAGATAAAGTCAAAATTTCATGGTGAAAATGAGGTAAAACGAAAATGAAATGTTAATCAAAGGCGAGTTATAGTTGACAAACTTCTTTATTAGTTTCTTTTGTAATTTTTACTCATTTTTTGCATGGAATAATAAAATTACACATTTGTCTTACTGTCATTTTCATCTGTTGTCCCTTTATCCATAATATCAAACATGTCAAAATTATTACTATTATTTGATGCACTTACCATGGCTTAGTAGTTGCACACTAATTGGATGAAAAAAAAGTTATCCCTTTTCCCTGGAGGGGGGGGGGCTCCTTGACCCTCCATACTGGTTCAACAATTTTGCCCCCTTGGAAAGTCTGCGGGCGCCCATGCTTCCCCATACCTGATGCCAGCCTAAATAGGGTCAAAGACCCTTTCTTTTTAAATCTAGAAGTAATGGAATGCCTCACCGCCAGCAAGGAAGATCGGTAAATGGATCTGTCTAGAGATGGAGCAGAGAAGCTAACATTTGACCAACAACCGCTCTTTTCTTTTGGGGTCAACTTACACGCTCATTTTCTGGAATTTGCGAACAAAGCTCTCACCATGCTGTTACCCTTTTTTACAATGTGCCGGTGCAAACAAACCTTTTCAGCACTCCTTTACCCAAAAAATAAATACAGGAATCAGATGCTGAAGGAGGAACCGGAGCTTCGCATTCAAGTTTCAAACATAGAGCCAGAAAAAACAGGCTTGTAGGTGAGCTACAGGCACATTCGTCCCATTAAGCAGGTGGAGCCCTATGTATAATAATTTAAGGTGATTCTATGGCAAACTACCGAAAATTTTAATCCGGTAGATGGCGTTACTTGTCGTTGGCTCCGAAAATGGCCGTTTTTTGACGGTTTTCGGCTGTTTTCTCTGAACAAACATATAATAAACAAAAAATCGGAATGTCAGCACCTGCTTGATTTTTTGAGCCATAAACGGGCCAAATTGGGCCAGGTGAAACAGAGACCTGTAATCTTTACTGATACAACTCCAAATTACACATGATTTTTTCTTTGCATAGTTACGCCTTTATTTTAGAACCAATTTGGCCCGTTTATGGCTCAAAAAATCAAGCAAAAAATTTAGCAGGTGCTGACATTCCAATTTTTTGTCTCTTTTTCGTCTGTTCAGAGAAAATAGCCGAAAACCGTCAAAAACCGGCTATTTTTGGAGCCAGCGACGAGTAACGCCATCTATCGGATTAAAATTTTTGGGAGTTTGCCATAGAATCACCTTAAGTAGAACTTTAAAAATTATAAAAATCGGGAAGAAAAAGAAAAAGGCATCAATTTGTCAACAAATTGTTGGTCCGCAGCTCGAAAAGGTTGAGAAATGCTGGTCTAGATGGCTAAAAATATAATAAAAATAAATTTCACTTTTCTCAGCTTTTATGACTCATCAACTAAGATAGGTAGAGGAATACCCACAGAATAAAAAAAAGTAGTATATAATCATAGATTTTATTTAAAATAAACTGATATGATTTAAATCAATAAAAGAGAGGTTTTGCAGGTGCAGAACCAAACAACAAAAGCAAGGATCAAAGACTCAAATAAGTACTTACTGAAAAATAATTACAAATTACAAAATGAATCATCAGTCGGCATTTATGAGAAATGAGAGAGCACAAAAATGCATCAAAGTGAGGTGCATCAATGTATTGGAGGGAGGGAGGGAGCGTCTGTTAAATCTTGGATGAACATTTTTAACTTGGGAAAACAAGAGAAACGGAAGAAGAGAAGAATAGGCTGTCTTAGTTAGCCGTATTTTGCTTTGTCATCGCATGGTGATATTCCTCTGTCCAATCACAGAAAAGCGCTGAAACTTGATTAACTTTACAATGATGACTGCTTCACGCGTGACTAACGATCCGTCATCAGCAATGGCGAAATGGTTGACGAGCTGCAGAGTTCCTCAAGGTTGATGGCCATCACCCGATGGTGCAGTGTTGCCACATTGTGAAATTAAATCAATAATTGAATTAAACTCATCCGTCCACTTCCGATGGCCATCGGAAAAGCAAAATATGAGCTGTGGCTGCCGATGGCCATCAAACCATTTTTGATGACAAAGCAAAGTGCGGCTTCAATTTAAGATACAAAGCTTCTGTAAAAATTTACGGCTGTTTCCATTGAATCGATCTATCTAAAAACTGTGAAAAGCTTTTAAACTTTTTCTTCATTTTGACTAAAGTTGAATATACTTATTTAACCGGCTAGTAATTCTCCCTCCCTCCCACAAATCAAGTATGGCATGTATATTGTATACATGTATACAAAGAACTGTACAGTATGTACAGTAATACATTCAATGATAAAATGTACAGAATTTCAAAATAATTTCTGAAGAAACATAACAGAGTAGACAGTTGGGTAGTTGGATCTTACATATCAAAAGGTCAGAAAAAAAAAAAATTGAATTTTGTGGGTTTTTTTTAAAAGGCTGTCTGAATTGAGACAATAATGAGGATGGTCTATGCAACTTGAGGATGAAGGGCTCAAGTTGCCAGCTGTTCTCTTTTGGAGATTTTTACCTCAAATTCTGCGACTCCTCTCAGATTTCTTGAGTGAGGCTTCCAAAAATAAGAATTTTTTTGTGAATTAAAAAAAAAGTAAAAGAAATATAATATTTTGGAACAACGCTTTGATTAAATAAACTTATCGTCTTTGATTGGCATAAACCAAAATGAAACATAGTGTTAAAAACAACAAAATTAGAATGAGTCATTTACAAAAGGATAACTACTGTCAGGTACATAACTATGAGCGTTTGTAAAATTAATTTTGTTATAAAATTACTGTTGAATAATTGAACAAATTTTTGGACATTGATTTTTTCAAAAACGGCTTTTCATGTCTTAAGGAATAGTAAAAAACTGAGAGAAAAAAGGGACATTTGGTCACAGTTAAGGGTTTCAAAATGAAAAGATCCACTTTTCACAATGTAGAAAGTAGGAACATAATTATGATTTTTTTGCCTCCTTAACACATTGACATGTGCTTTAATTTAACAAAAATTGCTTGGCAAAAATGAGAATGAAGCAAGATATCTATCAGAAAACGCTGCAAGCTCTTGAACTCTTTGTTCTGTTGAAGCGAGACTGTGAGATCGATAGAATAAATTTCATCAAAAGTCACGACGAGACTGACTCGTCTATACATGTTCATGGGTTGAAAAGGAAAAAGAGAAATCAAGAGCAATAGATTCCAAAGAAAAACTGTCAAAATAGAATTAAAATGTAGATCAAAAAAGGTGGAGAGAGGAGGCAAAAGAAATAATTCAGCATGGAGTCATAGAGCTCATTGCAAACCATTGGGTTGAAGTAATTAATTATGAAGTCCAGTTGTTGTATCCATGAGGCGTCATTTTCCTTATCTGCATTCCTTGAATGATGGCAAAGAGGCATTGGCAAGAGAAGAGGTTTTCCGTTTTTTATTTTCAAACGCCTGGTTCCTAATGAGACGCAAGGCTACACAATGACGCAATGCTATGAATTGTATGTGTTATTTGTGAAGAATAAGTGTTCGATTCTAAATAGCTGTGTTTTGGGATTGTGATGTTTCTTCAACTAAATTTGAAGTACGCAAAATAAATTAATAAAAGTGTAACTTGTGAATAATAATTTGTACTGTGCATAACTTGGTCATGCAGGGTGATTGTGATGTTTCTTCCAAAAAATTTAAAAAACAAAAGGAATTAATAAGTTTAATCTGTAAAGAATGATTTATTCTATATATGTATTGGCCATGTTATGTGATTGGCTATGTGATGAGCCAAAAGGGATTAACTAGCTTAATTTGCAAAGAATACCCTTTAGTGTATTTATACTTTTCCATGCTTAATTGAATTCTTTCAGTTTCGACTACAATGTAAATTTGAGCACTCTGCTATAAAGCAGTGGCGTAGTGTGCATTTGACAACGTAGTAATGTGTCCATTTAAACCCATGATAAAGGTCGAATGCGAGGGTGTTCACCAAACACTCAATAGTTCGATATTTTTCATGGATTTAAATGGACGAGTTGCGAAGTTATCAAATTGCACGCTAAAAAAAGAGCTCAAAGAGAGCAATTAAGATGGCAGTATTCCAATCAAGTCTGCTGGCTTGGTCACCATAAAATGCAAATCTTTGAACTTGAGTCCATTGATTACCACAACTCAACTGTTTGCAATCAGCATGATAAGCTGAAACTTAAACTTACTACTTGTGGTGATTCCAGGCGAAATTTTTCCAGATCTCAATCCAATAAATAGCACTGCTAGTCACTTTTAGGAAAAGTTGTGTTTTAGGCATTTTAAATTGAAAACGAAGAAAAATTCAAAAATCCAAGAATAGCGGCACCTGTGCAATTTTTTAACGGATTTTTTTAGCTCAAAACAAGCAAAACTGGTTAAAAATTACAGCCGTAATATTGGAAATTCATTTCGTTATAAAGAGTGCAAGTGAGTGCCATTGGTACTACAAATGTCTATCTGCCTCACTTGCACTCATTGCTTATCAGAACCAAGATCTATTAATACCTACCAGGTCAGTCCAGTAGCAAGTGGGTGGAGCTAACGTGTTCCGTTGCACAATGTCTCCCCGGGTCGCTGGACATCATTATCCCCGTTGTGCGGTTCACTCGGCAAAATCAACAGCTGTTATGCGGAATACGACAATGAAGGGAACGGCAACGCGGAGAAACGTTGGTATCAACCGCATACTGAACTAACCTGGTAATAATAGATCTTGATCGGAACTTTCACACTTCCGACATCCGAGTTTTATTTTTGAAGGTTTCAGCTTGAAACTTTCGGGCAATCTCCCTGAAATATGCTTGCATGTTCTTCAATTTTGTGCTTTTTGCGTATATTCATCAATTTTAGCCAAAGACAGTTGACTTTTAAAGCAGTGTGACGTTGTGCCTACAATTGGAACTAACAGACCCTGAAATCACCACAAAAAAAAAAAGGAAAGCTTGAAGAACATATTGCTACTGCAGAGCAGTGCTGCCAGATCGAGGGTAAAAAGCCATATCGTCCCCATTTAAATCAATGTAAAACTTACGGCTTTTTCACCCCAATCTGGCAACACTGCTGCAGAGCTTGACCTTCAGCAAAATACAAACTGTATCCTTACTCTAGAGATGTTTCAGTGTACAAAGATATGACAAACACAATAACATGTTGCATTAAATTTCCAAAATAAAACCACATGTATGCAACTTGCATGTGTGTAAATATTTTGATGAGACTGTACAATTTTGATTTCATTTGTTGCATTCCTCTGAGGCTTTTTTCTAATGTTATTCACAATGTGTAAGTTTATTATAATAAAGAAACAAAGATCGTAAAAACTCGGTAGAAAAACTTATCAGATTATGACTAGAAAATGAGTTTTTGAGACATTCAGTTATTTAGAAGAACAGTACAAAATAATTAATAAAATAACAAACTATCATAAAATAAGTATCTATTAAATCTATGTACACAAACGGGGAAAAATTATACAATATTAGACACAGAAAGTTTCAACACAGGAGCATTTCAAAACTTGGAAACTACAGAAAAATAAATTAAAATAAAAAAAATGAAAAAAGAGGAAAATGAGAACTAAGGTCATTGGCAGACTTTAAGAGAGTTGTCAAATGTGCTTCAAGAGCTTTGCAAGAAAGAAGTGTGTATTGTTCGGAGGTAAACTGAGTTCAATTTGAGGGATTTCATTTCCCAATAAATAGTATATTAAGCTTTAGATGGATCATTTGATCTAGTTATGAGTTTAGGAAGATGTCACCTGTTATGTATATTAGTTCTCTATTACTGATGTTGGATATCCTGTGTGAGAGTGTGTACAATTGTAGTACATTTGACAACATGCGTTTTGTTAACGAGTGGTTGATGTGCCCCTGCGGACTGCACCCCGAGTGGATGCTGGTGTGTTGCGTCAGCCATATACGGATGGGCACAATATCTTCAGTTCATTTTCAAATCTCATCGCAGACACAGTCTACATTTCGGAAGTCTATTCCAAACTTTGGAAGTCTATTCAAACCCCTGGAAGTCTATTCCAACCATTGAAAGTCTATTCTAAGCATCAGGAAGTCTATTCCAAGCATCAGGAAGTCTATTCCAGGAAGTTTATTCCAGGTGGGAAGTATATTCCCTCCAAATTAACCTCACTTTGATTATTGATAGATCGCACTCCATGTGACTTGCGTGGTATCAATAAGCAAAGTGATTGAAAGAATTATTTTTACCATCGATATATCGCATGCCCTGTGACTTGCATTGTATCGATAGATAAAGTAAGTAAGAAACATTAATTTGCGCACTCTCTCACCAGGCAAAAGATCCCATTAAAACACGGTACCTTTTTATAAGTAGGTACCTTTTTATATATCTCGTGACCAGAAAAGAGAATATTGATACTTCTATTTTGTATATGTTAATTATTCTAATATTAAAAATACGTGCACCAAACTCTGGTCTTTATTATTCAACAAAGTAAGGATTCCCCTCCTTATAAGCTACGCCTCAATATTTAGGATATAAATTAAGGGAGGAGAACCTTATACCTGAAGATAGACTTGAAGATGAAGAAGTCATATCATACCTTCAGTTAGCCACGCCGAAGTCATATACCTCAATCACAGCATCAATCAATGTAGTATTTGCCAAGGACCCCGAAGAAATCACAGCGGAATTTGTAAAGGGGCGGCTTCGGCAAGAAGAAATCAACCAACGAGGAACAGCTTCTGGAAGTTCAGAAAATGTGGAATTCTTTTCTAGGAATCGAGGAAGAGGTAGATCAAAGGATCGCGTAAGAGGTAAGCATAATTACTTTTAGTTTGTAAGTTATCCTCTCCAGCTATCCTAAGTTAAGAATTATGATTGGAATGTGGTTCTAGTCATGTTTTTGTATGGATAGTTGTGATCTTCTTTTCGGAGAATTGGGGGTCAAAACCCTCATTCTCCACACTTTATGCAATTTTATTTCATGTTCTCGTATTTTTCATTGCATGTTTTAAATGTAAATGTAAATCCCCCAAACAGGCACTTGGTATCAATGAGCCCATTTAATGTTTATGAAAAATTCTAGGTCAAATTTGACCGGGTTAGTTTTATCAGTTTAAGTCTGTTCAATTCAGTGCTCAACGAACTTATATTCTCAAATTCCAAACGATGTTGGTAAGAGAAAATGTCGAAAATTGAGCACCCATGATAGAACTGAACTCTGTGGGAGTACTCTAAACTCTACATCTCCTCTTTCGCCAACCAACCCAATTTCACAAGTACCCTTGCCGCCACCATCTCCTCTTTCCCCAACCGACCCAATTTTACAAATACCCTTGCCGCCACCATCTCCTCTTTCGCCAACCCAATTTCACAAATACCCTTGCCGCCACCATCTCCTCTTTCGCCAACCCCACTTTCACATATACCTTTGCCGCCACCATCTCCTCTTTCCCCAACCGACCCAATTTTACAAATACCCTTGCCGCCACCATCTCCTCTTTCGCCAACCCCACTTTCACATATACCTTTGCCCCCACCATCTTCTCTTTCGCCAACCCCACTTTCACACATACCTTTGCCGCCACCATCTCCTCTTTCGCCAACCAACCCGATTTCACAAATACCCTTGCCGCCACCACACCATCTCCTCTTTCGCCAACCAACCCAATTTCACAAGTACCCTTGCCGCCACCATCTCCTCTTTCCCCAACCGACCCAATTTTACAAATACCCTTGCCGCCACCATCTCCTCTTTCGCCAACCCAATTTCACAAATACCCTTGCCGCCACCATCTCCTCTTTCGCCAACCCCACTTTCACATATACCTTTGCCGCCACCATCTCCTCTTTCCCCAACCGACCCAATTTTACAAATACCCTTGCCGCCACCATCTCCTCTTTCGCCAACCCCACTGTCACATATACCTTTGCCCCCACCATCTTCTCTTTCGCCAACCCCACTTTCACACATACCTTTGCCGCCACCATCTCCTCTTTCGCCAACCAACCCGATTTCACAAATACCCTTGCCGCCACCACACCATCTCCTCTTTCGCCAACCAACCCAATTTCACAAGTACCCTTGCCGCCACCATCTCCTCTTTCCCCAACCGACCCAATTTTACAAATACCCTTGCCGCCACCATCTCCTCTTTCGCCAACCCAATTTCACAAATACCCTTGCCGCCACCATCTCCTCTTTCGCCAACCCCACTTTCACATATACCTTTGCCGCCACCATCTCCTCTTTCCCCAACCGACCCAATTTTACAAATACCCTTGCCGCCACCATCTCCTCTTTCGCCAACCCCACTTTCACATATACCTTTGCCGCCACCATCTCCTCTTTCCCTAACCGACCCAATTTTACAAATACCCTTGCCGCCAACATCTCCTCTTTCGCCAACCAACCCAATTTCACAAATACCTTTGCCGCCACCATCTCCTCTTTCGCACCCTCTACCTTTACCACTACCCCCCCATCTCAGATGTCATCTTACCATCACTGCCTATTGTTCCGTTTCCCCTCCCTCCACCGCCACCCTGCTGTTCGCCTGACTCGCCATACCTGGACAAGGACCAACCAGTAACGCAATCCAGTCCTTGGATGTTGCATACGTGCTCTGTTGCACCCCCAACACTGCATCGCCGCCATCATTAGATGTACGAAAACCTCATCAATAAACCCCTTTAGATTACATGTAGTCCAGTGAACGTCCGTTCCCACTCTCAACTGCCTTTGTACACGCCTACACCAATTATGGACCTTCCCGCTAAGCCATCCTCACCGCATTGGTCCTCGCAGATGCCCGGTCCGTCTTGCGTCGGACAACAACAACAGAAACACCAACACCGGCGCAGTACCCATTTGCAACCAAATCGAAAAACAAAACTTGTCATCACCCACCACCATCAAGGCCAGCGCCGTCCACTTCCGCGTCTGTCTTCCTCCCCGCATCGCCTTGGAGCTGCGTAGTCAAGAAGAGACCACTTCAACCACTTCAATCAGTTCCTCGACGGATCTTCACACTGGATTTGACTCATCCGAGTCACCCCTTCATGTGACCCATACACTTCAAAATGTCAAAATCGAATTGGGATAACTTCAATTCATAAATCAGTCGAATAATGATGTTTTCTTCTGAAAAGACATAGCCTCTGTCTCTTCCTGATTTTTGGTCCGACGTCAGTCTCTTCGTGCTTGCAGCTATGAATCGTCTTTTCTCCACTGTGCCCAGTTATTCACCAAAAAAAGTACCCGACATGAGTGCGCGGTCACATTTTCCTCGCGAAAAAGTTCCTACAGACGTTCCTTCCTTACCCCCCGTGCCTCCTCTCTTGTCCCCCATGTCGTCTCCAGAACATTACAAACCCTCAACTTCCTCCTTGTCAGATATTCCGCTCCCCTCTTACATCCCTACCACCATTCCAAAAATACCAAAAAACCTGCCGACACATCCACCAATCCGTATCAAAACCAAACCTGTTACTGTTACCTCACTTCCTCAATGAAAATCGGCTCCAGCTAGTGCAAAAAAGGCTCAGCAAACATCAGATGCAAAGAACCCTATACCTTGTTCAGTGCCACTCCGCAAGCTGGCATCGCCGGAAACGCCACCTCAGCCATTGTTCAAACTGCCGTTGCCACCTCTTCCACCAAAAAGGCCAACCTTTGCGCAAGCATTATTAAATAGTGCTATCCCAACAAAATTTAAGCGTAAGCCTTTAGCACCTTTCCAACAGAAACAGCCTCAAGTGTCTCGCCCACTAATAATAGTGACAAAACCATCGCCGCCTGTCACAAGGCCACTGACGCTTTTAAAACAGTCATTACAGTCATTGGGATAACTTCAATTCATAAATCAGTCGAATAATGATGTTTTCATCTGAAAAGACATAGCCTCTCTCTCTTCCTGATTTTTGGTCCGACGTTAGTCTCTTCGTGCTTGCGGCTATGGATCGTCTTTTCTCCACTGTGCCCAGTGATTCACCAAAAAAAGTACCCGACGTGAGTGCGCAGTCACATTTTCCTCGCGAAAAAGTTCCTACAGACGTTCCTTCCCTACCCCCCGTGCCTCCTCTCTTGTCCCCCATGTCGTCTCCAGAACATTACAAACCCTCAACTTCCTCCTTATCAGATATTCCGCTCCCCTCTTACATCCCTACCACCATTCCAAAAATACCAAAAAACCTGCCGACACTTCCACCAATCCGTATCAAAACCAAACCTGTTACTGTTACCTCACTTTCTCAAAGAAAATTGGCTCCAGCTAGTGCAAAAAAGGCTAAACATCAGATGCAAAGAACCCTGTACCTTGTTCAGTGCCACTCCGCAAGCTGGCATCGCCGCACACGCCACCTCAGCCATTGTTCAAACTGCCGTTGCCACCTCTTCCACCAAAAAGGCCAACCTTTGCGCAAGCATTATTAAATAGTGCTATCCCAACAAAATTTAAGCGTAAGCCTTTAGCACCTTTCCAACAGAAACAGCCACAAGTGTCTCGCCCACTAATTAAAGTGACAAAACCATCGCCTCCTGTCACAAGGCCACTGACGCTTTTAAAACAGTCATTGCCGCTTTTCTCCACTGTGCCCAAAGATTCACCAAAAAAAGTAATCGACGTGAGTGCGCAGTCACATTTTCCTCGCGAAAAAGTTCCTACAGACGTTCCTTCCCTACCCCACGTGCCTCCTCTCTTGTCCCCCATGTCGTCTCCAGAACATTACAAACCCTCAACTTCCTCCTTATCAGATATTCCGCTCCCCTCTTACATCCCTACCACCATTCCAAAAATACCAAAAAACCTGCCGACACTTCCACCAATCCGTATCAAAACCAAACCTGTTACTGTTACCTCACTTTCTCAAAGAAAATCGGCTCCAGCTAGTGCAAAAAAGGCTAAACATCAGATGCAAAGAACCCTGTACCTTGTTCAGTGCCACTCCGCAAGCTGGCATCGCCGCACACGCCACCTCAGCCATTGTTCAAACTGCCGTTGCCACCTCTTCCACAAAAAAGGCCAACCTTTGCGCAAGCATTATTAAATAGTGCTATCCCAACAAAATTTAAGCGTAAGTCTTTAGCACCTTCTCAACAGAAACAGCCACAAGTGTCTCGCCCACTAATAAAAGTGACAAAACCATCGCCTCCTGTCACAAGGCCACTGACGCTTTTAAAACAGTCATTGCTGCTTTTTCCACAGCCGCTGCCACAGCCGCTGCCACAACCGCTGCCACAACCGCTGCCACCCCCTCTTCTATCAGTGAAGCCGCAATTTTGTAGCCAAAGCGGAAACGTAATTTGCCGGGCTGGCAAATTGGTTCAATTGAAAAGGCTTCAAAAAACTCGAAAGAGACTGGCAACTTCACCATCCAAACAGTAAACCTTTCAACAGTAAGCCACAGCACCTTTAAGTAAATTGTAAATGTGATTGTAAATGTGTAAAACAGTCAACTCTAAGTGAGTTTTCAGTGTAACTTATAATATTGTTCGTATTCACACGTTCTGGGGTTTGCCAAACTCCTCCTCTGGAACTTTTGATTTTTAGTGCCTCATTTTTTAAGTGTCTATAAACATAAATATACATATATAATCGTGTGTGCTTATTGTGTTCGAATCGCGTTCGCGTCTAACGGCATACAAAAATCAAATAAATTGGAGCCTTCTGTCAAGGGTACAAATGTTATCGCAAACGCAAACAATTAAATTTAAAAAGCACCTCTGCTGGTATTGGGCTAGCTGTAAACCGCATTTATCCACTTCAACAATCATGAAATGCCGAAATTATGTAAATTACGATTGCATTTGGTATCATCATGGAAAAAATTTATCTGAGGAGCAAATAAGAAAAATGTTCAAACTCAGCAGAGGTGACGAGGCAATGGTGATGACAAGAATGACAGAAATGCCATCAATGGTATGTTTTCACATGCCTCATTGGCCCTTAAGCTTAGACAAAGAACTTTTAATCGAAACGGCCATAAATCCACCACCAGATAATGTTTTGCACGCATCTTATACTTTTGTGGTTTCGGGTATAATAATGTAATCTAACTATAACACGCCACTAATTAATTGTTATACTCTGTTCCCCCACCCCTTCTTGACCCTCCGATTACTTCAAGTAGTATCCTCCGCTTCACCCCTCGCCCTTCAATACATAATTCTCCCTCTCTTTCTCATTTCTCTCTCACCCAACAATGGTTTCTCTCACCTCCTTTTTTAGTTCAATCTTCTTCCCCCTTCGCGTCTTTTTCACTTTCGCTCTTTCCTTCTGTGTTTCCGCCTACACCTATTCGCGGTCTATTCTCTGCTCCTTTCTATCTCTCTTTCGCGAACCTGTCTTCTCTCCTCCTTTGGCGCCCTTTCCTATCCCGAATAATGAGCCCCTCCTTTGTTCCGTGCAATTTTCCGACAAAAGTTTCTGCGATAAACCCATTTTACTTCTAAACCATCCCCGTTATAATTATTGCTCAGCCCACGAGAAGGAATATCAGGAGTCTCTTTACAACTATCATAACGTCGAGGAATACTTCATAGGCAAATATAGAGACTCCGCTCCCCCCTTCCTCCAAGTCCACCTTGCGCATTTGATCAAAAACGTGTGGCTAGGCGATCTGGAAGTAGAGCTTCGCCAACTCCACACAGCGAAGTTCTTCCAGGGCAATGGCGATGAGGGCCACACGTTTTGGGAAAACAAAAGACGTGCGGCCTATCAAGGTTATCTGGACGTGATAAAATATAGACCCACTCGGCAGGAGCACCCAGGGTATGTCATCTTTTGGGCGCTCCAAGCCTGGTACGAAAAGGAGGAGTCGGGTAACCCTACGAAACTTCGCACTTGCCAC
Organism: Trialeurodes vaporariorum; assembly: GCA_011764245.1. Classification (NCBI taxonomy): domain Eukaryota; kingdom Metazoa; phylum Arthropoda; class Insecta; order Hemiptera; family Aleyrodidae; genus Trialeurodes; species Trialeurodes vaporariorum. Next base: position 74,376,947 of record VMOF01000111.1, on the reverse strand, counting down.
GCCTATGGGCTGTTTAAGGATTCCGGAACACCACCAATACCGCTAAATCATATCACAACGGATCTTGAAATGTTTAAATGGGGAGTTAAACATTTCAAGATCAAAGGTGTCCCCATCCACAGGGAGAGATTACAGGATTTCAATCTCCCCGTCCTAAAGGAAGGCGAGTGGCCAGAATAAGAGGGTGGATAAAGAAAAAAAATCCACCCCCGCCCTTCAACGGCCACAGCCTCCTTTACGACTTCTCCTTCTTTTTTTATTTTCCCCTCTTATTCTTTTTTTATTACCTTTGTTTTGTAAATTAAAACCCCCTTTTTTTTTGATAGGTAGCCCTTCTGGCGCGAGTAATTTAGCCTGTAGAGTCATTAGCCCTTCGAGAAACAGAGAAGAACAAGGTGCGAAGGCAACAGATGATTACCGTCTTTTAACTCTCAGTAAAAGAGCTAAGCGGAAAATATGAAAAAATATAAGTGGCTATTCTAATCAGTAACCTCGGAGAAGAGGTGTTGGACCTCCTAGACACAATATCACCTGAATCGGATCAGTCTAACCCTAAGACCCTGAGACCAACAACTTCAGAGAGTTTTTACGGGATAGTATGCCACTCGCGGATCTGTTGAAGAAAGAGGGATAGTGCAGTGAACTTGTGGAAGCAGATCACTCTGAACGAACTATATTTATTTCTTGCAGTGTGGTTTTTAGTTGCTGTTCATGGAATGAACAATATGCGGCACTGCAGGTCCACTAGACCAATCCTTAGAGTACCAATCTTTTCTCAAATTATGTTTCGTAATCGTTTCATTGAAATTTTGCAAATGCTACATTTTTCTTCAAACAAGCATCAAACTGCAGGAGACAAAATGTTTAAAATCAGGCAAGTGTATGAGTATTTGAAAAATAAATTCAAATTTGTGTTTACCCCTTTTGAAAAAATTTGTATCAACGAAAGCTTACTATTATTCAAAGGGAGATTATCGTTCCGTCAATTTATCAAGTCGAAGAGCGCGCGATTCGGTATAAAATGTTTCAAACTTTGCGATAGTTCAACCGGATAGATTTTTTACTTTATTATGTATCTGGGAGCGGTGCAGAAATCAGTGACCCTTGTAAACTAGGCAAATCTTGTGCTGTTGTTACAACTCTTATGGAACCATTAACGAGATTTTCATTGAGCATGCGCGGCGATAGATCCAAACAAGAGACTTAACCCAGCGCATGAAGAGAGAGTTTGAATAAGTCTGGTCTGAGTCTTGGTTTGAGCTAGCAGCGGCAGCGCCAGAATCCCAGGTCTCATTGCAATTCCCGGATGCCTATAATATTTGGAATCTTCGACTCAATATATATGTTATTCGCCACTGAAACTACGGCGCACTCTCTCCACGCCGTCTAATTTTATCTATCTTGCGACTCGTGCCAATTCAGCTCTAACCCTTGGCCTACCTCACCTCTGCCATCCGAATTCTGCTGGACCAGAGTTTTCGCTACCAAATTTGTCTCTTCGTCCACTCTGTCAACCTAATCTTCACATCTGACGTCAGTCCATTTGCCTCTAGCCTAATTAGGCAACATCAGCTTATTTTCGGTTTGACTTTCGGCACTGTCGCCAAAGTCAAACGCTTCCCAAAAAACTATAAAACGTCTGACCTCTATACTTTCGGCAGACATTCATATTAGGACTCTCCTAGTGAGTTGTTTCCCTTTTCTTCTGTTAGAACCGTCGAAATTGTAATTATTTAATAAACCTTGCTTGTTACTAATTGTAACTTTTCGACTTTTCTCATTTTCTTCTATTTTCCGATACGTGTTTTCTGCGTAACCCGTAACTGGCGCAGTCTTGGTAGGACACGCGAAAAGTTCTGATTCTCATCGTGATTGTCAGATCTTTTTTGTTTCAACAATTGATCGCGGATCCTCTGCCCCCTCTTCCGAATTTTAGTGCGTCCCACTTTTCGGAACTTTTTCGTTCTTTCCGGTCACCTCTACTCATCAATCAAATGCATTGCGCATTTCTTCTGTTGCTGTAAGTGTTCTGATTATTTCTTTCACTATTCTGACCACCCCTCTTTTATTTCTTTTATTGTATTATTGTATTCTCTTTCTTTTCTTGTGTTGTAATTTTGTATGTCATTTATACGGCCTAGTAAGTTAAAGTTTTTGGCCACCACCACAATGCCCAACACAGACGGTACATCTACTCAAGGTACTACTGGAACAGCTACCTTCAGCATGACTTCTGACCAGTTTATTGCAGAATTCATGCGAATGCGTGCTGCTTTGGATGCCTTACAAAATGCTCCGCTAAATAATCCTTCGACCTTTAATAAATTGAAGGACGGAGATGTTAATGCTCTCCCGGAATTTAGGGGAGAATCTCAAATCCTTCCACAATTTATTAAATTGTGTGATGAATTAGTGCGAGACTTTTATATCGAGGGAGAACCGGAAAATATCCAAAATACCCGTTTAATGTGAGGGATTTTGAGCAAAATTAAGGACAAAGCTCAATTGAGTAAACTTTACCAATATCCAAATGAAACTGCAATTGATTTTTATAATCGGCTGACATATCAGTTGAATTCAGTTATCAGTTACATGAATACCCATAATAGTTTAGCTCATAAGGAGTTTGTCACTGAAACTGTGTTACAGGTATTTTTGCGTGGATTACGGGATCCTCTGGGACAGTATTTGAAATACAAGAATCCTTACCTGTGAAAATCGGCCCTGCTTCTCTTCAAAAATCTTACTTTTACCCACTTTTATGACACAACTCTATTCCATAAAGAAATTAAATCCCTTCAAGATTATTACGGGAAATTCTTACGAATCGTCCGTAATAATACGCCTTCAGTCTTATCCGAATTAAATCCCTCAATTTCTCTTGTAAAAAATCTAGGCACTGAGCTCCAAGACCGTTATTCCTTTTTAACACCTTTCACTCCGTCCTCCCCCGCTCGTTCCAAACCTGGCATTGCTAACTTTCTGGGTCGGGGTATTAGTTGGCTCACCGGTAATCTTGATGACACAGATAAGCAACGATACGACAACATTTTGAAGTCTATTGACAAGAACGAGGATTCTCTGGAAAATCAAGTTCAACAAGAGTTTTCTTTGAGTACCTCAATTGTTAATAAGAATAAAGAAAATCTCGTCCGTATTGAAGCAAACGAACGTATCTTGAAGGAAAAACTTCAACTTCTCACCCGCGCTCATGATTCCTCTGTAAATGAGACTAATAAAATGCTCCTTGACAAATCGTTAACTTATATGGCCACTTACAGTCTTCATTTACTTTCCATTCTGGATGAGATTGAATCCTCGCTTCTATTCTGTAATAACGGTCAACTTCACCCTTCTGTTCTTTCACCTTCTGACCTCCATCAAGAAGTCAAACGTATTTCCAAATTTTATAATGAAAATATTCCAATCAATTTCACAACTCAATCTCCTTTTGAGATTGAGCGTTTGCTTAAAGTCTCTTGTTCTGTTCAACCTGATAAAATTATTTATTTTGTCTCTGTTCCAATTAATTATAAACAATCTTTCAAATTGATTAATTTATTATCAGTCCCCACTTTTGTACCGTCAGAATACGTGACAGCAATACCAGAATACCGACACGTGCTCCACGATGAAGATTCTGCCACCTTCTATGCAACACCGAAACCCTGCATCCGTCTCAACGCTCGTTATCAGTGTCAAGATGCTATTCCGCTCTCGCCTTCAACCTGCAGTGTTGCCATCGCCACCTCTCATAATAGTGCCACGTGCCCCCTGATTACAGTTCACCTCGATAACAGCTACGTTGAACCGATTCCAGAAACTAATCAGTTGTTGTTTTATCTGCCTTCTGCGGAACTTATTACTTTTTCTTGCCCTAGTATCACTGAAAAACGCAATCTCTCTGGCATATTTCGTTATTCAAATACTCTCTGTTCCATTATTTTTCAAAACAAAACTTTGCCAAAATCTTTAATCTCTAAAAGTGGCGCTGTTCTCTCCGATTTTTCGGCTACTCCAATCGATCATAGTTCTATTTTGCCACTCAATATTTCTCTCTCTAATCTTCAAATGGATCTCTTGCCTCAAATTCTTCACAGTTTGCCTGTGCCTCTTAAACCTAGTTTCTTTAGTTACGTGTTTTCTGCGTAACCCGTAACTTATATATATATGTTATTCCCCCCCCCCCCCCCCAGTACACCCTGTGTTGAATCCATCATTTTAAAGCACTTAGTCCCTCTACTTGGCTTAAGCTGCGAGACCTACTGAGTGCCGTGAACCAACAGCCCCCTGATCCTAAGTAAACTCACTCGGCTTAAGCTGCGAGGCCTACTGAGTGCCTAAGGATAGAAAAGTAATTTCCTAAAAAGGGGAGGCCACGACATACTTATCAAGATCATCTCCTAAAAATTTCAAACAGATTGGATGAATAGGGACAAAATAATGGTAAGAAATCTAAAAACACTTTTTTTTTGCATGATATGGTTTTCCTAACCGCATGGGGGGTTTTCGGCTGGATTCCTAACCTGGGCATTAAGGAGTTAATACCTATTATTAAAAATAAATAAAGGAGTCCCCTTCCTGATCTGAACCAAAACACACTCATTTTTCGAGCTCCATGTTTTTTCACCACCAAAGTGGCAATTCTTGTCCAAAAATTATCAACATGGCACTGTTGATATCCCCCCGTTACTGAAAACAATGCCCCTCCTAAACCTCAACAGAGCATCCATTCAAGCCTCGGGTCGCACTTGTTCAATACTCGGCCCGGAAGACCATAAAAATCAACAACCCTGCATCCAGTGTTAACTATCGATATTCTTGTGCATTAACTTTTGCATGACCTGTGTTATTTGACCACAATTTAATTCGAGACCGTGTCCAAATTAACAATCTCGTTTTTGTAATCGTAAGTAAGAAGTTACATGCCCTGAACGTAATAATGCAGAACCATCGCGAACCTCGTGGCATCCACGGCTAATAAATCGGAATCTGTGAAGCAAGAGAGCGTTTTCTTTGCCCACGTAAGCATAGATTAACTTTGAACGGATCTAAGATTGATCCGAGAATCCATCTGAAGCAGACTTGAGGACTTACTTGCCCATTCTTGGTTCATCATACGCAGATGCTCATAACCTCAACATGGCGACAGCAGTCAATATTCCGGCTCCTCTCATTCTAACGAGAAATCTTGCAGCTAATTGGCGTATGTTTTATCAAAATTTTGAAATATTCTTGATAGCTAACAATAATAATGATAAAGATGATGCTGTGAAAGTAGCTATGCTGCTCAATGTCATTGGACAGGAAGGAGTAGATCTACTCAATTTGTTTAATCTCAGTGATGCAGATAGAATAAGTGTAAATGCTGTAAAAACGAAATTTCAAAGGTTTAGGCAAATTCCCAGAGAAATTTTACATCAAAATCAAAGATAACTCTACCAAATGAGCCACCCAGGAGAATTCCCTCATCGTTAAAACCTGATTTAATATTTTGGAAATCTACCCCCTTTTGATCCGGAAACCATAAACCTTTCAATCTGGCTAGAACTCTTTGATAACTTTTGTGGCTTAAATGATATCAATACATCAGAGTTGAAGAAACATATCTTACTGTCTCACTTGTCCATACCTCGTATACTGCTATTCGTACAAGTTTGTTGCCCGACAAACCGAGAGACAAATCTTTTGATGATTTGATTAGCTGAGGGAAAATTCTTGGTCTCTTTCAAGCAAAATGACACCACTCTCAAAAGGTTAAAAAAATTCAATCTGAATTAAACTTTAGTTGAGAGGTCAGTCTGTAAGATTGTCCATGAGTTTTGAATGCTCCATGTGTTGATTTAAACACAAAAAAAAAAAAAAAAAATTATAAAATTTGTAAAAAAAAAACTTAGAATATTCAGAAGTTAAGATAATGTACAGATATTGGTATGATACAAAAAGAACTGGAAAATCATACACTATAGAAACACTTGTTATAGAGAAACGTTTCCTTAAAAAAAAGGAAGTGCAAAATATGACTAATGACTAAAATAGTACAGGCAAAGCTCACTAAGTTAAGAATCAGTTCCTCAAACAGCACCCTGAAACAAATAAGAAGAGTTAATGAGAAACAGGAACTGATAACGAAATTGAGCAAGTAAAGCAGGGACAAATAGAAACGGAGCACTAACTGGCTGCAGAAGAGGCATGCTGAATTCTCGCAAATTCAACAAAACAACAGTCAACATCCTTCTGATATTGCAGGGTTGTGAATGGTGAGCACCCTCCTCTTCACTTCCCAGTCCATCCCTCTGTATTTTTCGATTGTGACCATTCAACACCCTTCGACATCAGAAAGGTGTTGACTGTTGTTTTGTTGAATCTGCAAGAATTCAGCGTGCCTTAAATCTGCCCTATGTATTTTAGCATAAAGTTCTGTCTTTATTTGTCTTTGAAATAAAGTAAAACTTCTATCTACCAGATCATGATTTACTGGATGATTTTATTGGTCCCTGCAAAACTCCCACAGGTGCATATTGTTGAACTTTGTTTGATCCACCACATTTACGGTCCCAGCAACAAAACTTGAACCATGATATTTCTACAGTCCCTGTATATAGGATTGTGCAGTTTTCCGTATTTAGCTATATCTCTGACTGCAGCCTCTAAACGAGTGAGAATGATAAAACTGCCGTGGGTGATGTAAGTCAGAAGCCAACTAAATACTATGAAACTGTCAAAGAAGCATTTCTACATCATAATACCTTTGAATTCCCTTAAAGTTATGTAAAATACCGAACTGGCTGATTTTTCGGTATTTTACATAACTTTTAGGGAATTCGAAGGTACTATGATGCGGGAATGCTTTGTATCAATACTTTGACAGCTTTATAGTGTTTAGTTGGCTTCTGGCTAACGTCATGCATGCCACTTTTATCAATCTCACTCATTTAGAGGCTGCAGTTAAAGACAGAGCTAAATACCGAAAAAATACCAAAATCAGTACCGCACAACCCTACCTGTATATCAAAGAGTCTTGCCACAGGAGAAATAACTTCTGATTGGCTGCTAGATTTAAGGTTGTCACTGAGCTCAAGGAGGCATTTCCTCTGTGCTTTTTTCTTCATAAGATAACCATTGAAACACCACAATCTAGGAGGCATACTTCATGGTTAAACTTTACAGACTTTTAAGACTTTAATCCAGTTTAAAAATGCCTCCTTGCCATAAGGCCCAAGAGTAAGGACAGCTCCTTGGTGAACCCAACCAATCAAAGTGGACGCCTCCTTTGCCTTCAGGGACTGCTTTTTCTTCTTTGCTTTCCACATGGCGAGTTCCTTTTTATGTACAAGGACTCTGGATTTTTCCAATTTCTAGGAAAAAAAATCCATTCTTCAATACTAACCTACCCACAAAATGCGTTCTATTGCAATGTTTTTAAGTGCGTGTATGCCAAGGATTACTGCAAGTGTTAGACAAAGAAGACACTTTTTGAAGGGACCAAAAAAGTTCAGTCAAAAAAGATTTGCCTTTACTTTTTTGGCCTGAAGAGAACGGGCCAAATGACAGTCGCTCAGTATTGAAATTTTTGAATATTCATTGAAAGGTGTTCAGGTTGTGTGCACTGCAATTACGCTTTGCTGATAGCACCATAGCAACTTGGCGTGAAATTAGAGCCGGGAAGGTGATGCTGCTTGCAGCAGAATAGATACTAAACATAGTAAAACTAATCTAGCTTTCAACTACTTTTCGAGCCGGACCTACACAGCGGCATCTGAGACAAGTGTTCTCCAATTTCACAGTAACGCTATTGAGCCACAATGTATCATCCTTGGAAGTGTCTTGTTTGCTCATAATAATCATTGAAAATACCGCCAAAGTCAAATTTTTGAGTTTTTTCAACCTTGCCGCCAAGAACGTAATTAAAATTTAACGGACAATACTGCTCGTCTGCAGAGATCTGGTAAATTGAGGTTTTACTGTCCTCTGAGATTAAAAATTTAGAATCCATAATAAAATTCATGGTTTAAAAATGTAGAGAACTTGCTCGGTTTTGAGTTAAACGAATGGGTATTTATCAACAAGGAAGCGATAAGCTTTGAAAAATCTCAAAAGGAGCCTCCACAGTTTCAGAAGAGTAACAAAACAACAGAAAAAGTAGTACCGATATTTTTATTCACTCATTCAGACATTAATCATTTCACTATTGAATCAAAGTTCAAATGCACAATATCAAAAATTGGTGACAGACCCTTTGATATTGTAGTGATGAGCAATGATGACGCTTTGAGGAGAGACTCCTCATTTTCAACAACAAATGCATGACGTGTCCCTATAAGTCACGCATACTGCTGATGATAGAGGGGGACTCAGCAATACATATTTTCATTATAATATTGACTGAGCAAGAAAAGCACAAGTTTTAATTAAAGGAGAGTGCGCTATGCTTCTTTAAAACTGGTTTCCGGTCTTTGATGAAATTAAAATATGTTGTGTAAAAGTGCCACCTGAGAAAAAGCTCTCAAGAGAAGAAAAAATTTCCATGACAGGATTTCAAGATATTCGCGTCTGAAATTTGGAACTATTTGCTCGGTGCTTTGTATTTTTGTATGCGTAGACTGTGCTTTGCAGACAGATCCGACTCTCAGCGGAGTCACTCGGCTCTCCCCATATTAATACAACTGCCTCTTTTCGCCATCCCTCTCATCAAGTTATTTGCTGACCACACCCTGTGTTTTGCCTTGTTGTCCTCACTCCTTGTCCATGCTTCATCTTAACTCCTCCTTCAAAAAGTAAATAAATGGCAAAAGAAGGCAGTTGTATTGATACATGGAGAGCTGAGTGAGAGCTGTCTGCATGGCACAGTCTACGTATACGAGAATACGAAGCACCGAAATAATTCCAAACTTCTCGAAAATATCTCAAAATCCTGTCATTTAACCCTTTCCACTCGCATGTCGGATATATCCGACCAGAGAAAAGTTGAGTTCCACTCACACGTCGGATATATCCGACAAAAAAAGAGACCTTCTGCGGACTCAATTGTCGGATATATTCGACACGCTTGCCGGATGGTGAGCTCCAGCGGATTTTATGGGAACTAGTACAAAAATTACGCACTATACCAGCGCGCTCTGTACACCGTAATGTGAGTTTTTTACAAATCATACGGTTTATTTGCATCGTTTTGTTGAAGCTCCACGAGCTGGTGGGGCGGTCAGGTAAAAATGCTCACGAGTGGAAAGGGTTAAATTTGTCTGTCCATGAGAGCTTTTTCTTAGGTGACACTTCTACCAAACATAATTTTACTAATCAAATTTGACCAGGAGCCAGTTCCAATGAGGATATAGCAACCTCTTTTAAGCTTTTAAAAATTTGATCCAACTTTTCCAATTCTCTCTTCATATAAGTAAGGGGAAATACAAAAAAAAAAATCAATGAAAGAGACTGATTGAAATAATACTCACTTAGAATAAGATCAAATTGAAAGCATTTTATGTTTCAAGTGAGTCAGAGGGTGCCTCAATTGCTGTGTGTAAAGTGACTGTAACACCTCTATTGACACTAACAGCAGGATAAAATACTCCAAACAAATCATTGAAGGCAACACCACCCTACAAAAGAGAGAAAAAATTATTCACAAACAATTCAATATTTACTAATATTTTGTCTCAGAAAGATCGATTTTTTGACAAAACAAAAAAACAAACAAAAAGTAATTATGATGTATGTAGGCGCGCAGTTTACATGCAGCAGATTTCTTAGGTTCATTTCAAACACAGAACATTCCAAAAAAAAAAAAAAAAGGGGGCACATAAATATCATTCGAAAATAAGAGGTAGACATCTGATGAAGTTTGAGAGAGTTTAAAAATAAATCCATAGAGGTTGAAAGCACATTAGAATACAGATTAGTAAAGTGCTAAAATTTGAGTGAGCGCCAGAGTGCGATCTTTCTTCATGATCCCCAAAATCACTTTGTATTTAAACACAGTTTTTTTGCACAAAAACAGTTAAAACGTACATTGTTCAATTTTGCCAATTTCCTTACTATAGGCAGAAATCATCAAAACTAATGTATCTTGAACCAAACTGGAGATTTCTCAATGATTGAGATTAATAGCTTGCGTCCCGGAATTGCAATTTTTCTCAATCGACTTGGCTCTGCAGGAGTATTTCTCAAGCCACGACAAGTCAAGGAGATCTCAAGGGAAGTTTCTGAATTGTGTAGCCCTAGCAACTCAGAAGATAGACTTAACTTTTAAAGCAAAGGGGGTTGAGAACCAAACCTAACTGGCTGAATCAAGCTGTTTTATGTATGTAATAATATGTAGCATAGAAATTGCAAAGCAAAACCTACTTATAGAAGGCTTCAATTGTGATTGAAGCTATCTCTGGTGAGTAGAGCGACTTTTATGATGTCATAAACAAAACTATCTGTTAACATACAGGGTGTTTCAGACCACCTGGCCAGCTTTTATTGTGGCCAAACTAAGGCAAATATGAAAAATCGGTGAAACACGTGTAACGTATATCGACCCCAAAGAATTCGGGGAAAATATTTTCAGCCCCCCAAAACCATCCCTTGGGGGTTATTTAGGGGGGGTGGGTACCCGTATCTCGAAAAAATCAAATGGAAAGGGTATGTTTTGACATTGGAATCTAAGACGGCATGAAAAAATAAAACTTTTTTATCCCCAAGTTTTTTTTTTCTAAAAACCACCCTTTTTTGAGTTAGGGGTGGTTTTCAAAAAATTTAGGGGTAATCTTTGATTGACCACTGCGACCCTCCAAATCATTCGATTTCAAAAAACTAAAAAGTTTCTGAAAGAGCAGACCAAGGGCTTTCTTTTGATGTATCACATGCCTATTTTTTGTGAAAATGGGTACACGGCCCCCTCACCCCAAAATTTTGGGGCTTCGGGGGGCCCTACGTAAAAATTTTCAAATGTAAAGGTATGGCTTGTGATACATCATTTGAAAGGTCTTTCAGAGACGAAAAAAGTGATGCCCCCCAAAAGTCGTAAAAACAACCCCCTTTCAAAATGGCGGCCGTTTTAAGGTTAGGGGGCTCAAGGGGGGACCTTCAGAAAAATGATCCAAAATTTAACGATACGTGGCTAAAAGGGTCTTAAAAAGAGAAAAATAATGGTTCAAACCGCGAGTCGAACCGACTTTTCAATCCAAAGTTACGGCCGATTGAAATTTAGGGGTAGTTGGGTTTCCCAAAATGGCACCCCTAAGTTTCAATCGGCCGTAACTTTGGATTGAAAAGTCGGTTCGACTCGCGGTTTGAACCATTATTTTTCTCTTTTTAAGACCCTTTTAGCCATGTATCGTTAAATTTTGGATCATTTTTCTGAAGGTCCCCCCTTGAGCCCCCTAACCTTAAAACGGCCGCCATTTTGAAAGGGGGTTGTTTTTACGACTTTTGGGGGGCATCACTTTTTTCGTCTCTGAAAGACCTTTCAAATGATGTATCACAAGCCATACCTTTACATTTGAAAATTTCTACGTAGGGCCCCCCGAAGCCCCAAAATTTTGGGGTGAGGGGGCTGTGTACCCTTTTTCACAAAAAATAGGCATGTGATACATCAAAAGAAAGCCCTTGGTCTGCCCTTTCAGAAACTTTTTAGTTTTTTGAAATCGAATGATTTGGAGGGTCGCAGTGGTCAATCAAAGATTACCCCTAAATTTTTTGAAAACCACCCCTAACTCAAAAAAGGGTGGTTTTTAGAAAAAAAACTTGGGGATAAAAAAGTTTTATTTTTTTATGCCGTATTAGATTCCAATGTCAAAACATACCCTTTCCATTTGATTTTTTCGAGATACGGGTACCTACCCCCCTAAATAACCCCCAAGGGATGGTTTTGGGGGGCTGAAAATATTTTCCCCGAATTCTTTGGGGTCGATATACGTTACACGTGTTTCACCGATTTTTCATATTTGCCTTAGTTTGGCCACAATAAAAGCTGGCCAGGTGGTCTGAAACACCCTGTATATTTCAGGACACTCAATTGTCATCCCTTAAAACATAATGATTTTTCTCCCCCCCCCCCCCCATTTTTTCTGTAAAGCTACAAAAAACTCAAAACAAATCAACAATCCAAAATTCCTAAAAATAATTTTTCAAGGAGCTATGCAAAGTTTCAAAACTTTGCAAACTCAAAACTACATTTAGTCACTAATGCCCATACTGCAGAAAAGTACAAAATGATGGATTGAAAATAATTTCTTGAGGGATTTTCTTTTAGATCATGAGCTTGCTGGATTTTACCTGTGGTTCGTCATTCACATAGAAACTAAGTTGATGCCTGTCTAGGTCAAGTAATACTCCAACTGTTGAACCAGCTTGAATTCCTCCCTCACAACGACCACCATGAGCATTATTGTACATCAACCATGATCTTTGTTTGTCTATATACATACTCCAACCTTTATCATCTTTACCTGTAAAATTAATGACAATTGATTATATTTTCATCCTTTAAGGCACTAATGCATACAAACTGAATGACTTTTCACAACTCTCAACAGCTCTCTTAAACAATTAAATTAAAGATTTCTTGATACTACAATCCTGAAAATCGGGTTTTTTGTTTTCATAAATAATCAAATAGATTTTATAAAAATTAAAAAGAACGCAGTCTTGGTGATCACTAACTTTGCAGTTTCTGATGAGAATGGAAAATGGGGCTCTTGCAAACTTTTGCTGTAAGGAAATGAATAGTCCAATCTGATGTTAAAACCAGCGAAAGTCACAAAATTCACACTGAAAAAGTATAAAATTCAGTAATAAACTCATAAAACTGCTCTAACGGCATGATCGTAATGGCGCTTCAACGCAGGTATCATGGGAGATTCCTGTCTGATTTGTCACTTTCTCTACAAAAACACAGAGACATGTCTCAAATAAGATAGAAATCTCCTACGATACATGCGTTGAACCGCCATTATGCCCGATTCTGAGAGTGAATTTCGTGAATTTTCAGTGTACGCATCGTTATTTTTACAGGTATTCATGCAAGAATCAACTCTTCAATCCCCTGTAGCAAAAGTTTGCAAGAGCCCCATTATTTGGTTACTAGTCTTGCTTGAGGTAAACAATACAGGGAGGCAATCTCTACTATGCAGTCTACCATATTTTTTAATCGCAGAATGAAACCATGGAAGTTACAGAGGAACAGCCTCAATATTCACTATGAAACCTATTGCTTAAATCGTTTGTTTTTTTTCACTCATAACCATACATCTGGTACAAAATAGGAGGAGTAAGCAAGTAGTGATTCACCGGAAACGGTGACCACAATTTTTTCAGTATGGTGTAAGACACAGGCTTTGGGAAAGAGGATTTTTTGAAACAAGAAATGGTGGCTTATGGAGAAATGCTGACCGGATGTCATTTATCCAGAATTTCTCTCTTGGTTCACGATTAAAATCCAGCAAAAATTACAATGAGCATATAAGTGAAATTCACTCACAGACTCACAAAATGACTTTGAAGTTAAAGGCATAGTGGCAGAGATACGCAGATACCATGAGAGATTACTATCTAATTCGAGACTTACCTCTGTTGGATTCTTACTATAGAGAGAGACAAATTAGACAGGAATCTCCCATTGTACCTGCGTAGCTCTGCCATTACGCCTTGAACTTTAAAGTGATTTTGTGAGTCTATGAGTGAATTAGGTAACTTTTTAATGTGGTCATAGTAATTTTCGCTAGATTTTACTCAGGAGTTAAATATCCCATCCCTTTAACAAAAGTTAGTAAGAACAAGAACCCCATTGAGAGATTCTCTTATGATAACAGTCGATCGGCATTTCTCCATAAGACACCATTAAAACAAAATATTCGGAGGCAATATAAGTCGGAGGCAAGTATTGTTTTGATTTGAAAGAATGAAAATTGATAATTCACCAAAGATCATGCTCTAGGTGCGCCTACACTTCTGAAACGAGCTCTAATCATCAATGATCTTTGCATCTATATTCTTTGGATGTATGTCCAAGAGCTAATAGGATGAGAACTCTAGGGGGATAATCCATTCAAATCATTGATGGATCTTCAACAAATTGTACTCTTACAAAGTGCAATTTCTTGGGAACATTTTTCAACGGCCATGATTAACCCTTTAAGGACCAGGTTAGTTCAAGAGAACACCACTCCCCCGTTTCTCGAGGGAAGATAGTAAATTGTTCGCACTCGGTAGAGTTGGAATAGTCTATACGACGAATTGAAGGCGCCCGACGAGACCTTTTCTATTGTAGTGTTTTCCTCTATATTTGTGTTTATACGGAATAAAGACTGAATCAATGTGAAATAGACTCGAGGAGAAAAATGAGTATACTCGGGCTTGATCCATACGGGGTTAGTGAAAAAAAAAAAGCGTATCAAAGGAAAAGAAAAAAAAAAGTTAAAAGAAATGCATCCAGTGATGGTAGACACTCATACAATACAGACCTAACATTTGATGTTTTGAGACATCCAATCGTGCAATTCCGAAACTTGGATCCGTATCAGAATCATATTTGTCAATTGAAAATTCCCAATAGTGAACGCCTCGAGAAAATCCGACGGATCCTAATGCTACACGATGTTCATAGCCTTCACAAGTAATTGTGAATTGATCAGAGGAAAATGCAATATCTGGATGGCTTAAACAAGGATCAAGTGTAAACCAAGCCACTGTAACATAAGGTACATGAAGTCTGATGAGCACAAGGCAAATTAAAATTTTAAAGGATTGCAAAGTATAGAAAGCAAAACATAGGATGAAAAATAGAGAATGAAATATCACTAAAAAATAATTAAAGTTTGTTGTTCTATTTCTGAACTTGATTAAGCTCAGCAGAGTCTCATTTGAGATGACACACAGCTCCTGGCAACTCTAAAGACTTGGGTCGTGATCAGAGATTTCTGAGCCTAAAAGATATGGCATTAGCATAAAATGCAATAAACTATTTTAGTACAGCAATACATCATATCGATTGCCTTTCAGGGACCTTTGGTTCAGGAAAAACTCTGGTTCAATGTAATTTTCCTATAAGTGCATTTTTGAACGGAAGTATTGGATTAAATTAATGCAACCTTTTTGCAACTATAAATTCTACGTCTTTGAGAATGCTTAATTAGGTCTGGTTTCACGACTAAAACTGCCAAAATCAACAAAATGATACAGATTAAACGCTGCATTTGGAGGTTAGAATCGCCCAAATTCCTGCTCATTCCACAACAACAACATTTGGGTGATTCAAACCTCCAAATGCATCGTTTAATCTGTAATATCTTGCAGATTTCGGCAATTTTCATCTTGGAACCAGGAATAATTAGGAATTTTTGAGGAGGTAGGGTTCATATTAGCAAAAGCGTCTCATTAATTTCTTGATTTAATAGCCAAATTTTTCGTTCAAAAATGCGCTTATGCGGAAATCACACTGAATAGATCCGTTTTTTACCCCATCCGATGCCCAGCGATCCAGCGGCTGGCATCCAGCAAACCATTTTTTTTCTCTCCACTGGGTTCCATTTGCTGCCGGCGGTCTCCTGAGGCCGCTGGGTGTCCGCTGGGTAGGCCTTCTTTGTTTACATATGTGTGTTTACAAATGGGCGAAGCCTAACCTTTTCAAGCTAAATCGTACGAATTGACAGAAACGCTTTGCTGGACCGATGGACAGATGGATCAGTGCAGTCCCAGCTAACTTTTCGCTAGATCAGTGCAGTAGATGGGGGGGGGCATCTTACCAGAGTTTCTCTGAAGTTTCTCAGAGGTTAGGTTCATTTCACCCAAAAAATACTGTGGCTTTTTCCATAAAGTTTTGAAAATTTTCATTGAAAAGATGCACTTGCAGGAAAAATAAAAAGAGCCAGTCTTGGCTTGGAATCAGAGGCTAAAATCAACAGTAGCAGTTCAACAAAAACAATCTAGCATCGCTGGTAGGGGAAACTCAGCTCAATAAACATCATTACATTTTAAGCTCCAAACAATAATGCATGATTCACTATAACTCAAAACATACTTTTTCCAAGTTCCTAAATACAAACAGAGAACATAACTTTGGTTAAGGGAAGCAACTTTGTCCATAAAAATTAAAAACTATTGATACCATGATGGTTTTACAATGAAAGAGCTCGTTATTTAAGGTGGATCCAGAGGCTCAGCAATTTTGATTGGATTATCGTTCAATTTACAGCTTATCTGACAATATTTTGAAGATTTCAGAAAAGTTAAAACGTAGAAGAGCAATCAAGGAAGATTTGTTTGAACAATCATCAGGCCAGATCCAATATTAACAGAAAAACTGCAATCAACAGGAGTGACACAGATTTATTTAATGAATGGTTCTGGCTTCTAGAACAAATCTTCTTTGAGAAAGTTTATTAAAAAAATAGCCAGATAGGCCCAC
The DNA here is from genome assembly GCA_011764245.1 of Trialeurodes vaporariorum. Classification (NCBI taxonomy): domain Eukaryota; kingdom Metazoa; phylum Arthropoda; class Insecta; order Hemiptera; family Aleyrodidae; genus Trialeurodes; species Trialeurodes vaporariorum. Next base: position 74,360,557 of record VMOF01000111.1, on the reverse strand, counting down.
CCAAGCTTTACATTGAAGGATGATCGATGATCGTATAAAATTTGTTGAGCTTCTGAAAACACATTTACGCAACAGGGATAATAAATACCTTCTGCTGTCTGCAGACCAATGAGATCACTGTATTCGCCTTCACCAGTATTGTTGAAGGCCTTAACGCGGGCATTGTAAGTTGAATTAAAGTGAAGGCCATCCACAGTGCAAACTGTTTCCGTTCCACAGTAGACTTCCTGTTTAGGACACAAAAAGTTGAATAAAATTAATGCATCCTTAAAATATGATCCAGGACAAAGTAAAATCTATGAAAAACATTAATATTTCTATTCTTTCTTGCTTATAAGTACCTATACACTTATTGGAAAATTAAACCTTTTCCAAAGTTGAATAAAGCCCGCTGCTAAAAATAAGTATATATTGCTGACAGGGATGTGAAGTGTGTCTTGAGAGTAGAGAAAGTGGGCACAGGTACTTACTCTAACTTGCAACAGGGGCCTTATCAAGTTGGCGAAAAGTTGGACTTGACTTACTTGACTTGAACTAGCATAACCTCACTCTTTGCTCACCAAATGGAATCGATGACCCTCAAGTCAAACTCTAGTGTGGCTCAAGCGGGTCTTATAGTATACTCTAGCTCAAGCTTGACTTAAAGTAGACTGATGCTCATCGGTTGAGCTGGGTAGAAGACGGACAGAGGTTTTGCTTCTGTTCCTTTCTTATTCGATGAGGTTTCTCCACCTCAATATACTGGCGTTTATATAATCTAGAATGTAATAGAAGTCTTCAGAAGGAAAAATCTCAACTGAGGTGTGAGTGGGGGAGGGAGGTTCCAGCCAAGTGGCAGCAACCCAGACCCCCCCCCCCCCCCACCTAAATAACAGTTATCAGCAACTTTTTAGATAATTTTCATAAGAAGAGAAACGATATGCTTCTGAACATAAAATGGGAGGCGGAGAAAACCCTGAACAGGAGAGGGTGGCAAGAATGTGCCCCCCCCCGGGGGGGATTGGTTTTGCCGCCCCCTCACAGACTGCCAAAATGCCTCTCAAGGAACAAGCATGGACCGACCGACCGACCGATCGACACCCCCCCCCCCCCCCAATATTCTATTACGATTGATTTTCCTTTTCACCTTTTTCCAAGTTTTCAGCACCGTGTATTTCAGTCTTTCCTATTTTTCATGAAATTAGTTTTTAATTAAGTACGTTAGGATTAATACATTTTTGTAGTTGCCTTGTACTCAATAAAACGTTAAAAAAAAAAAAAAAAAAAAAAAAAAAAAAAAAAAAAAATTAAGTATTTATTCTATTCGTCTTTACGCTTGTAGTATAAAGTTGAACGTTTATTTCTCAGAAAGAATCAATGTGATTTAACTTCCTTCATCCGGCTAGTTCTTTTCCTCAGGGTAACGCGATACCCCCTCAGCCTTCGCCTTCTTAAAACTTTCTGTTAGCATGAAGCACTACAAGCACCGAACGTGTCAGCCGTCTTTACATACATGCATAATAAGACATTTTTACGTATAATGAGACACGCGGGTTGCTTAAAACATCGTGGTACCACAGGCTGGTTGACTGTTTCTTACATTTTCTGACCACTTTTTCTAATTACCTGGAAATACCCGATCAAACCAGGAAAGAAAAAAAATATTTTTTTAGAAATTCTCTGAAAATATTCTAAACTACATTAAGAAAAAAATCGCAATTTATATGTATCAAGAAAATTAGACAAAATAAGCGATAAAACTGACGATTCGCATCGCGATACAGTCGAATCATTGTTTTGTCAACTAAGTATGAGACAAATTTCCGATCTATCGAAAACTTATGCCAGGTCCGCGGATTATTATTAATTTTTTTTTTAAGTTGGACATTAAATTTTTTAGTGGGAAGTTAAAACTGGCTGACACGTGTGTTGAGCTGGTGGTTGGTTTCAAAGTTTCATAGCTCCAAGGATACGGATTTTGGTCCGAAACACATTATTGATTTTAACGGAAATTTTGCGTTAAGTGACATGACAACTGTACACGAGAGAGTATAACTCAACAGGGACATTTATTAAAAAAAACTTGGTTCTCAGCTCACAAAGTGTTACTTTTTTATAATTAAAAAAAAAAAAAAATCAGACTCGTACGCATGCTCCATTGTTGTTTCGGTCCTTTGGTGCACCAAGAGAGGAAGAGAGGGAGAGAGAGTGACGGAGCGCGCTCGGTAGATTTATTATACTGCTAGAGACACGAAGAATCGGGCTTCGGGGCTTTGAGGCACCCTCTTCAGCTGCAGGATGCGCGCACGTTCTTTTTTTTTAATCCTAATCGGTCGTTCATCAAGGGTTGCCACTCATTGCCAAATATGTATACAGAAGACATATCCGCTCTAATTTACGGGTATATGAGTTGGTTAATGGGGAATTTTCCTTTATAATCTCGCAACCCTGTCGTCCCTCACTAAGCCAATCCACAAAGCGTTTCATCACCCTGTCACTTTAATAACAAACAATGCATTGATGCAAGCGTGTCACAGATAGGGCTGCCGTTCTGCGGATTTCGGGTAGGATTTTGTAATTCACCGATGATTCCAACGGTTGAAGAAAATATTACATCGTCCAAACCAGCAGTTTAGCCATAGAGACAAACATTGAGGAACATGTATGGACAGGAGGCGGAGTTTCAGAGGTTTTCGAGTACTTCCCGCCAAGTGATGACGACACGCTTGCTTGGCGATGACGTAGCCGTCACTTACTACGAATTTCGAAACTAGAAAGATATGGGTATACATACATGGGGGTCACGGGAGAGTGAGTGAGATAGTTTGGAACGCTACGCGAGTTTTATCACCACCGATTGCGACCGATGAGTGCGTTGTTGTGGTTGTTGGCTAACCGTTGACTTTGCACAAAAACCGTCCAGAAAATCTGTGACGTAGCCGTCACCTGCTGAAATAGGCTCCGCCTCCTTTCCACATATACCTATTCCTCCTCCATATACCTTGTCCGATCACGTGGTGCACGACTTTATAGTTTCGAGGACTCGACAAAATTAACATTGGAGGGGGGGGGGGAAGAACATAATCCAGCAGCTCCTACATTGATTGTTGCCCAATGACCGAAACAATGATGCTTCGTTCTGATTGGCTGCTGACACCAATCAAAATTTTTACTCAGCAGTCAACAATTCAACATAGGAGCCGTTGGACGTTGTTTTGTTTGCGAGCCCGAAAAAAAAGTTACCGCACAATGATGCGTCATTGATCGAGAGAAACAAACACTATATAATACATACCCTAAAATCTCCTCCATTGCCATCGTCTAACTCAAGCACGTAGCCTTCTACGTAAGAGGAATGAGGAGGTTGCCACGACAAAGTAACTCCATTGTTTTCTGCGCTACACTCTTCTGCAGTTATCGTGGGGGCACCCGGAGCTGTAAAAATTAAATTGAAAATGTAAGTCGGAGAGAAAATAAAACATTTTAGCAGATCAGTGAGGGAGAAATTGACGTAAGAACTGACAAGTTCAAAAAGCATACGCTCAATTTTGTCTGATCTTATAGAGGTGATTTACTTTCATATTTTGAAATATACACTGTAAAAACCAAGCCGGAGTAGCCTTGTGAAGTAGTTTCGCAGATCAAAACTTCAAGCTCTATACCGGAGAAAGTTCCGGTTCACAGCCTTTCTTCTTACTTTGGCTCAACTGAAGAAGTGCTTCGGTACAACCGAAACTTGCTCCGGTAGAGCTTGAATGGGACTCCAGCAAACTTTTGCTACAAGGGATTGAAGAGTTGATTCTTGCATAAAAACCTGTAAAAATTAAGATCGCGAGTACATTAAAAAAATCAAGAAATTCACTCTCAGAATCGGGCTTAATGGCGGAGAGACGCAAGTATGATGGGAGATTCCTATCTAATTTGAGACGTATTTCTGTGTTTCCGCAAAGGAAGTGACATATTAGACAGGAATCTCCCGAGATACCTGCGTTGAACCGCCATTACGATCTTGCCGTTATGACAGTTATGTGAGCTTATTGCTGAATTATAGACTTTCTTAGTGTGATTTTCGTGATTTTCGCTGGTTTTTTACAAAAGATTGGACTTTTCATTCGCTCACAGCAAAAGTTTGCAAGAGCCCCATTATTGTTGCTTCGCGAGGTTATTTTAAAAGGTTGCTTCGGCTCTACTTAAACTTTTTTTTTCCAGTGAAGGATGGGCAAAACACTAATAAAAGTAACAAAAAACAATTCTTTGAAAAAAGCATGTCTTCTTTTGTCCGACTTGTATTAGATAAAGGAAAAATAGAGGTGCACTGTCAGACAAGCAGTGCAGTATTCTGGAATTTGTGAACCCCTGAGAAAAGTTCTTACCTTTTTTATGAGCCGTTAGACAGTGCACACATACACACACACACACACACGTATTTGAAGAGAAGAGGCAAAACTGGGATGAGGGGTGGGAGTTGAAGCGATGGGAAAACGCATGCAGAAAGCGAGAAAACGGAGGAAAACGAAAAAAAAAAATAGTTTGAAAGGTTTGCGTCTGGCTCTGTGCCAGACCGCATATCAATATCGCCTTCCGTCGCACTTGCACCATATTCGCGCTTTTTTCCATTTTATTTACACCTGCAAACACCACCCCTAGATCCCCCCTAATCTCCACCCTTACCTCTTCATCCGCACACCCTTCGATGTCCCCCTAGAAGCAGCTTTTGTTCGCCTCTAACCGATGGATTCTATAGCGATAAGTACGAGTAATGGTCATAATTCGGATTTTATCATCATATACGTATACGAAAAAAAAAAGAAAAGCAATTACATTACCTAGACTATATGGGAAGGCTTCAAGCGAAAAATTAGAATCATAACTCCAATTTTCCTCCAAACACCAATCAAAAGTTCCCCATGCTTTCAATCTCATCTTCTTTAACACCGTTGCCAAAGCCATTACATTGATTTCTGCTTATTCAGGTACCCATTTCATGTTTTCTTGAAGAGACAATTTTATTTTTTAAAAACTTTCAAGTAGGTACCTACTCGCATTAAATTGAACGATCAAGTTAAGGAAGATCTGCCTTAACCCTTATGTGCCCAGAATTATTTGAAATTTTTAGGTGTTTTTCTCAAAAAACACAATTTGAGAACTGAAAACACGAAAAAATTAAAAAACAGAAATTATTTGGGGTAGCTGAATTTTACGAGCGAAAAACTTCCAAAATTGGTTTTTGAGTAAAATTGGTCCAAATTGACTGAAGTTTGGTCCAAAAATAACACATCGAGTGTGTCGTTAACAACCCACTGGGCATTTAATTGTTTGTATTGGTCTATTGGAGATATCCTTCAATTATTATAATATAATTACTAACATTTATATTTTTAATTTGAAGAGAGAGCTGAAATAAGAAGCCGTTTGGTAGATGCGAGAAAGCCTATAGTTTGGAGATACACTACAATATTGACGGTCGTATTAGAACACACCGACGCGTCGCGACAAGACATAATGTCCATGAAAAAAGAGCATCTATAGGTATACCTAGAAGCAGTATTATGACTGATAAAGGGTACCATCTTCCATTGATCGAATAAAGTTCAAGAGTTCGCATGTAACTATACACTTGAATTGGACCGGGTTCTGCAGAAGGGAGCCAACTAGGTAGGTACCATGACTTTCAAATGAAAGTATCCTGGTCGACATTCTTTTTGTTAAATTTTCCCGTCGTTTCCAATAAAAGTTTCGATTTTTCATGACGTACTCTGAAAGGGGCATTCTGATTAGTCTTTAAACACTTGGAAGCTGAAAAATGGGGCTCTTGCAAACTTTTGCTACAGGAGATTGAAGAGTTGATCCCTGCATAAAAACCTTTAAAAATAACGATGAGTGCACTACAAAATCACGAAATTCACTCTCAGAATCGGGCTTAACGGCGGAGAGACGCAGGTATCATAGGATATTCCTATCTAAATTGAGACATTTATCTGTGTTTCCGAAGAGAAAGTGACATTAAAGACAGGAATCTCCCATGATACGTTGAGTTGCCATTACAAACTTGCCGTTACAGCAGTTATGTGAGTTTATAACTCGTTGTGATTTTCGTTATTTTTGCTGGTTTCTACGGCATAATATAGACTATTCATTTGCTCACAGCAAAAGTTTGAAAGAGCCCCATGGACTGGTTTAAAGGTTGCCGAGTTTTACAAGAGTAAAAATTTCGACCAGAGAACTATCTTTTGAAAGGTATAGTACATGAGAAACCCATAGCAAATGGTTCGCTTTTGAAGAATTCAGTCCAATTGAAAAGACGATCTAACTTTCTGGCTGATGCAAAAGGCAAATCGACAATTTTTGAGTGAAATGTTTTATTGTTGGGTGGAGCATTTATCATTTACCTTTGATTCATACACTCTTTTTTCTGTCGCGTATACTTATGGGAAGGGGGGGGGGATCTGCTCCGGTTCCATTTTTTACCGGATATAATGCCACAGGTTATACATGGAAATGATAAGATAAAGATCTCCCCCTCTGCCTATATCGCCGCAAATGAAAAAAATGAGAGATCGGTTTCTAATGTCAACAGAAACGATTTGAGACTCAATATTAGACACATCCTAATGCGAGTGTAAATATGTGTAACCAGAGACAATATACATTTAAAGAAGAGATGGAGCACTATATAATCATGAGGTTCGTGAAAAGGTGTTAATCGGCACTGCGCACCAATCATCGGAAATGGAGGCTAAGTCCATGTATTTTTAAATGGACTTTTAGCCTCTATCTCAGAGAACTGTAGAGCCAATACCTTTCTAAGATTTCGTTCAGTGCTGTGATATAGCAGTGCTTTGGCTCTTCTTTATACAGGGTATTAAAAAAATCTCTAGGTTCTTTTCAAATATTCGGCAACGGTTCCGAATATTAAAAACTCTACAACTCGAATTCAGTTATTTCGAGGAAGACGCATTTCAAGGGGGCCGCCGATTTTATCCCCCCCCTTCCCGGCCGCCCTGCAGGACTTAAATGAAGCCCCTCCCCCCTAATTCAAATATTTCAAATGATGACCCCGATTTCAATACAATACATTATTGGAAAGAACACAAAATTCCAAGATTTTTGGCGCAAACTGTATGTTTCATCAATTTTTTTTTAATTTTTCCCCTTTTCCTCCTCCTCATCTTTCGTTCCCTGTTTCTATTATTTCTTCTCTTCTCCGTTTTGCGCCCCTACGGACGCTGAAGCACCCCATCCGGTGAGGGCGACGGGCCCGACGGGGCCCTCACCACCCTTTCGCTAAGTGAAAAAAATCAATATTTGTACCAAAATTGATCGTCAACAAATTTTGGAAAATTGGTCGAGTGACAAATGTCCATTGCTCCCCCCTTCCAATCACCCTTTGCGCCAACCTATTTGTTTCTAGTCAAGCCCCGGACGCCGCCCTTGATTACGGTATGTATGTTAGTACAGATAGAAGCACAGCTATAGGGAACAAAAATTGTGTGCAAAAGAGAAAAAGGTTAGTACAGCTAGAGAGAGAGCTCAAACATCTCATAGACAGAGAGAGACAAACTTAATAGGAAACGAGGGGAGCCTTACCTTCCAACGGCCTTCCTTCGCCATCAAAGCAAGCTAAGGAACAAGTTATTTTGAAGGATAAGCGGTTGTTAAATACGAGTGCAAAGAAAGCATGTTAAGATAAAACGTATACAAAAAGTGCTTAGAGACACAAACATGTTTAGATAAAAAAGAATTATTGAGAATGAAAAACCTCATACATCATGTTTCAAAAGGTTTGCGAGAAAGGGTGTGCTAGGCCCGTATCAAAAACCGTTTCAAACGTACCGATCTAATTCAACTCGTAAGAGGGATTACACTAAGAAATAACTCAAATGGTATGATGAGCTGAAAGAGGAAAGTTAGCTAAAAGCACCGACAGATATAGAATCCAAAAAAATTGTTTCTTTTGTTGTAATTTGAGCAATTATTTAGTTAAATTTTAAGCTCAGGGAAAAAGTCCCTTGCGGATAACCTACAACTACTTTACAAATATTTTTACCACACGTGAAATAGGTAATATTTAATGTACAATATGAGTGTGATCTACAGATAAAACTATTGGATGGAAAATATACAGGTACGAGAGGAGAACAAAGGAGGATAATTTTACAAGAAAGCGCCTTCATTTCTGAAGGATGCAACTTGATTAATTTATAAATAGTAGCACAATATAGGTCACATCGCAAATGCTCCGACGTTTCTGGAAAGGCTAAATTCGCTTCCATCTGCACCCACAGCCTTTTCCTTCGCTTTTAGACAAAGATTCTAAAGCAGTGTTGCCATATTTTCCTATAAACTACCAACTTTTACATTAAGTAAAATGGGAAAAATCGGATAACTATCCGAAAAATGGCAACACTGATGTTCTCAAGAGAGGAAAGTTCGAGAAAAGTATCAAAGGTGAGTGAGAACGAGTCGAGAACGAAAATAATTATAGAAAGCTCATAGGCGGACTGTGACCAAAAAAAGGGGGGGCTAAAAAGTGATGACTTTATTTTTTTTTATTTTTTTTGGCTTCTCAAGTCTCGAAGTGATTACTTTTTCCCGATTTTTAGCCCCTCCACCCTAAAAAAGTAGGGGGATATTGCCCCTGATACGGTCCGGTCTGCCTATGAGAAAGCTCTTGGAGGTAGGCCAATCACAGTTTTGCCATTTATGGCAGAAATTAACCGAATTTTCCCATTTGATTCAATGTGAACTTCGGATAATTTCTGTCATAAATGGCAAACATAATTTCTGTCATAAATGGCAAACAAAATGGCGGTTACTAACATCTCAAAGTACTTCTCTTAATAAATTGAAGCATTGCATGTGGCCTACGTGAACCAAAATCCAAGAGGTCATCAGCGGGCTGATGTTTGAAATCATTAGACAAGGCTGGTAGACTGGATAAATGAAGCGCTGCCATTGGTCCCTTTAAAGCGTTAATCGAAAAGAAGAGATTTTTAACCAAGTATCCCTCCGTTACATTCGATAAGCTATCGCCCGATTGAAACACCCCGATAGCTTATCGAATGTAGCGGAGGGATACTTGATTAAAGAGCTCTTCTTTTTGATAAACACTTTAAAGAGACCAATAGCAGCGCTTCATTTATCCAGTCTAATGATTGTCTAATGATTTCAAAGATTGCCAAGGCCAACTGATATACTTTTTGTCCTCCATTGCGCCTGCGTTTTAATTTGTGTATGGGGGAGGGGAGGGGCGGTTAGTCAGTATAATGAGGCTGCTGCAAGCTAGAGCTATAAGCAAATTAAAAAAATCAAATCAGAGAAAAATCAGCGAAAATGACGATGTGAGCACTAAAAACTCACAAAATCCTCTCCTAAACTCTCAAAATAAATGCCTTTAAATGCGCGAGCATAATGGGCACTAAAATTGGTAAATGCCTTTCTGTAAATATTGTCACTCCCTTCCGTCAGTGACCAATAAGAGACGACTTTCCTTTGTCACGGTACCATTAACCGGTTGTGAATTAATTATCTACTCTGATCGCTAGTTACTCTATGTGAATCAGTGGCGTAGCGTGCAATTTGGCAAGGTTGTAATGTGTCCATTTAAATCCATTAAAAAGATCGAACTACTGAGTGTTTGGCGAACACCTTCGCATTCGACCTTTTGCAAGGGTTTAAATGGACTTAATACAATGTTGCCAAATTTCACGCTACGCCACTGCTGTGAATCTTCCTTCGGCCTTCCTAACATAGATATAGTGACAAAATTAAGACGGGACTCTCCCGCATTAGCATTAATAGTGCCCAACACCGAAATTACGCTTGCGCATTTATAAACATTTTGTGAATTTAGGAGTGGATTTTGTGAGTTTTTAGTTCTCACGTCGTTATTTCCGCTGGTTTTCACCTCAGAATCGACCATTAAATCGCTTAACGCAAAATCTTGCAACTCAGCTGTTAGTGATAGATCTTTGACACAGAGGGGGTCGAAATGAAGCTGAACAGAGTATCCAACTTGAAAAATATGAATAAGAAATTATTGAGTACTACACTTACGCTTCATCTGAATAAAGTTGAGTTGTTCTATGGCTTTGAGGATGGGTTTATCGTCTAAAGTGAGATCCAAATGTGGAGAGAGCCTCGGTGACGTAACCAGGTCTTTGTGCCACGTCAAATCCGTGCTGCCCACCCTGGCAATTAACATGGAGCCGACCTGCGAGGACACAAAAAAAAAAAAAAAAACACTTCGGTCAAGTGACGCGACGGATGCACTTGGGCGCATTATTATCATAGTGCAAGTCATTCGGAGCTCATTTTTCATTATTAACCCACGCTCGAGAGAGTAATTGAGGCGGTTTCCGCAAGGATATAAGGGCCCGTATTAAAGCATCAAGTGCGCTCTTCCAAAGAAATATTTATTAGACCGTACGGCTGCTTTCTTGGCTAGGAGCTAACCTGGTGTTTAAGCCAACGTTGCCAGATTTTCCTATAAATTACTAACTTTTACATTGAGTCAAAAAGGAAAAATCGGATAACTATCCGAAAAAAAATGGCAACACTGGAACGGTCGCCTCCGGAGATCGCCTCAACACTGCGGTCGTCTTACAAATACACATATACAGGGTGTAACAAAACTATATACATTAATTTTTAGGGCGTGTTTTAGAGGTAAAAATAAGACTTATTTTTCCTATGAACATGGGTCCGAAATTGTAGTCTTTTCGAGTTACAGTGTGACGAGGTTTCCGAAAAACAAATTGAAAAATTGTCAGAACTAGAACTCCCTCGTGAATTTTTCTTAATGCTCGTAAATAAGTACTCTGGTGAAATTTTAGGCGCTCTTGCCGATTTTGGCCGTGAAAATGCTGTATGCAAATATTTGAGGGAGGTTTTGAGGGTTTTCCTTGATTTTTCTCATACTTTTTTCGGCCGAACTATGTGAAAACATGCTTTCGGATTCATTATAAACCCAAAAACGGTTAGCATTATTCAAAAGTCCGTAAAAAAATATGCATTTTTGGTCCTTACAAGTTTTTCTTTTTCGCAAACCATTTCCTAGAACAGCGTCCCTTAAGTTGGAGAAGTCGGCCAAGAATTGACCAAATCAAAGAAAAGGCGATTATTGGCCGACCTCTGCAACTTCAGGGACGATGTTCTCGGAAATGGTTTGCGAAAAAGAAAAACTTGAAAAGACTAAAAATGCATTTTTTTTTTTTACGGACTTTTGAATAATGCTAACCGTTTTTGGGTTTACAATGAATCCGAAAGCATGTTTTCACATAGTTCGGCCGAAAAAAGTATGAGAAAAATCAAGGAAAACCCCCAAAACCTCCCTCAAATTTTTGCATACAGCATTTTCACGGCCAAAATCGGCAAGAGCGCCTAAAATTTCACCAGAGTACTTATTTACGAGCATTAAGAAAAATTCACGAGGGAGTTCTAGTTCTGACAATTTTTCAATTTGTTTTTCGGAAACCTCGTCACACTGTAACTCGAAAAGACAACAATTTCGGACTCATGTTTAAAGGGGAAAAAAGTCTTATTTTAACCTCTAAAACACGCCCTAAAAATTAATGTCTATAGTTTTATTACACCCTGTATACAGAGTGACTATAAAAAAGACCTCACTCGGCTGAGTTATACAGGCAAATGGGGGTGGAAATCGATAGCACGATTATTGAGTAATCGCAATCGTCGTTTTTTTTTCGGAGGCGGATTTTATACTGTTATCAGAACCGACTTATGACAAATCACCCATCATATTAGCTGTAGAAGAATTGGGTCAGATCGAAACGACCCTCAAGCTTATTTTAAATCGGTGGAGATTACTTTTGAATAAGTACCATCTGAAGGTTAGACATTTGCCGATTGCTTAGTAATCGTGTAATCGATTACATTCCCACACTATTTGCTCAACTCTGGCCACTCAAAAGTTAGGGTGGTTGTCGCTCAAGAATTCCCAGCGGCGGCTCATGCAATATGTCAACAGTGCATTTTCTCAATTTAAAACAATATAAAGAATCGGCTCTTTATGGGGAAACAATCTGCTCCTACTTGAATCGATTCGGTACACGGGTTTAAATGGCAAAAATCATGATTGCCAGATTGCACGAGAAAAGCACACGCGGTTAGTCCGCAGTGGCGCGAGCGCCTTGTTATAACTTCTCAGAGTAAAAGCTCTCTAACCCCCACGGCCCACCTTAGTGATACGTAAACTTTCAACACTTTAATTTAGAAAATTTTGAAGATTTAAAAACACCATCAAAGAGCTCTGTTAACGCACCTTCGAGTTAAGCTCAACCAACATTTGCAGGAATTCTTCAGAAAAAATTCTCACATCCTGTGCTCGATGAAACCCCGAGATAATTTCTGCGGTAGTTTTTTTTTTTTTTTTTTTTTTTTTGCTTTAAAAGAGACGAAACTCCAAATATGCATAATCATGAGGAGTGAGTACATATTTCCGTTTCGGTACCTATATAAATAATGCATCAGTTCGTCAGTTTTGCCTTCATCATAATATAAGTGGAATTCGCTGGAATTTAACTATTTTACAATGATGATGAGAACATTATTATCATACCTACATGGAAAAGAAGGCTGAGTATACCATTTCCCCAAAGTTTACACTGAGAGAAATCACTTCTTTAAAAATAAGGAAACACGTTTACTTGTGACAGTTTTCCTTGCGCGAAGCCCGCGAAGGAAAGTTCTGTTGCATGAAGGAGAATCACTGTCAGAACAAGGAATCTTTTACTTGTAGCAGCAGACATTTTCCTTGGGTTAAAGGAATTCCCCCTTAGTCAATATTTCACCGTGCAATTTCTTTAACACAAACTAAATACACCTTGGATTAAAAAAATAATTCTCTCAGTGTACTTAAATCATATGGCACCGGCAATAGTCGAGGGAAAATATTGTTCACAGCGGGAAAATTTAGATCAAAAGTTTGGGGAATATTCAAGAACTTAGCGGAGTGCTCTCTAACTTTCAGCTTAATTTCCCTAAAGTTGCCGACATTTTCCTCAAAGTGGACGATATTTTCCCACTTATTGCTGGTGCAATGGGACGTAAAATTTTGGGAAAAAGTCCCAACTTTTTTTCCGAGTGTACATAAAAGATAAACCGTATATATTGACCAACCTGTAAAAATGCAGCCGAATCTGTTTCTTTGAGAGCTTCTATGCAAAATTGTAGGAGGGCAGTGGTTTGTTGAAGACGACACGTGCATGACGTCACCTGATCCTTGAGTGTCCTTTGCTTGACGTCACGATCTTGCCTGACGTATTCAACCAATTGCTTCTTCCTATTCATTATCGCTTCTATTAATTTGTCAAATTTCGCCGATACAGTGGCTTCGAACTCTACACAGTTTTCCTAGAAAAGAAAATAAAGAAGATTATTACAAAGCTCAAATTAAAGAAGAAAAAAAAATCGAGCTACCTAACATTCAGACATAATGGGTCTGTTGCAAACTTTTTCTACGGCGTTATAGTGGGGCAATTCCTACGCAAAATCACTTGAAAATAACGTTTAGAGCTTCAGAAAGTTCCAAAATCCACTCACAAACTCTATAGCTGCGTTTACCAAAAGTACAGGATGTCAGTCGAATGAGCGGGTGACAGGCGGAGTCCAGTGGCGGCTCGTGCAATTTGGCAACGACGTTTTCCCTCCATTTGACTCAATGTAAAAAAATCGAATGCTGGTGAAGCGATGCTTCGCTATCGAATCGATTGTTTTACATAGAATCAAATGGAGCAAAAACATTGTTGCCGAATTGCATGAGCCGCCAGTGGCGGATTCCCATCTAATTGCAGCTTTCTATGCTTAGAAAAGTGCATAGAGAAACCTAACATTAGATAAGTGACTCCCCCAGTATATCATCCGCTCATTCGACTGCCACCATGTTTAATTGTATAACTTTGTTGAACGCATTTTTTTAGTTAGTGCGTGGATTTTGGAACTTTCTGATACATACTTTCAACGTTATTTTAAAGTGATTTTACAAAGGAATCTACCCTTTATAACACTGTGGCAAAAGTTTGCAACAAACCCATTGCCTGCTATTGGCATTTTATCCTCCAGAATTAGATCTGTGTAATGAGACTTTTCCCTACAACCACATCAGTGGCGGCTCGAGAAATAAGGCTTCTTTCCATATTTAAACCCAAACGTAAAACACATGGAAAAAAGTAAAAATAAATGACGAAGGCCGAAATTGTGTCTGCGACACATTCTACATTTTTCTGTGTAACCGATCTTCAAGAGGTCCGAATTGAACCCTCGACCCTTTAAGGGCCAAGCGGCCAAGCCCGAGTATAATCGGTTCTCTCCTCTAGTCTGTTCCACATTGTTTCAGTCTTCATTCCGGATAAACACTTCGACAAAAACACTTCCAAGATACGATTTCTTCGGGCGCCTTCAATGTATCGTATAGGCAATGTCAACTCCCCCGAGTACGAACAGTTAACTACCTTTACTATAAAACGGGAGAGTGGCTTTCTTTCGAACAAACCAGGGCCCCTACAACCACATCAGTGGCGACTCGAGAAATAAGGCTTCTTTCCATATTTAAACCCAAACGTAAAACACACGGAAAAAAGTAGAAACAAGTGATGAAGGCCGAAATTGTGTCTGCGACACATTCTACTTTTTTCTGTGTGACCGATCTTCAAGAGGTCCAAATTGACCCCTCGACCCTTTAAGGGCCAAGCCCGAGTATACTCGGTTCTCTCCTCTCGTCTATTTCACATTGTTTCAGTCTTCATTCCGGCGGATAAACACTTCGACGAAAACACTTCCAAGATACGATTTCTTCGGGCGCCTTCAATGTATCGTAGAGGCAATTTCAACTCCCCCGAGTACGAACAGTTAACTACCTTTACTATAAAACGGGAGAGTGGCTTTTTTTCGACCTAACCAGGGCCGTTAGAGGGTTAAGAAATTGTTAATTTTGTACAGATTTAAATGGCGAAACGCGTGGTTGCCAAACTGCACGAGACGCTACTGAATCATGTTAATTATTTGAGTAGCCTGTACAACATGCATTGTACTTGGATCTGACCCAAGGCTGTTCGTGAATCGTGGAATAAACCGCGCCAAGCTGATCCTGCAAAATTGAGTTGGTTGAACTTACGCACTCAGAAAAATAATAATTGATTATTCCTGGGAACGCAGAGACTTGAATTCCTTTTACTGGTACATGCGCTCTTACACGCAGCACACGAAAAATTTCCCACAAGACTATACGTATACTTTCTGAAAAAGGAGGCACGCACGACACGAGAGGTTCGCAGCGCAAAATTCTGAGCTAAAAGAGTTGCCAGTTTTGATTTACAACTACTCCTAAAACAAAAATGTAGCTCTGATGAATTATAATCAGAGACAATCGAGACCGCACTCTGGCGCAACCAGGATCTCTTCCATCTCTCTCATTTCCCATTTGAATGAATAAGTAGGAAAAGGACAGAAAGAGGGGGTTTAATCCCCTTGTCCATCCTTGTCTAACATAGGTTTCTTACTGGAGAAAAGAGAGAGAGAGAGAGAAAGAGAGGGAGAGAGAGAGAGAGAGAGAGAGAGAGAGAGAGAGAGAGAGAGAGATGAAGAAACTCTCATTGCGCTACTTAGACCGCAAGCACCTATCTCGCCGATGGTGGCAACTTTTCTTTTTCGGGGTCGCAACAAAGCAACGGCCAACAGCTCCTGTGTGGATTGTTGAGCAAGGATGTTTATGTCAGTAGAGCCAATAAACAAAAAGTAGCATAGTTGTTTTAGTCGTTGGTCAACAATCCACATAGGAGCCGTTGGATTTTGTTGAGTCCCCGAAAATAAAATCTTCCGCCGCGCGATCGGCTATAACGCACGGTCTCTACGTACTGTCTCTGGTTATAAATAATTCACCTCCAGCATTGTCAAAGGCAACTACACCAGAAAAAAAGAAGAAAAACGCTTCGGTAATGCTGACAAGATCTTTGGTAGAGAAATGACCCACCAGAAGACTTTAGTAGAGCTAATCAAAGGTTTTGTACGCCTAGAACTAAAGAGATCTTGCTGGGCGAATCGAAGCTTTGGTCGGTTCATCTATAGTCGTTTGCATGGGCGAAGCATGCAATTTGGCAACGGTGGATTCTTCCCATTCGAATGCATGAGAAACAATCGATTATTGAGGGGGCCATGGCCCAATTTTAAATCGATTGTTTCTCATACATTCAAATGGGAAGCAACCACAGTTGCCAAATTGCTAGCTCCACCCATGGTCTTTTGCTGGGGAACTTCTCTGACAAAGCGAGGATACACAGTAGTTTTTTCTTTTCTGTTTTATCTGCGAGAATCCCATTTAAATACATTTATGTGTAATTATGTACACACATCCGTTGAAAACACGAAAAATAGGAGCAAGAAACGAAATTTCCGCAATCTGACAACATTGCACAAGAGATTTAATCGCGGGCGCTTGCGGGATTTGCAAGGAACAAATTAGAGCCCGAAAATCCTTGAATTAAAAACAGAACCACGCACGCAACTAATTAATAACTTCCCGCGAGGTGGCGAATGGCGATATGGTCTTATTGGTGGTCGTAAGACTAAGAATGAGCATTCGGCGATAGAGTTGAGACGTTGAGTTCAGCGCTTAGAGACGAGATGTTTTATAATCGCCAAGATGCGACGCGAGTCGCAACTCGAATGCAATTCAACCTAGGTTGACAAACCGTGGCGCAGATTCGATAAAAATATTAATAATACATTATTAATAAAATACTTTTCTAACCGAGTTGCAACTTGCAAGGTTAGTAGTCTCACAGATTCAGACTTAATGGGTCCTGTTGCGCACTTTTGCTATAAAGC
The DNA here is from genome assembly GCA_011764245.1 of Trialeurodes vaporariorum. Taxonomy (NCBI): domain Eukaryota; kingdom Metazoa; phylum Arthropoda; class Insecta; order Hemiptera; family Aleyrodidae; genus Trialeurodes; species Trialeurodes vaporariorum. The sequence goes on along the minus strand of VMOF01000111.1, from coordinate 74,343,736 downwards.
CAGAAATTCCTGAATCTATAAGGTAACATGTCACGAGAAAATCACGGAAACAACGCGGTTTTTGGTACATCAGAGTACACCCTCTCTACAGCTTTAGGAAAAGTTTGCAACAGACTCATTGAATTCAGTTGCATTTGAATCACCGTCAAAATAAGAGCGTTAACCCTTTAATAACCAGGTTAGTTCACATGAACGTCACTCTTCCATTTGTATAGGGAAGGTAGTTAACTGTTCGTACTCGGGGGAGTTGGAATTGCATATACAATGGATTGAAGGCGCCAGACGAAATCTCATCTTTTTATACTACATCGAGAATCGTGTTTATTCTGAATCCTGATACTGGAACAATGTGAAATAGACTACAGGAGAAAACCGAGTATATTCGGGCTTGGTCCATAAGGGGTTAATGGCGAATTTCAGCTATGGAAAAGTATAACACGCGGTTACTTGATTTTTGAACGCCAAAAAAAACAAAAACAAAAAAAAATCCTCCCGCAAACCTCGTAAGATTGCAGGTCCATTCTACTTAAAAATATAGCAGTCTAACGAGAATAATCATCTATATCTTGATCGCTTCAACTCTAAACCTTAGAGTTTTCATTGGATATTGCGTGCTTGAGTGTGAAGCGACAATATCTCAATTAATTATGTAGATGGGAGGACATTTTTTGAGGTGGGCCAAGAAAAACTTAAAATCCAAAACCCTCTGGGTTTAAAAAAAAAAGCCGGTCTAGTTTAAAAGAACTTTCTCTTAGGGATTGATACAAAAAAAAAAAAAAAAAAAACTAAAAAAAATAAAAACAAAAATCTGCTCCTAAATCTGATTGAAAAAAAAAAAAAAAAAAAAAAAAAAAAAAAAAAAAAAAAAAAATGCTAATGATATGTGCTGCGATCAAGTCTCAGGGTTTTGTTTCATCTTTCTTCAAGGTTTCTTGTGACCACAGGTGTCATTTTGGGCTTTACATTGCGTTTTACCGTCCAAACATTGAAGATCGGTCGTGTGTGTGTGTTTGGGGGGGAGGGGGTCTGCCAATATTAATCGCTGAAATACGTTTGATATCCGATGCGATCAAGTCCCAAATGCACTCTCTTCCTACACTTTAATCTAAGGGGCCCTTTAATAAAGGGGGGAAAAAAAAATTGAGCCGGCAATTTTTTTGCTCCTATTCCTTTGCTGATACCAGCGCTGATCTACGAGGTCTGTTAAACTGCGTTTTCCCGATGCAAATTAAGTAAAAGTGATTCAAGTGAATGCTAAATATGATCGTTGACCATATAACATTTTTTTGTTCACGAGAGAAGTAGGACCCCTTTTGGGTATCAAAATGTTCATTTTTTCCTTTTTTGGTTCAAAGGGGCTCTTATGGTTCAAGGTGCTCTTAATTAAGTTTATTACAAGAATTTATAGTACTCAAGGGTATTCATTGTACCATTTGAGTCATAACCGTGATGTTTAAATGGTCCATAAACCCAAAAATACTCCAGTAAGCGTCACTCCGATATAGCCATACATCCTACTACATGAAGAATTGGTTTTGGACCAGATGGACCATTTATACTGGGGATAGCATATCCCTTGTTCATCAAAGGTTTAGTATAGGTAGGCCATCTTCCACTCGTTTTCTTTAAAGCCATAAATGTTACAGTTATTACAAATTGTAGAGTAGACTGGTGAAATCTTTGTCCACCTTTTCATTTAATGAAACACGGGTCGACGATACGATGTGAAATTGAAACGGGATAGACGAAGGAAGCAAAAAATTGCCGGCTCAAGTTTTTTTTTCCCCATTATTAAAGGGCACCTTAGATTAAAGTGTAGGAAGAGAGTGCACTTGGGACTTGATCGCATCGGATATCAAACGTATTTCAGCGATTAATATTGGCAGACCCCCCCCCCCCCAAAACACACACACACGACCGATCTTCAATGTTTGGACGGTAAAACGCAATGTAAAGCCCAAAATGACACCTGTGGTCACAAGAAACCTTGAAGAAAGATGAAACAGAACCTGAGACTTGATCGCAGCACATATCATTAGCTTTTTTTTTTTTTTTTTTTTTTTTTTTTTTTTTTTTTTTTTTTTCAATCAGATTTAGGAGCAGATTTTTTTTTTTTAGTTTTTTTATTTTTTTTTTTTTTTTTTTTTTTGTATCAATCCCTAAGAAAAGTTCTTTTAAACTAGACCGGCTTTTTTTTTTAACCCAGAGGGTTTTGGATTTTTTTGTGACATATCAAGCTGATTTTGTAGTCAAAGGTTTTTTTTGTTTTGTTTTTTTTTTTTTTTTTTGTTTTTTTTTTTTTTTGTTTTTTTTTCATGGCATTCTTTGAGCAACGACAGAGTCAGAGGCGGCGCGTGCAACTTGGCATCGATGCATTTCCTTCATTTAACCCCTTGTGAAATATTGATTTGAGAGAGAGCGCTGTGCAGCCCCTATATTTCTCCCCCTTTTCATGACTTTAAAGGGAGTGAATGAAGTGTTGCCAGATTGCAAAAGCCGCCTCTGAAGTGAGCGCAAAGTGACTGATTTCTGCTCTTAGAAAACCGCTAGTTTCAGCACTGCTGGTCTAATCTCACAATTCCCAGAGAGAAACCAATGAATATGATAATAATTTACGATGCCTCATTATGAGAAGGAAAAAAAATATAGGTATGCTGAATGTGAAAGTAAAGGTATGCAGAAACAAAAACCAATGTGTTCAGTTCTAATAGATTTTTTTTTTCACGTGCTTTCAATTAGCAGTGTTCTCCTTTGAGGGCAGCCTCCTACATTTGCATAGTAGTTGGACCTTATCTTTGCCGTTTATTCGCTGTGCGTATTTTGAAGATGACAATAGCTCGAATGTAAATTTATTCATTTATTATTATTATATTATGAATATGCAACAAATTACGAATGAGTGACAAAGTAATCACCCTCTACACAGCAATGTCAGTTCAACCCTTTCTTTCTTTCTAGGGGACTCTGTCCGGTTATGTCTGTCCATTGAATTTTCCAAATTCTTCGGGGGGGGGGGGGGGGGGGGGGCCCCGGGCTGCCCCTTTTCTGCCAGCGCGCATGCAAAATAAAATGTATTGATAGGTAAGAAAATAAACAAACCATTAGATTGATTCTAGCTTGCTTGCCCTCGTTTGTTTCAACCTCACATCCAAAATTATGATTAATTCAGAGGAAATTGGTTTAAACAAAAAAGCATGTGTTTCAGAGTGGTTATCTGGACACATAATTCTAGTACAACTGTCCAGGTGAGTAAATTTCGCTTGTTTCTGTCATGTGTCCGTTTCTTAATGGCGTAAATTCCTTGAAGAAACAGTTACACAGAATTCTGTGCCTACAGAGCCACTCTGAAAAACTAGCACTTTCGTTTAAAACCAATTTCAGGTGCATCTGTTTTTTTGTTTTGTTTTTTTTTTTTTTGCTTTTTATGTTAAAAAAAAACGAGGCAAACAAACTTGCCCGTATGAAATTTTCATCAATAAAATCATGGCTGCCTCCCACGGGGGTGCCGAGGTTTCCGGAGGGGGGAGACAAGATTGCAATTTGACCGCCCTTCAAAATTATGAAAATTTAATATTTTTTTTCGCTTGTAAGTACCCACTGATTTTTGCTGCCTTTGGGAAGTACATTGCTAGAAATAACCCTTTTTTTTTTTTTATTTTTTTTTACTTGTTCACCCTAATTTTGCCGCCCGAAGAAAGGGGAAAACCCCCCCCCCCCCCCCCCCCCCCCCCCCCCACCACTGCAAAGCCCCCGTGGTGCCTCAAAAGCACGTCCTGAAATACCTCACAATACCATAATTTTGTGATTTTTTGAGGCAGGCAAAATGGACAACAGCTAAAAACTCCAAAAGTGTGAATCTTATAGAGTCACTGTAGAAGCGTGTGATTTGTGGCTCACTCTATGAGCCAGATCGTGAACTTATATCAAGTCACGTGCCAATATTCAAAAGCAACAACAACATTATTCTTTTTATTATGATTATAAACAAATTTTAGAGGTTGGCATAATAATGGCTCATACAGTCCAAACAATAATGGTGTGCTGTATTATTACTATTGTATTTTATTTAAAGATAAATAGGTACTTATTAATAAGAGTGCATTTGAGTCCCGCATGAATCACAGGTTCATCGAAAGTCTAAAATGATTGTGTGAAGTCCTATCATTTCTATGCCAAAATTGCTAGCCTGATTGAGTTATCCTCCAAGTTTAAGGTCATTGTTTTGCGTAAATAGGTACTTGATTCACTTCCATCTCTTGTTGCACTCCGATTAGAGTAGAGGATACTGTGTACTTACAATCACAGCAGACTCCGTCTCTCCATGCGTAGTGAATAGATTGCAGTTGGAGAGAAAACAAATACTTGTCTTTTTGGTTTGCTAGTGTAACAAACAACTAATGTTCTCTTTTGAAACCTGATTTGCAGTAAAATGTGGTTTTGATTCCAAGACTGTGGTTTTGATTTGTGAAACTCAGTTTTAAAGTTAATTCATCAATGCGACTCAGAACAGCGGAAACTACTTTTTGGAAATGCAAACTTTTACTGTTGGTAGGTATGAGCCTTGTGGTAAATTTTAACTTTCTTATTGTTGTACTTGAACTTCCTAATTGCCTGTAGGTACGCACTGCTATTCTAAAGAGTACAGACACAGTGCGACAAGCACTCAACACAGAATGGAAAGTCTTTGTTTGTAGCTAACTTATTTCACTACGCCGTGTCAGGTGAAAAGGCATTTTAGCATTGTTACTGGCAAGATTAGTAGATGAAGGGTCCACTGGCTTTGAAAGCCATTCATCTAAACTTAATAACAGTGAGAATGGGTCCATAGCCACTGACATTATTTCAACTACGCCTGACAAAAAATCTGCGCATGAAATTCATGAGTAATATCTGCGCAATTCAATTTCCACGCAGCTTGAGTTTGATTTTTAGTGGAATGCAAGCCTTGACCCACTCTTGAGGCTAAGACAACCTTTTCCAGTCCAGCATAAAATAACTTTATCACCAATGAAGAAACTGGCATGAGAAATTGGTGTTGCTGGTTGCTGAGCACAATGTGTGTGCAAACCGCAAACAATACCTCTGTAGTTTTTTGGATTGATTACACTCCAAATCAGGTTTCAAAAGTGAGCAATTTTTTATCAGTACTTATTCACCACAGGGTACATACCTACCAACAGTTAAAGTTTGCAATTCCAAAAAATAGTTTCCACTGATCTGAGTTCCATCAATGAATTAACATTAAAACTGAGGTTGCAAATGATGGTCTGAGACTCAAAACCACCATTTACTGCAAATCAAGTTTCAAAGTAGAACATAAGTTGGCTGTTTCACTCGAGCATCAAGAGATAAATACCTACATTCTTGCTCTCCAACTGTAATTTGTACTTTTTACTAAAGTTGTTGCATGGCCAGAAATGTCAACATTTAGATCAGATTGATGACTTACCGCAGTAATTGACGCTGTAAGCTAGATACAGCTTGAACACATCTACTGCTTCATGAAAATAAGGAGTTGCATCTTGCAAAGGAACAACTATAAGTAAATTTTAAATCACTACAAGATGCTCTTGCTCACCATACCCGCACTGGGAGTTTGCAAATTTCCGAAAAAAGTTTCCGCAGCTCTGAGTTCCATCGATGATTTAGCTTTGGAACTGAGTTCCGCAAATGATGGTCTATAAATCAAAACCACCATTTACTGCAAATCAGGTTTCAAAATAGGACACTAGCTGGATGTTACACCAGCAAACCAAGAGCTATGTACTTGCCTACATGTTTCCTCTCAAACTGGAATGTGTACACTACCGGAGTGGAGACAGAGTACACTGTGATTGTACGCGGTTTTTTTCCGCAATCAATGAAGTGTAACAAGGAATTGAAGTAAATCAAAGTACCTACACAACACAGGGACATGAGAGATAACTCAATCAGGCTAGAAATTCTGGCGCAGAAATGATGGGACTCGTAGGCTACGTGGGGGTGGGACTGCACTGAATTATCTTAGATTTCAGATAAGCCTATATGATTCAGGTGGGACTCGGATGAACTGATGAAATAGTATCGCACTCTCACACACCATCAAATTGGCACAAGAAAATGACAAAAGCAAGAGAACAAGTTTAAAATGCAAATCAACTGGAAACAACTACTATTTTAACTTTTGCCCCCTCTGGGGTGATAAATTGGGTTAGGTCTTGAGCTTCGAACTCGAATTTCACGGCTTGAAACTGAAAGTACCGTCATCACAGAAATAACACTATTGAAGAATTTCTTGCTACTGTTTTAGCCATTTAAGTAACTTCGGCCCGTTCGACAGTCATTAATTGTTAAAACTCGAACGAAAACCGTGGGTCAAATGTCAGAATAAAGATAGCCGGGTTGTTGATGTTATGCAGTGATTGCAGTGTTACGTGATTTGATTTGTCCCTGGTGTCAAGCGGTGATGGTGTGGACTTGTTTCAGGCTTCGGTCTGTGGCAACACTGAAGGGTGGTCTGATTGGCCCATGCTTATTTTCGAGTTTATTTCCTTACAAGTGAATGAAATAAGTTAAACTCTTCGGAAGTATCATCTCCCAGTCATTCTGAATCTATCAATATATGGTTATCTAGGGTTTTGTGTAGGCGTTTACTCTGTGGAGTGACTTATTGAATAATTGGTTTTGGCGGTCGATTAAAAATTGAACCGTAAAAAAGACGGTTTTCTAAAGATTTATTTTTGCTTGAACCATGAATCAAAAATCAATTCATACCATCTGATAGATCTTTTTGGGCCCGTTCTGGCCATATAGGGGGTTATGGGGGTTTTTAGCGACGGTATAAGCGGTATTTAACCGAACATGCGAGAAATCCTGCTCAGAGCCTTTTTCGCGATGTTCGTAAAAAATATAAGTGGTCCCGCTAGCCAACTGCTTCTGGGGTTTTAAACTTGACCGGGGTGGCTATCGCCACTTATAATTGTTAGCGGTTGACGTGAGTTTTGAGTCGGTTTCGATTCCAAAATAAAACGTTATAAAGACATTATGACACTTCTGACAGTCGTTTTAGATTTTTCTTCCTGTCGCTATTAGGAGCCGAGGAAGAACACAGGGAGACTTCACTTTCCGAAAGACCCTCGTGTCTCGATTTATCGATCGTGTGACATCACTGCTAAATGAATTATCGAGGCTTTTATTGAAAGTGTTTTGGTTGAAAAGCAGCTGCAACTCTGGGCACGCGGTATACACTTTGTGAAATAATCAAAGGAAATTCACAATTGGATTGAAAAGCCGCAAAAACCGGGAGCAGGAAATTCTCCCAGTATTTGTTTCCAAATTGAAAGTGGTTTAATTGACAACGACGGAGATGAAGGTTTGGTCCCGTAAAAAAGGGTAGAGAGGGAGGAAGGGAGGGATACAGAGAGGAAGGAAGGAAAAAAGGAAGCAAATAAATCGTAGGCCTCATTATCATTTTGCTCTAACTCAATTATTATCGATTAAGTATCAGGCTATCAGGCAGTTTTGTTGCCGATGCAACGTTGCCAAGTAAAATGCGCAAAATAGGGACATTTTTGGGGACTAAATTAAATAATATAATATTCATCAAATATAATATAATAGGTTCATAAAAAAAATGTAAATAGAAATAATAATAATAATAATAATAATAATAAGGATGCGATGATGGAAAAAAAAAAAACTTTAAAATTGACCTTCGCTCGTGAGATCATTTTCCAAGGGAAATCTCGAAAAGGGGCTCTTGCAAACTTTTGCTACAGGGGATTGAAGAGTTGATTCTTGAATGAAAACCTGTAAATATGACGATGAGTTCACTAAAAAATCACGAGATTCACTCTCAGAATCGGGCTTAGTGGCAGAGAGACGCAGGTATCATGGTCCTATCTAAATTGAGACATATCTCTAATATATAGGAATCTCCCATGATACCTGCGTTTAGCCGCCATTACAAACTTGCCGTCATAGCAGTTACGTGAGTTTATTACTGAATTTTAGACTTTCTTCGTGTGATTTACGTGACTTTCGCTGGTCTTTACATCAGATTGGACGAAATATTTGCGTATAGAAAAAGTTTGCAAGAGCCCCATTTATAAGGGAAAGAACTGCTTATTGAGCGCCAGTTTTGGAAATGTATTTTATCTGCTACAAGCTTTCAAAAATAGACTGGATATAGTCCAATGGCGAGGCGTGCCATTTAGCAACAGCGGATTTGTGTAGATTATTTTATACACAGGTTCAAATGGAAGAAAACCACTGTTGACATCAAATTGCACAATTCGCCACTAGATTATTTTAATTTTTTACAAACCATTTGGAAAAATTGTCTATAGTGACGTTCACATGGAGCGGTTTTTTGCATTTTTACTTTAATCTTAAAATAAAAGGTGTTAAATAAAAGAAGGTGAGGGGCTCACTTGCAAACTGTTTCTATAAGCAAATGAATAGTCAAATCTGAAGTAAAATTTCACTAAGGTCACACTAAACAAATCTCAAATTCAGTAATAAATTTAAAAAAAAAAACAGCTATGACAGCAAGATCGTAATGGCGAAGCTACGCAGCACTATGGTCTGAGATCGAAAAAAAGTGGCCAAAAATCAGTTATGAAAAGTCATCAAAAATCATCGATTTCGACCTTTCAAAATCAATCTAAAACTTTCCAGTGACATTTCTAGGTTAGAAAAAAAAAAATAAATAAAAAGAAAAAAGTTAGAAAGGTTAGAAAGGTAAAATGTTCTCCAGTGATTAAAATTGATCTCAAAAACTTAAAAATGATAAATTCATGAAAAATTGAGTCTCTGATTTTTGGCCATTTTTTGACGACCTCAGACCATAGTGCGCAGGAATCATGGAAAATTCCGATCTCGTGCACTTGACACTTTTCTCTAAGGAGACACTGGGATATGCCTCAGATCAGACGGAATCTTCCACATGATAGCTGCATAGCTCCACCATTCAGCCCGATCCTGAGACTGAATTTTGTGATTTTTTAGTGTCCTCATCGTCATTTTTACAGATTTGTAGGCAAAGAATCAAGTCTTCAATCCACTATAGTAAAAATTTGCAAGAGCCTCATTGGTCTCGAAAGAAGAAAAAAAATGCGTTTTACTTCATGATGACTAAAGGGGTCTGGGTCTCTCTCCACCTGCGAATTTAAAAGAGCGAATAAACTGATTGAGGAAATGAGCTGCCTTTGAAGTCGATAGGTCGAGTCCGATGTATCGACAACAAAGAAGCCCATTGGCTCAAGCAGTCAATTTGCGCTTTTAAATTCGCAGAAGGAAAGGCCCCTTGACGTGCATTTCAACAACCCGAGTAAGACAATTTTACAAGTTGAAATTGTGCATTAGTTCCTTCATCTAGCAACGCTGTTTCCGGTTACACACGAGTCAAGTTAATGGAGTTACTATCGCATTCGACTAATTAATCCATCAATCCATGCCGCACCGCGCTGGCACTCGTTGCCGCCGCAAGCATCATCAGACAAGATAAAGTACACCCCGCAGTTAGCCGTGGTAACCAATCCATCCAGTGATTTCAATCCGTATTTCAATCTGGATTTCTACCTTAAATCTCCAATTTTCTGCTCGTCAAATTTCCAGCTTCTAATTTCCGATTCTGTCTGCGGCTACCGATGAAGGATGAGGCTTAGCAACTGTCAACAATTTACCGTCGAATTTCGTTATCAACAGAGCTTCGGTCGTGTAGGTATAGCGATATAATTAAAATTGAAGTGAGTCGCCTTTTTTTCAGGCCCACATAGACCAATGAAAGAAAGAGAATGGGAGGGAGATAGGGAGAGAGAGAGAGAGGGAGAGAGAGAGAGAGGGGGGAAGAAGAGGGAGTGAGGGACAGAGGGGCCTCAAAGGACCTCGTTCAAAATTGACAGGTTCTCAGGAAGAAGAAAAAAAAACGCCTAGGTCAAGCTGTCTTCAAAAGCTTCGGTAAAAAAATTATCCGGCAAAAGACTACAGTCGAGCAAACTAAAGGTTTTTCACACTTAACTAAACATGTTTTGCTCGGCAAACCGCAGATTTGGATGGTTCAACTAAAGGCTTTTGCCGAGTCATTTTTTTACCAAAGGTTCTATCACCACTAAACCAACATGTTTTTTCCTCGGTTTTTCGCCTTGAAGGCGAATCGTGAGATATTTTTAGGGTATGGACAAACCCAGATATGAAAAAAAAAATTGTAAACATTTTGAAAATCTTGCCCAAAAGTTTTCGACCTTTTGTAAATATTTTAAAAACATTTGAAAAAACATGATTTGTTCATGCCAATTAGTTGTCAAAATATTTTTGAAAATATTTTCGTTAAAATTTTTTGAAAATGTTTTTATTAAAATGTTTAGTACTTATTAATGTATTAAAATAATGACAATATTTTAAAAATATTGTCAATGTTTTCAAAATATTTTTAAAATGTTTCTTCATATCTGGGAAGGAATATAAGTAATAATAACCGCAGGTTTAGGTTACATGAAAATGGGAAGCCATAACTTATTGTTAGCTTTTCCAAGGTAGTTAAATAGTCGTACTCCACGGCGTTCATTTTGCCTATCTCGGTAATTGAAGGCACTCCATGATACATTATTTTACGTATATTCATAATTTGAAGTAGCTTTTTACAGCCAATGAGCTATCGAATTACAAAGACGAATAACTCGGGTCTGGTTTTTAAAGGGTTAAGAGCCATCAGAAGCGACAAAATCTATGGGTTTTCGAAAAATGGTTTATTCAAAATCGGCATTTTTCGCCCTTGTCTTGATTCTGTCATAACTTTTAGTTTCGATTATTGAGTTTGCCATTCGTAATGCCTCCCCAAAATTTCGCCATCTAAAAAATGCTTTTTAGAGAGGTGCAGGAGGGTCAAAGTTGCAGACTTCAAACTTAAATATCTCATTGACAAATACAGTTTTTCAGATGAAATTTGCGTGGAAAAACGCGGACAAAAATTGTCTTCCTCCTAATACATTTTTAACAGAATCTAAATCAAAATCTTGCAATTTTCGATTTTGATCTCTAATTAAGATATGTCACACTTTCAAGCAAATTCACTGCAATTTTGTCCAAACCACGAAATAATAAATAAAATGCCAGTATTTACACACATTTACTTTGAAGCCATCTTTCAAAGCTCATCATAAACCGACCGATTAAATAGGAAAACCTCTGCGCTAAGATAAGATTCTGCGTAGCGTGGCTCTTGACAATTTTCAAGAAGAACAAAAAAAAAAAACTTGTAATAAAAAAGACGATCAAGGGAAAGAAAAAGCAGAGGGAAATAAAAAGTTTTGAAGGTATACTTACATTTAATTTTTCAGTCATGGATTTGAGCCTTTGAATAAACTCGGTGGTGGAACGGGCTTTCTCTGACAACTGTTGCAAATGCTGCGACAGCTCTTTCTGTAACAGAACAGAAGAACGAAAGATAAGACGATTTAATTCTATTGCAAAGGATGCTCAGGCACGAAAACGTTCTTTTTACTCGACTACCAACCTCACACTTATATTTAATGCTCCCGTTTCATTTTTATTGCTCAGTTGCCTTCTCCCTTTTTCTTAATTACCGAATTCCCAGATTTTTAATAAAAAAAAAAAAAAAAAAAAAAACGGTCATTAAATAGCCAATGGTGCTGCGTGCAATCTGACAACCGTGGCGGCGCGGCAGTGGCGTAGCGTGCAATTTGGCAACGTTGTACCTTGTCCATTTAAACCCATGTAAAAGGTCGAATGCGAAAGTGTTCACCGAACACCCAATACTTCGATCTTTTTCATGGGTTTAAATGGACGAACTGCAACGTTGCCAAATTGCACGCTATACGCCACTGCATGGCAATGTTATATACTCCGTTCATTTAAATGCACGACAAACGCTTAAGTATTGAAGGTGAACGCTACTAATTGTATGTGTGCTCCCTCGATTCATGGGTACAAAGTTTTACATGATTATTCACACCACTAAGATTACGTTCAAAGGTAACTTACTAGCATCATGCAGCAACGAAACGAAAGTGCATTTAATGTAAATTCAGTTTTTTGTTAGTCGATGAAACGAAACGAAAGGTCCCGATCAGTGGCGCAGCGTACAATGTAGCAACGTTGTACTGTACCCATTTAAACCTATGTAAAAGGTCGAATGCGAAGGTGTTCACCGAACACCATATCATTCGAAATTTTTAATGGGTTTAAATGGACGAACGGCAACGTTGCCAAATAGCACGCTATGCCGCGCCGCGCCACTGATCCCGATGCCATGAGTATCAACGAAACAGGTTGACTCGGATATGGACACTGAGAAAAATGTTAGTATTAATTCAACCGGACGTCTATTTAATACTTACATAACTGGAATTCCTGTTGTTTCAACAAGAATTACTGTTGAAATAACAGGAATTCACGTTAAGTAAGCATTAACAAGACGTCCAGTTACGGCAACAGGAAACTTTTCTCGGTGGACTGTGGCAGCTGATGGTGCAATGCGGCAACAACGAATTTTGTCCATTTAAACCTACGTAAAATAATCGCGATCTTAAGGGATTCTTTGAATCCCTGTCACTTTGCATGGGTTCAAAAAGCAAAAACATGGTTGCCAAATAGCATGAGCCGCCACTGCTTCCAGATTTCTCCATATCTTATGATGTCTTATACTAGGCGGTGTAAAATGGACTCAGAAAAAAACGACAGATTGAGCTGCATAGAGAAAACTGTATTCAACGGTCATCACCAGATGAACATTTAACTCTTTCGCAGGTGCAATGGGGCAGTTGCAAGGGTCTGAAATGTTGTGTTTTTTTAAGAAAAAAAGGAAAGTACTTGGTGATCTGAGAACGAAGATGCCTTTGGTTTCTAATAAAAGCCTATTGTTCCGGAGATGAGATTTTAGCCCAAAACACATTGTTTTAAATGGGAATTCCGCGTTGTGACGTCACTACGCACACGAATTTTTACAACTTTACACGTGTGGATCTCCGAAACTGGGACACTCGTGAAAGAACCCAAGACACCATTGTTCTCAGCTCATCAAGTACTATCACTCTCTTCATAAAAAACACGACATTTCAGACCCTTGCAACTGCCCCATTTCTGGCATTTGCAAACAGAATGGACCTATTTTCACCCTCTTTTTTCAATTAATTTTATGAAAGTAGGCAAAAAATTAAGGACCCTGTATTTTTTCTTTTTTAAATTTGAGCACTGGAAAGCCGAGAAAAATTGGTTTGAAGTTCCGAAAATGAGGTGTCCTATGACGTCATATAGGACACCGAGCCCCATTTACATACGTACGTGTAAGTGTATTATTACTGATTTGAATAAAGCGGAGTTTCTCAGCAACGTACCCGCGCTTATCCAAAATGAAAAACAAAAATATCTCTGACATCAGCTCAGTGAGCACTTTCATTTTTCGAACAAATTCATTCAATTTTCGGATCGATTAAATAGGTCCATTCTTGTATTGAGTCTTCAGTAGTATTTTGAGGATTAGCATAGAATTCTGATTGAAACACCAATATCAACCGGGAATCATTGGCATCGGCCTGAGAAAAAGTAAGACAGAGAAATGAAATTCAAGACAGCCGCTTGGGAAACTAAAACAATTTAGCTCGTTTGTAGATGCTCATATTTTCTATTCAAAACTTCGTACCTAATAGTTGGGCGTCCAATAAAACTGTAGATAACTTACGTTTCATATCATCCCTTTTCGATCAACCCTTAAGAGTAAAAGAACCTCCCTCCGGAGATAAAAACGAATTGAAGCTTTTGTTATTCCATTCGGTTACACACAGTGTTGCCAGGTGAACAGCTTTTGGCCTTATATATTTTCCATAAGACTCAATGCAAAATATACGGGTTTCTCCCTAACATCTGGCAACATTGTTCGGTTACGTCTTCGGAACGACAGTCTTTTGACGCCTTTAGCTTCCGGAGTAAAAAAGAAAGTTTCTAAAGCTCGATTACTTCGTTCAGGCTATTGCTGATATTCTTTGGGCTCCAAAGAAGGAAAACAATCTGAGAACCCAGCAAAAATAGTTCCTTTTCCACCCTCATTTAAATTGACAGTCTATTGGTCGGGTTTCTTCGACAACTTAACTGTCAAAGCTGCAGATAAAAGCTTGAATTAAAGTTGTTCGGGTTGCTTTTAACACGTTCTTTGCGCTTTTTTTTCCGCTTCCTCTTATTGGACTGTGATAAATTTTTTTCCTTTATTTAAATTGAGACACAAAAAAGGCGTTTTTACAGATATATCAGGGGCGAAGCGTTCAATCTGGCAAAGTTGCTACGTGTCCGTAGAAATACATGCAAAACATCGAATTTGGGAGTTTTCACTGCACACTGAATAGCGGGTATAGTGGGTTTAAGTGAGGGAAATGCAACGTTGCGAAATGCCACGTGTCATTGCCACGGGCAACATAATTTGCAAGACGATATTCGGCTTGGATCTGAAGCGATAGTAGGTCATGCAATTTGACAACCACGCTTTTTGTCATTTAACCCTTAGTTATACATACAATTTTTTTTTTTTAAGCAAATTTTTTTTTCAGTATACACACTATACACGTACATCATGAAGCAATATACTAAAGAAAAGTAGTGACTTTTTTCCCACTCATTATTAGGCGCACCGTTGGCACAACGTGCGCCTATTGAAATCGCCCTGATACTCAATAGAGTATACTACGCCCCCTTGTGATCAAATGGCGAAATGAGCTTTTTTGATGTCGTGAAATTTAGGTTGTGTCCTGTGTTTTTTTTATGCTAATTTCATTTGAAAAGTTAATGTTCTCCCAGCCACGACTGAATTCTGAGTTGGTTGGGAGTAATTTCATGTTCATTGATTGACGTTTTTTTAAAGTTATTCTATGTCAAAAATTTCCAACCTCACTTTTTGATTATTTCAAATTTTCCCGGTATATATTCTAGGTGATCAAGAGAACCAATCATTTGCCGTTCTGAATGTTTTTTTTTTTGCATGTAAATGCAATTATTATAATTAATTATAGCGTGTGGTCAAACGCAAAACGGAAAGCCCCTACAGCAAGAACTCTGAACATTCCTTATCTCAATTCTCAGAATTCTCATTTAATTACCAAAAATTACTGCGCATCGAAGAGGATCTCTTATTATTCAGCCCTGATGTCGTTGTTTCCATAGTGGTCCCTGCCCTAACCTCCTCCATATTTCCTATCAAATTTCAGCTATTTGTTTACGCTCAACGTAATAAAATTACTCTGCTTGCGTTTATAGTAGCTATGACTCGTGAATTGGTAAGAAGGTTCAACAATGGGACCTCTGAATAGTGTGATGTGCTGACTTGCTTTATATTTCCATCATGTTGTTATTGTATGTGAAATTTCTTAGTCCTATTCAGAACGAAACAAGGAAATGCTTCTTATTTCTCTACTTCTACATTTTTGGTTTTGAAGGTCCTAAAGGAAGTCAGCCCTCTTTCAATTTTAAAGGAATGTGCTTTGCGGTCAAATTTTCTGACATTTTATTTAGTCTGGCAACTCCCGTCAAATGACTTAGCGCTTCAAGGCATCATTTATTCAATGCAGTTATTTCGCTCTTTCTCTATTTACAAGTAAATTTCTAGTACTCCAGGAACTTCCTGATTTCTTATGCTACCTTATGCTACATCTGTTGTACTATACCCACGTTGATTCAAGCTGTCACTCTCCTTATATGTCTCAAAGTATCTTGAGACACTCAAACTGGTTCCTTAATCATATAGTTTGGTAGTCCGCTAATCTTTGACAGTCACCTATTTTGTCGGAGATCATCATCAGTCATGCCTAAAAGTTTAGCGCTTAGACTTTCGTACAAAATTGGGATTGCGCCTCACAATTTGGTGACAGTTAAGTTAGCGTCATATGATGAAATATGAATCAGCGCTCCATTTCTTTCTGAAATTTGTGTTACCGAGTCAATTTCTTCTGAAAATTATGTCAGCGTACGTGCTGTTTTTTACTGAAACTTGAGTGAGCGCACAGTTTTGAGCAAAAACATTTTCAAACGCTATAAAAAAAAAAGAAAACAATACGGCGTTGGAGAAAATGGGGAAATTGAGTTAGTGCTTATACTTTTGCTGAAAATTAAAGTCGTGCACCAGAATTTGGTTAAAATTAAGTTATGGCGCTTTTTTTTGCTGCAAAATGACTCAACGCGCCATGTGTTTCTGAAAATTGTGTGATCTCATCAAATTCTTCTAAAAATTATGTCAGCGCATCGGTTTTTACTGATACTGAGGTGAGAGCGCTAATTTGAGCCAAAAATTTTTTTAACGCTAATAATCAGAATTAGAGACTGATTAGGTGTGTTGATGTTGGATCAGTCATGCCTAAAAGTCTACATCCGACGGAGATGGTGTGATTGTATTTTTACTTTCTCACTCAAATGAAATTAGAAAAATTGAGAAAGTATTGTATTGCGTTGGCGCAGAGATTTTCAAGGTATTTTTTTGCGATAGTTGGCCTCTCAGGACAAAGTCAATCATGATTTAGTCAAAGTAATTGCCTCTTATCATGTCTAATACCATCCATAAGAACATCCTTCCATCATATTTTCTATTTCTTAACCCTTTCTGACTTAGAGAGATTTATGTAAAAAAAATCTGTGGCGTCTGTCCGTCAGTCCGTCACTCCGTACCTAGGCATAAGTTTTGAACCATTGATCCTTATGCATCCAGATTTTGCACAGTTGTTGCTTTTTAGATTCCCCAGAGGTACTTTTTTGTTTTTTTGAAATTTTGATTTTTAGGGTAGTTATGGGGAAAAAATTATTTTAATTAAAATCAATGGTAAAATGGATAAAAATGAATAAAAATGGAATAATTCAAGTTTGGCTCAATCAATTTTGATGAAAGTTAGCAAAAAATATCTATTTTCAGCCTACTATAGAATGAACCACTTATAGTTCCTTTATTCATTCCTTCAGACTGTTTAAAAAATCAAAATAAGCGCGCTCGAGCCGAAAAATAGAATTATTGTGAGAAATCAATCTTAAAACTTGGAGTCAATCAATAATGGCTCCATGAATTTTGATAAAACTTTGTACACACAATCTACTATCAATAAACTTAAATATTTTCCGCTCTGTGTCACCAAAAACAACCGATAAAACCATTTCTAGAGGTAATATAGGTGCGATTGAGCAAAAATTTGGGAATATGAGCAAATAAAATATAATCCTATTATTTGGGATAGTTCAGGTTTGGTTCAATCAATTTTGATGAAAGTTAGCGAAAAAAATCTGCATTCAGCTTACTATAAAATAAACCACTTATAGTTACAATATTCAACCCTCAAAACCGTTTAAAAAATCAAATATGTGCGCTCGATCCAAAAAATGGAATTATCGTGAGAAATTAAGTAATCTTAAAACTTGGAGTCAATCAATAATGGCTGGATGAATTTTCATGAAACTTTTTACACACAATCTACTATCAAAGTACTAACATATTATCCTCTTTTGATCACCATACACAACTGATTAGACCTTTTCAAGAGGTAATATAGGTGCGATTGAGAAAAAAATATGGGTATATAAGCAAATAAAAACATAATCTTATTATTTCGGATAATTCAGGTTTGGTCCAATGGATTTTGACAAAATCTGGCAAATAAAATCTACAATTGGTTTAAAAAAGAAATTAGCCCTTACAGTTACAATATACAACCCTTAAGAGAGTTAAAAAAATCAAAATAGGGTGTTTGACCAAAAAAAAAAAAAAAAAGAATGAAAGTGAAGAATTAATTTTAAACTTGGAGTCAATCATTAATGGGATTGATTTTGACAAAAATGTTCACAAACATAATGTGTTAAAAAAATACACTAAACACTGCACTGTGTGCACTAAAACATTTTTCTGGTACAGTCCTCATAAAAACCTTACGACCGTTTCGAGGGGCAATATAGGTACGATCGAGCAAAAATCTTTTGAAACTAATTGTAAGCAAATATTAAGACAAACATAATATTTGCAATAAGTAATTCAAGTATGACTCAATTAAGTTCGATGAAAATTGCATCAAAACGTTTGCAACCAGCCTAGGCAGAAATTTCTTTTCAATGTATTACTACAATATTCAACTTTTAAGTCTAAAGCTGTTTAAAAGCAATATAGGTTTCATTACACCAAAAAATAGAATATTCAAGGAAAATTAATTTTATAAAGAAAAGTCAATCAAAAAAGGCTGAATGAATTTTGTTGAAAAATTTTTTTGCACAATCTACGACTTAAGTACATCTTTGGAGGGGGGTTAATCTATTAAACAAAAAAAATTATTTCGAATATCCACAGTTTGAAAGAAGAAACTAAACATAGTACTCGATGGAGGAAATGCAAGAATCAGTACATTTCGACCTCCTATAAAAACTAAGGAAAAAAGAAACTCCCAAAAATAGAACAAAGAGCAAATATAATGAATGCAGCTCAAAGAATAAAAACTTGTTGGAATCTTGAATTACCTACTCTAAACCCTGTTTTAAGCAACATCAGATTAAGGCTCTCAATTAGCCTTCAAATAACAAAATAGGCAACTATTCCTACAGCTTCTCTACAAAATTGCAAACTCTTCGGATTGAAGGCAGAAATATTATGTCCGGAGGTGAAAATATTTGAAATTTGAGGGGGGTTTGGGGATCTCCCCCAGAATTCTAAAGGGGGGTCTGGAGGTATCCCCCAGCATTTTAAAGGGAGGTTTGGGGGTCTCTCCTAGTATTCTAAAGGGGGTCTGGGGGTCTCCCCCAGAATTCTTTAGGGGGTTAGGGGGTCTCCTCCAGAATTCTTTAGTGGTGGGGGGGGTCTGGGGGTCTCCCTCAGATAAAAGTGATGTGAGAAAGTGTTCGTAGGGTATTCCCTACAATTTATTTTTTATCATTTCGAGATTTGATTAACGTATTTCGGCCATTGTGCGCGGATCAAATGCTTTGTCACCAGTCGTGGGACGTCATGGGGACATTTAGGAGAGATGTCTTTTGACTCACTGTAACTTCTTCATCTTTTCTTACGTTTTGCCATGGCGTCCTTTGTTTTACTTGGCATCACACTTCACGTTCAAATTTTTTACCGGGCAACCAAAGAACGGTGCCAGCTAATGGAATATGGCAACATTGTTTTTCTCTACTCTAACACATCAAGAAAAATAATCGATTCTTGGTGGTCCGATTTCTTCTTACTACCGATCACTTTTTCAAGTCCCTATTTTGCGGGACATACTATATCGTTAACTACCTTTTTACTAAAGGGGGTTCAAATTGTTTTATGAGTATTTGATTGTTTATTACGTGCGTTTAGTGATGTGCAGTGGGAAATTCGAAGGATTTGTTCTATGATTGTCCGTAGTGGTCCCACCGCCCCCCCACACGACGCACACAGGTTCAGACCCGAACTTTTGCTAGATATGGTGGAACATCTGAGGGGTTGGTTTAAGATTGTCCGTAGTGGTCCTAACCTCCCCCCCCCCCCCCCCCCCAATCGCCACACACCGGTTCGGACTTCGGACCCAAACTTTTGCCGGACAATTTTTTTTTAGATGATTTTTTGAGAATCCAAGGGATTGTTCTAAGATTGTCCGAAGTGGTTCTACCCCCCCCCCCACTCGCCGCGCACAGGTTCGGACCTTAACTTTTGCTGAACAATTTTTTTGAGATGTTGGAAAATTCGAAGGGTTTGAGATTGTCCGTAGTGGTTCCCCCACCCCCCCCCCCACTCGCCGCTTACAGGTTCGAACTTGGACTTTTGCTGTACAATTTTTTTGAGATGGTGGAAAAGTCGGAGGGATTGTTCTATGATTGTCCGTAGTGGTTCTAACACCCCCCCCCCCCCCACTCGCCGCACACAGGTTCGGACCCAAACTTTTGCTGGACAATTTTTTTGAGTTGTTAGAAAATTCGAAGGGATTGTCCGTAATGGTTCTCCCCCCTCCTCCACTCGCCGCACACAGGTTCGGACCCTAACTTTTGCTGGACAATTTTTTTTAGATGTTGGAAAATTCGAAGGGATTGTTCTAAGATTGTCTGTAGGGGTTCTACACCCCCCACTCGCCGCACACAGGTTCGTATCCTCACTTTTGCTGGACAATTTTTTCTGAGGTGGTGGAATATTTGAAGGGTTTGTCCCATATAAGATCGTATGTAGTGGTCCTAACCCCTACCCACTCGCCGCATCCACGTTCGGACCCGGTTTTTTGCTGGACACATTATTTTTGAGATGGTGGAAATGGAATTTGACTCATGAGGACCAAATTTGCTCAAGGTGCGCCTTCTCTGACACTGTAGTGTCAGAACTATCTGCTTGTTTTTCATTGATGAGAGGCTGGAAATGACCAGATACACTGATTGTGAGAGAATTCTTCTTTTAATCCAAAGTGTATTTCGTTTGTGTTAAAGAAATTGCACAGTGAAACAATGACTAAGGGGAAATTCCTTCAACCCAAAGAAAATGTCTGCTGCTACAAGTAAAAGATTCCTTGTTGATGTGACAGTGATTCTTCTTCATGCAACAGAACTTTACTTCGCGCGAGGAAAACTGTCACAAGTAAACGCGTTTCCTTGATTTTAAAGAAGTGATTTCTCACAGCGTATGACCTAACATGCATTACTCAATTCCTATCCGTTTAAAATAGTTTAAATACACTTTCAATTAATTATTCCAGATCTGTCATTCCAAGCGCTTCAGGGTTGAACCAATACTAGAGATCTATATACATTTCTGTGGGGCTTACTGAATTTCCTGAAAATCGATTATTTTACATTGATTTTAAATGGAGAGAATCCGTTGTTGTCATACATTGCAGTGGCGTAGCGTGCTATTTGGCAACATTGCCGTTCATCCATTTAAACCCAAGAAAAAGATCGAATGATAGGGTGTTCGGTGAACACCTTCGCATTCGACCTTTTACACATGTTTAAATGGAAACAATACAACGTTGCCAAATTGCACGCTACGCCACTGATACATTGCACAAACTATGGGAGCCGCCACTGCATGCCTGTGACATATAGGCGGAGACTCACCTACAAACTTTTTTAACAAAATAATAATAAAAAAAAAATAGAAACGAGAAAAAGTCCAAAATTTCAAGAGGACAGAAAGATGCAAGAATGGTAAAAGAGCGTGCACGAAAGAACGGGTAGCAAAGCCTAACCGGTACCACACTGAGATGTAAAGCAATCAAAACTTAGAAGGTAAGTTAATTGTGTTGAATACCAGAATGTTTGCAACAATTCTGTTTCACGTTCATTTGGGCGTCACGTCCCTCACTCTCCTCAGCTGTTGCTGTCCCTTTCTTTCTCGCAGATTCTCAGGGGTTACCGTAACTTTCCCTCTCTCTCTTTTCCCGTTTTTCCACCCCGCGGTGAAAAAGGTCAGAGCACGGGTTGTTGCCACTGCCGAGTAATTAGAATGCCCCCCGACGACATCTCGACATTTTCAACCCTCCTGCGTCGAGCATTCGGGACCAAACTCGTTGTTGTCAAATTTGTAAAGGCTTAAGGTGAAAGCATCCTTCTTTTTGCTTGGAAAATGTATAAATAACTGCGTTTTGGAGATACTTTAACACGGTAGAAGCTCATTAAAGAAGAAGCTCATCGGTAGCTTTTCATTGGCTATACACTGAGAGAAATCACTTCTTTAAAAACAAGGAAGCACATTTACTTGTGACAGTTTTCCTTGCGCGAAGTAAAGTTCTGTTGCATGAAGGAGAATCAACTGTCACAACAAATAAGGAATCTTTTAATTTGTAGCAGCAGACATTTTCCTTGGGTTAAAGGAATCTCCCCTTAGTCAATATTTCACTGTGCAGTTTCAACACAAACGAAAATACACCTTGAATTAAGAAAATAATTCTCTCAGTGTACCTTGAAAAATAGGCTCCAAGACGCTCCATTGGTTGATCCAAATATACATGGTATACATTAGAGTTGGGCAAATGGGGATGGTAATCGATTACACGATGACCGAGTGATCATAATCGTCGTTCTTTTAAAGGGCGGTTTTATGGTAATAAGGGCTGATTTTTTATAAGCCACTCATCATATTATTTGCAGAAGAATTAGATCTAATGGACCCTAAAGTTTACTATTCATCTGCGAACAATACATTTAATTACCATCCAATGGTATGACGATTACCGGTTACCCAGTAATCGTGTAATCGATTACACTCCTATTTGCTCACCTACGGTATAAATGGGAAAATCTCAAGGAATTTGTATGCCAAGGCCATCTCAAGCAGGTTGTTTCGTTGAGTCTCTAAATTGTGTCCTTGGATCCTTTTTTTTGTTACACTGATTGTGAGAAAACTTTCCTATATTGCCGAAACCGGACATCTTTTTAATTCTTACTTAACCAGAATCACTGTTATATTTTAACGAGAAAACCCATGTTATTTCAACAGGGATTCCGGTCAAGTAAAAGTAATTCCTGTTAAAATAACACTAATTCCTGTTGAAATAACATAAATTCCGGTTAAGTAAGTATTCAAAAGACGTGTCCGGTTGAATTGCGTTAAATTTTTCACAGTACCTATAACATGACCTAAAACGCCATCGTTCGTAGGTAGGAAACTTTTAAGCCTCAAAGCCCAGCCGAGTCCATCAACAAAAGCCCATAAGGTGGTTTTTAACAATTTACCCCGGGGGGGGGGGGGGGGGGGGTTAAGACAACATCATACACTGAAAAAAAAAATTCCCTGTTAATTCAATCGAACGTCTGTTAAATATTACTTAACCGGAATTCCTGTTATTTTGACAGGAATTCCGGTTAAGTAAGTATTAACAAGACGTCCGATTACGGCAACAAGCAATTTTTCTCGCAATCAGTGTATTAATTTTAATCTTTTATTTTTTTATTTTTTTTGGTAAGAGACGTGTTCAATCTGACAACAGAGTGGCCACGACCGTGTGTTTTCTTTTGAATCCAGAATCGAGTTCGCATCCGCGCCGAACAACGGTCGCGGTGGTGTGCGGAATATACTTTCTCTACGCCCGGCTCATTCGGCAACCCTCTCACCATTTACACGGAACGCTCGACGACATTCCACGGCATTCGTTAGTCGCGTTATCCCCATTTCATACGCTCTCCCTCCACTTCACCCACACTTTGTTCCTTTACCCTCCGCGAGACTCGGATACCGTAATTAACAGGCCCCTCTACCATGGACTTTGCAATATACAGAGTGTAAATAAGGTCCGTCGACAAACGCATTGAGCCTCGAAATCAATTGCTTACGCAGAAAAATGGCGGAACACAAAATCTCTGGAGGGTCGAATCGCTCATGAATAATATTTTCGCCGAGAAAATAGGCCCTTCACCATTTATTACAAGCGTGTTAATGTGATAAAACTTCCATGTTGATAAATGTTCCCTCTCGAGTTATATCGACGACGAGACTTAAAAACCACCCTGTACTCGATGCTCAGTGCTTATACACTTCTTCCCTCTCTAACTCCGAAGAAAATCCTCAACGCCGAAGAAAGTTTTCATTACATTTACAGTTAATACAATAATTTCAGTTCATTAAGATAAAAATGGCGTGCAACACCGGGGATATATGGTAATATAATTAAATAAGAGTATATCTTATTACGTACAAAATGAATAAAAACAGTGGCCGTGATAAACTGAAAATAACAATCGGAATGAGCGGTTCAGCCAAAATTAACGAACAGAGAGGGAAAAATTAAACTAAAAAAAGCATAATGGATCCATCCTTACAATGGGACTAGCTTGCAAACTTTCGCTGTAAGCGATTGAATAGTTAATTCTTGCGAGAAAAAAAAAAAAAAAAAAAAAAAAAAAAAAAAAAAAAACAAGAGAAAATGATGATGAGCACATTAAAAAATTACGAAATTCAATCATATCAGAATCACAAAATTACTTTCAAATTCACGGTGGTAAGCTACGCAGGCACCTTGTGAGATCCCTATCTAATTTGAGGCTTTTCTCTGTGTCACTCTACAGATAGAGAGACAAATTAGACAGGAATCCCCCAAGACACCTGCGACCTGCGTAGCTCCACCATTTGAAAGAAAATACAGCGGAGCTATGCAGGTATTGCAGGTTGCAGGTATCATAGGAGATTCCCACTCTAATGTATTTCTTTCTCTATATTGAAACATACAAAGGAAAGCCTCACATTATAGATAGGAATCTCCCATGGTACTTATGTTACACCTGCGTAGTTTTGCCATGACGCTTATTTGAACTTTAAAGTCATATTGAGTCTGTGAGTAAATTTCTCTGATTATTTAATGTTCTCAAAGTAATTTTTGCTGGATTTTACTCAAAAATTAACAATTCAATCGCTTGGTAACAAAAGTTAGCTGAAGCTCCTTAATATAATGAATACGCATTTATGAAGTATCCTACTTGAACCTATGAAGTTTCAGGAGGTGATTTGATCGGTTCTCCCATGTCATTTAATTATTTTTAAAACAATTGCCAAAATAATCAGCCCGACGTGCCGTGGGGGGGGGGGGCGTTGCCACCTAAAACTCCCCAATAGATCCGGACCTGCTGGTGAATCAAGCAATAAATTTAAAGACGGCTCCTACACTTCTTGATTGATGTTCTGAGGGTCATCAAACGCATGAGATCGATCACACCTATAAATGCTACAATGCTGCGGCGCGCTCTGCAGTCAGAAAATTTCACCTGCGATAATAAATCAGTCGTTAATCCCCCCAAACCCCCCAACCAATCCCCTCCCCCCTCTCCACCCGTACTGTAGGGTATGCGCGTAAATAGAGAGGGATGGGCGCTAGAGGAGGAAGATGCAATACAATTTTCAACCGCATTAGCCGATTAAAGATTGTTTCATGAATTGCAGTGGAGCTGGGGGGAGAGGGAGAGAGATCAAATATTTACATCATGCCGAGCCGTGGTGATAAACTCGATTGTTCCTCCGACGACCGACAGTGCGAGTGCGCGCAAGAGTCGTTCCTATATCCAGAATGGTTTCGATTTTGACCGCTTTGGGCGCGCGTGAATGCGTGATGCGTCGCAGGCCATAAATTAGGGAGTTTCTCCCCCTCCCCCTCCTTTTCAAGCCCAATCGAGTGAACGTGAAAATGATAAATAATAGAGAGGGTTTACGAATACGAAGTAAATTGAGACAATTTTCCAAGCTATAAAAGCGGTAAATTCCCTTGCATTAGTTTCGTGTTACATCACGTACAGCCGAAGATTCACCCTATTCCTTAAATTATGGGCAGGGGTTAAGTTGAAAGATAAAAATGGCGACACAAAATAGTTTCTGATAATTCATCCATAAATAAGTAATATAAATTAAGTACAAAAGTTGTTGTATTAAGTTGTTCCTGCGTGAGAGTATGGTGGGCCTATGTGCGATGTTCGATTCATCGAAGTTTCGATGTTTTCCTGCTATCGAATGGATTCGATGGCAATGTTGATGTCACTCGATGCATCGAAATGCGTTTTTTATCGAAATTTCCACTAAAACCAGACCTGAAAGTCATTTTTTCCTCTGAAACCATCTCAAAAGTCTAAAAAATATTATGATTACCAGTGATTTCTCGGTTTTGACGTGTTAGAATTTTTTCGATGTATCGATAAAATTTCGATATTTTATTGACATGCACAAAACTGGACATCGCACAGGCCTAGAGTACGGTATGCCTTATACGATAGGTGCAGTGTAGTTATACTTCACACCGGATACGCCGCGGCCGCGCCGCTCACATTATCGCCGTTTTGATATGCTACTTTGGTAAAACCTTTGATCGTGTTTTAAGATTAAAGCTTCATGCACTTACTTCAAGTATTTATTTAGGCCTTTCAATGGGACGGTTGCAAGGGTCTGGCGTTTGGTGGTTTTGGGAAAGCAAATGAAAGTACTCAGTCAGCTGAAAATGTGAGGATATTGGTTTAATACCGGTTTTGAAAAATAAATTTTATAGTTCAGGAGATGCAATTTTCACCGAAAACACATTTTTTAAAAAGGGAATTCCGCGTTGTGG
>VMOF01000111.1:74244856-74317260 GCA_011764245.1 Trialeurodes vaporariorum | reverse complement strand
TAAAACTTAAAATGGGTTGCAAATGATGGTCTGAGACTCAAAACCACCATTTACTGCAAATCAAGTTTCAAAGTAGAACATAAGTTGGCTGTTTCACTCGAGCATCAAGAGATAAATACCTACATTCTTGCTCTCCAACTGTAATTTGTACTTTTTACTAAAGTTGTTGCATGGCCAGAAATGTCAACATTTAGATCAGATTGATGACTTACCGCAGTAATTGACGCTGTAAGCTAGATACAGCTTGAACACATCTACTGCTTCATGAAAATAAGGAGTTGCATCTTGCAAAGGAACAACTATAAGTAAATTTTAAATCACTACAAGATGCTCTTGCTCACCATACCCGCACTGGGAGTTTGCAAATTTCCGAAAAAAGTTTCCGCAGCTCTGAGTTCCATCGATGATTTAGCTTTGGAACTGAGTTCCGCAAATGATGGTCTATAAATCAAAACCACCATTTACTGCAAATCAGGTTTCAAAATAGGACACTAGCTGGATGTTACACCAGCAAACCAAGAGCTATGTACTTGCCTACATGTTTCCTCTCAAACTGGAATGTGTACACTACCGGAGTGGAGACAGAGTACACTGTGATTGTACGCGGTTTTTTTCCGCAATCAATGAAGTGTAACAAGGAATTGAAGTAAATCAAAGTACCTACACAACACAGGGACATGAGAGATAACTCAATCAGGCTAGAAATTCTGGCGCAGAAATGATGGGACTCGTAGGCTACGTGGGGGTGGGACTGCACTGAATTATCTTAGATTTCAGATAAGCCTATATGATTCAGGTGGGACTCGGATGAACTGATGAAATAGTATCGCACTCTCACACACCATCAAATTGGCACAAGAAAATGACAAAAGCAAGAGAACAAGTTTAAAATGCAAATCAACTGGAAACAACTACTATTTTAACTTTTGCCCCCTCTGGGGTGATAAATTGGGTTAGGTCTTGAGCTTCGAACTCGAATTTCACGGCTTGAAACTGAAAGTACCGTCATCACAGAAATAACACTATTGAAGAATTTCTTGCTACTGTTTTAGCCATTTAAGTAACTTCGGCCCGTTCGACAGTCATTAATTGTTAAAACTCGAACGAAAACCGTGGGTCAAATGTCAGAATAAAGATAGCCGGGTTGTTGATGTTATGCAGTGATTGCAGTGTTACGTGATTTGATTTGTCCCTGGTGTCAAGCGGTGATGGTGTGGACTTGTTTCAGGCTTCGGTCTGTGGCAACACTGAAGGGTGGTCTGATTGGCCCATGCTTATTTTCGAGTTTATTTCCTTACAAGTGAATGAAATAAGTTAAACTCTTCGGAAGTATCATCTCCCAGTCATTCTGAATCTATCAATATATGGTTATCTAGGGTTTTGTGTAGGCGTTTACTCTGTGGAGTGACTTATTGAATAATTGGTTTTGGCGGTCGATTCAAAATTGAACCGTAAAAAAGACGGTTTTCTAAAGATTTATTTTTGCTTGAACCATGAATCAAAAATCAATTCATACCATCTGATAGATCTTTTTGGGCCCGTTCTGGCCATATAGGGGGTTATGGGGTTTTGAGCGACGGTATAAGCGGTATTTAACCGAACATGCGAGAAATCCTGCTCAGAGCCTTTTTCGCGATGTTCGTAAAAAATATAAGTGGTCCCGCTAGCCAACTGCTTCTGGGGTTTTAAACTTGACCGGGGTGGCTATCGCCACTTATAATTGTTAGCGGTTGACGTGAGTTTTGAGTCGGTTTCGATTCCAAAATAAAAACGTTATAAAGACATTATGACACTTCTGACAGTCGTTTTAGATTTTTCTTCCTGTCGCTATTAGGAGCCGAGGAAGAACACAGGGAGACTTCACTTTCCGAAAGACCCTCGTGTCTCGATTTATCGATCGTGTGACATCACTGCTAAATGAATTATCGAGGCTTTTATTGAAAGTGTTTTGGTTGAAAAGCAGCTGCAACTCTGGGCACGCGGTATACACTTTGTGAAATAATCAAAGGAAATTCACAATTGGATTGAAAAGCCGCAAAAACCGGGAGCAGGAAATTCTCCCAGTATTTGTTTCCAAATTGAAAGTGGTTTAATTGACAACGACGGAGATGAAGGTTTGGTCCCGTAAAAAAGGGTAGAGAGGGAGGAAGGGAGGGATACAGAGAGGAAGGAAGGAAAAAGGAAGCAAATAAATCGTAGGCCTCATTATCATTTTGCTCTAACTCAATTATTATCGATTAAGTATCAGGCTATCAGGCAGTTTTGTTGCCGATGCAACGTTGCCAAGTAAAATGCGCAAAATAGGGACATTTTTGGGGACTAAATTAAATAATATAATATTCATCAAATATAATATAATAGGTTCATAAAAAAAATGTAAATAGAAATAATAATAATAATAATAATAATAATAAGGATGCGATGATGGAAAAAAAAAAAAACTTTAAAATTGACCTTCGCTCGTGAGATCATTTTCCAAGGGAAATCTCGAAAAGGGGCTCTTGCAAACTTTTGCTACAGGGGATTGAAGAGTTGATTCTTGAATGAAAACCTGTAAATATGACGATGAGTTCACTAAAAAATCACGAGATTCACTCTCAGAATCGGGCTTAGTGGCAGAGAGACGCAGGTATCATGGTCCTATCTAAATTGAGACATATCTCTAATATATAGGAATCTCCCATGATACCTGCGTTTAGCCGCCATTACAAACTTGCCGTCATAGCAGTTACGTGAGTTTATTACTGAATTTTAGACTTTCTTCGTGTGATTTACGTGACTTTCGCTGGTCTTTACATCAGATTGGACGAAATATTTGCGTATAGAAAAAGTTTGCAAGAGCCCCATTTATAAGGGAAAGAACTGCTTATTGAGCGCCAGTTTTGGAAATGTATTTTATCTGCTACAAGCTTTCAAAAATAGACTGGATATAGTCCAATGGCGAGGCGTGCCATTTAGCAACAGCGGATTTGTGTAGATTATTTTATACACAGGTTCAAATGGAAGAAAACCACTGTTGACATCAAATTGCACAATTCGCCACTAGATTTTTTTAAATTTTTTTACAAACCATTTGGAAAAATTGTCTATAGTGACGTTCACATGGAGCGGTTTTTTGCATTTTTACTTTAATCTTAAAATAAAAGGTGTTAAATAAAAGAAGGTGAGGGGCTCACTTGCAAACTGTTTCTATAAGCAAATGAATAGTCAAATCTGAAGTAAAATTTCACTAAGGTCACACTAAACAAATCTCAAATTCAGTAATAAATTTAAAAAAAAAAACAGCTATGACAGCAAGATCGTAATGGCGAAGCTACGCAGCACTATGGTCTGAGATCGAAAAAAAGTGGCCAAAAATCAGTTATGAAAAGTCATCAAAAATCATCGATTTCGACCTTTCAAAATCAATCTAAAACTTTCCAGTGACATTTCTAGGTTAGAAAAAAAAAAATAAATAAAAAGAAAAAAGTTAGAAAGGTTAGAAAGGTAAAATGTTCTCCAGTGATTAAAATTGATCTCAAAAACTTAAAAATGATAAATTCATGAAAAATTGAGTCTCTGATTTTTGGCCATTTTTTGACGACCTCAGACCATAGTGCGCAGGAATCATGGAAAATTCCGATCTCGTGCACTTGACACTTTTCTCTAAGGAGACACTGGGATATGCCTCAGATCAGACGGAATCTTCCACATGATAGCTGCATAGCTCCACCATTCAGCCCGATCCTGAGACTGAATTTTGTGATTTTTTAGTGTCCTCATCGTCATTTTTACAGATTTGTAGGCAAAGAATCAAGTCTTCAATCCACTATAGTAAAAATTTGCAAGAGCCTCATTGGTCTCGAAAGAAGAAAAAAAATGCGTTTTACTTCATGATGACTAAAGGGGTCTGGGTCTCTCTCCACCTGCGAATTTAAAAGAGCGAATAAACTGATTGAGGAAATGAGCTGCCTTTGAAGTCGATAGGTCGAGTCCGATGTATCGACAACAAAGAAGCCCATTGGCTCAAGCAGTCAATTTGCGCTTTTAAATTCGCAGAAGGAAAGGCCCCTTGACGTGCATTTCAACAACCCGAGTAAGACAATTTTACAAGTTGAAATTGTGCATTAGTTCCTTCATCTAGCAACGCTGTTTCCGGTTACACACGAGTCAAGTTAATGGAGTTACTATCGCATTCGACTAATTAATCCATCAATCCATGCCGCACCGCGCTGGCACTCGTTGCCGCCGCAAGCATCATCAGACAAGATAAAGTACACCCCGCAGTTAGCCGTGGTAACCAATCCATCCAGTGATTTCAATCCGTATTTCAATCTGGATTTCTACCTTAAATCTCCAATTTTCTGCTCGTCAAATTTCCAGCTTCTAATTTCCGATTCTGTCTGCGGCTACCGATGAAGGATGAGGCTTAGCAACTGTCAACAATTTACCGTCGAATTTCGTTATCAACAGAGCTTCGGTCGTGTAGGTATAGCGATATAATTAAAATTGAAGTGAGTCGCCTTTTTTTCAGGCCCACATAGACCAATGAAAGAAAGAGAATGGGAGGGAGATAGGGAGAGAGAGAGAGGAGAGAGAGAGAGAGAGGGGGGAAGAAGAGGGAGTGAGGGACAGAGGGGCCTCAAAGGACCTCGTTCAAAATTGACAGGTTCTCAGGAAGAAGAAAAAAAAACGCCTAGGTCAAGCTGTCTTCAAAAGCTTCGGTAAAAAAATTATCCGGCAAAAGACTACAGTCGAGCAAACTAAAGGTTTTTTACACTTAACTAAACATGTTTTGCTCGGCAAACCGCAGATTTGGATGGTTCAACTAAAGGCTTTTGCCGAGTCATTTTTTTACCAAAGGTTCTATCACCACTAAACCAACATGTTTTTTTCCTCGGTTTTTCGCCTTGAAGGCGAATCGTGAGATATTTTTAGGGTATGGACAAACCCAGATATGAAAAAAAAAATTGTAAACATTTTGAAAATCTTGCCCAAAAGTTTTCGACCTTTTGTAAATATTTTAAAAACATTTGAAAAAACATGATTTGTTCATGCCAATTAGTTGTCAAAATATTTTTGAAAATATTTTCGTTAAAATTTTTTGAAAATGTTTTTATTAAAATGTTTAGTACTTATTAATGTATTAAAATAATGACAATATTTTAAAAATATTGTCAATGTTTTCAAAATATTTTTAAAATGTTTCTTCATATCTGGGAAGGAATATAAGTAATAATAACCGCAGGTTTAGGTTACATGAAAATGGGAAGCCATAACTTATTGTTAGCTTTTCCAAGGTAGTTAAATAGTCGTACTCCACGGCGTTCATTTTGCCTATCTCGGTAATTGAAGGCACTCCATGATACATTATTTTACGTATATTCATAATTTGAAGTAGCTTTTTACAGCCAATGAGCTATCGAATTACAAAGACGAATAACTCGGGTCTGGTTTTTAAAGGGTTAAGAGCCATCAGAAGCGACAAAATCTATGGGTTTTCGAAAAATGGTTTATTCAAAATCGGCATTTTTCGCCCTTGTCTTGATTCTGTCATAACTTTTAGTTTCGATTATTGAGTTTGCCATTCGTAATGCCTCCCCAAAATTTCGCCATCTAAAAAATGCTTTTTAGAGAGGTGCAGGAGGGTCAAAGTTGCAGACTTCAAACTTAAATATCTCATTGACAAATACAGTTTTTCAGATGAAATTTGCGTGGAAAAACGCGGACAAAAATTGTCTTCCTCCTAATACATTTTTAACAGAATCTAAATCAAAATCTTGCAATTTTCGATTTTGATCTCTAATTAAGATATGTCACACTTTCAAGCAAATTCACTGCAATTTTGTCCAAACCACGAAATAATAAATAAAATGCCAGTATTTACACACTTTTACTTTGAAGCCATCTTTCAAAGCTCATCATAAACCGACCGATTAAATAGGAAAACCTCTGCGCTAAGATAAGATTCTGCGTAGCGTGGCTCTTGACAATTTTCAAGAAGAACAAAAAAAAAAAACTTGTAATAAAAAAGACGATCAAGGGAAAGAAAAAGCAGAGGGAAATAAAAAGTTTTGAAGGTATACTTACATTTAATTTTTCAGTCATGGATTTGAGCCTTTGAATAAACTCGGTGGTGGAACGGGCTTTCTCTGACAACTGTTGCAAATGCTGCGACAGCTCTTTCTGTAACAGAACAGAAGAACGAAAGATAAGACGATTTAATTCTATTGCAAAGGATGCTCAGGCACGAAAACGTTCTTTTTACTCGACTACCAACCTCACACTTATATTTAATGCTCCCGTTTCATTTTTATTGCTCAGTTGCCTTCTCCCTTTTTCTTAATTACCGAATTCCCAGATTTTTTAATAAAAAAAAAAAAAAAAAAAAAAACGGTCATTAAATAGCCAATGGTGCTGCGTGCAATCTGACAACCGTGGCGGCGCGGCAGTGGCGTAGCGTGCAATTTGGCAACGTTGTACCTTGTCCATTTAAACCCATGTAAAAGGTCGAATGCGAAAGTGTTCACCGAACACCCAATACTTCGATCTTTTTCATGGGTTTAAATGGACGAACTGCAACGTTGCCAAATTGCACGCTATACGCCACTGCATGGCAATGTTATATACTCCGTTCATTTAAATGCACGACAAACGCTTAAGTATTGAAGGTGAACGCTACTAATTGTATGTGTGCTCCCTCGATTCATGGGTACAAAGTTTTACATGATTATTCACACCACTAAGATTACGTTCAAAGGTAACTTACTAGCATCATGCAGCAACGAAACGAAAGTGCATTTAATGTAAATTCAGTTTTTTGTTAGTCGATGAAACGAAACGAAAGGTCCCGATCAGTGGCGCAGCGTACAATGTAGCAACGTTGTACTGTACCCATTTAAACCTATGTAAAAGGTCGAATGCGAAGGTGTTCACCGAACACCATATCATTCGAAATTTTTAATGGGTTTAAATGGACGAACGGCAACGTTGCCAAATAGCACGCTATGCCGCGCCGCGCCACTGATCCCGATGCCATGAGTATCAACGAAACAGGTTGACTCGGATATGGACACTGAGAAAAATGTTAGTATTAATTCAACCGGACGTCTATTTAATACTTACATAACTGGAATTCCTGTTGTTTCAACAAGAATTACTGTTGAAATAACAGGAATTCACGTTAAGTAAGCATTAACAAGACGTCCAGTTACGGCAACAGGAAACTTTTCTCGGTGGACTGTGGCAGCTGATGGTGCAATGCGGCAACAACGAATTTTGTCCATTTAAACCTACGTAAAATAATCGCGATCTTAAGGGATTCTTTGAATCCCTGTCACTTTGCATGGGTTCAAAAAGCAAAAACATGGTTGCCAAATAGCATGAGCCGCCACTGCTTCCAGATTTCTCCATATCTTATGATGTCTTATACTAGGCGGTGTAAAATGGACTCAGAATAAAACGACAGATTGAGCTGCATAGAGAAAACTGTATTCAACGGTCATCACCAGATGAACATTTAACTCTTTCGCAGGTGCAATGGGGCAGTTGCAAGGGTCTGAAATGTTGTGTTTTTTTAAGAAAAAAAGGAAAGTACTTGGTGATCTGAGAACGAAGATGCCTTTGGTTTCTAATAAAAGCCTATTGTTCCGGAGATGAGATTTTAGCCCAAAACACATTGTTTTAAATGGGAATTCCGCGTTGTGACGTCACTACGCACACGAATTTTTACAACTTTACACGTGTGGATCTCCGAAACTGGGACACTCGTGAAAGAACCCAAGACACCATTGTTCTCAGCTCATCAAGTACTATCACTCTCTTCATAAAAAACACGACATTTCAGACCCTTGCAACTGCCCCATTTCTGGCATTTGCAAACAGAATGGACCTATTTTCACCCTCTTTTTTCAATTAATTTTATGAAAGTAGGCAAAAAATTAAGGACCCTGTATTTTTTCTTTTTTAAATTTGAGCACTGGAAAGCCGAGAAAAATTGGTTTGAAGTTCCGAAAATGAGGTGTCCTATGACGTCATATAGGACACCGAGCCCCATTTACATACGTACGTGTAAGTGTATTATTACTGATTTGAATAAAGCGGAGTTTCTCAGCAACGTACCCGCGCTTATCCAAAATGAAAAACAAAAATATCTCTGACATCAGCTCAGTGAGCACTTTCATTTTTCGAACAAATTCATTCAATTTTCGGATCGATTAAATAGGTCCATTCTTGTATTGAGTCTTCAGTAGTATTTTGAGGATTAGCATAGAATTCTGATTGAAACACCAATATCAACCGGGAATCATTGGCATCGGCCTGAGAAAAAGTAAGACAGAGAAATGAAATTCAAGACAGCCGCTTGGGAAACTAAAACAATTTAGCTCGTTTGTAGATGCTCATATTTTCTATTCAAAACTTCGTACCTAATAGTTGGGCGTCCAATAAAACTGTAGATAACTTACGTTTCATATCATCCCTTTTCGATCAACCCTTAAGAGTAAAAGAACCTCCCTCCGGAGATAAAAACGAATTGAAGCTTTTGTTATTCCATTCGGTTACACACAGTGTTGCCAGGTGAACAGCTTTTGGCCTTATATATTTTCCATAAGACTCAATGCAAAATATACGGGTTTCTCCCTAACATCTGGCAACATTGTTCGGTTACGTCTTCGGAACGACAGTCTTTTGACGCCTTTAGCTTCCGGAGTAAAAAAGAAAGTTTCTAAAGCTCGATTACTTCGTTCAGGCTATTGCTGATATTCTTTGGGCTCCAAAGAAGGAAAACAATCTGAGAACCCAGCAAAAATAGTTCCTTTTCCACCCTCATTTAAATTGACAGTCTATTGGTCGGGTTTCTTCGACAACTTAACTGTCAAAGCTGCAGATAAAAGCTTGAATTAAAGTTGTTCGGGTTGCTTTTAACACGTTCTTTGCGCTTTTTTTTCCGCTTCCTCTTATTGGACTGTGATAAATTTTTTTCCTTTATTTAAATTGAGACACAAAAAAGGCGTTTTTACAGATATATCAGGGGCGAAGCGTTCAATCTGGCAAAGTTGCTACGTGTCCGTAGAAATACATGCAAAACATCGAATTTGGGAGTTTTCACTGCACACTGAATAGCGGGTATAGTGGGTTTAAGTGAGGGAAATGCAACGTTGCGAAATGCCACGTGTCATTGCCACGGGCAACATAATTTGCAAGACGATATTCGGCTTGGATCTGAAGCGATAGTAGGTCATGCAATTTGACAACCACGCTTTTTGTCATTTAACCCTTAGTTATACATACAATTTTTTTTTTTTAAGCAAATATTTTTTTTCAGTATACACACTATACACGTACATCATGAAGCAATATACTAAAGAAAAGTAGTGACTTTTTTCCCACTCATTATTAGGCGCACCGTTGGCACAACGTGCGCCTATTGAAATCGCCCTGATACTCAATAGAGTATACTACGCCCCTTGTGATCAAATGGCGAAATGAGCTTTTTTGATGTCGTGAAATTTAGGTTGTGTCCTGTGTTTTTTTTATGCTAATTTCATTTGAAAAGTTAATGTTCTCCCAGCCACGACTGAATTCTGAGTTGGTTGGGAGTAATTTCATGTTCATTGATTGACGTTTTTTTAAAGTTATTCTATGTCAAAAATTTCCAACCTCACTTTTTGATTATTTCAAATTTTCCCGGTATATATTCTAGGTGATCAAGAGAACCAATCATTTGCCGTTCTGAATGTTTGTTTTTTTGCATGTAAATGCAATTATTATAATTAATTATAGCGTGTGGTCAAACGCAAAACGGAAAGCCCCTACAGCAAGAACTCTGAACATTCCTTATCTCAATTCTCAGAATTCTCATTTAATTACCAAAAATTACTGCGCATCGAAGAGGATCTCTTATTATTCAGCCCTGATGTCGTTGTTTCCATAGTGGTCCCTGCCCTAACCTCCTCCATATTTCCTATCAAATTTCAGCTATTTGTTTACGCTCAACGTAATAAAATTACTCTGCTTGCGTTTATAGTAGCTATGACTCGTGAATTGGTAAGAAGGTTCAACAATGGGACCTCTGAATAGTGT
The DNA here is from genome assembly GCA_011764245.1 of Trialeurodes vaporariorum. Classification (NCBI taxonomy): domain Eukaryota; kingdom Metazoa; phylum Arthropoda; class Insecta; order Hemiptera; family Aleyrodidae; genus Trialeurodes; species Trialeurodes vaporariorum. Next base: position 74,307,198 of record VMOF01000111.1, on the reverse strand, counting down.
GATGTGCTGACTTGCTTTATATTTCCATCATGTTGTTATTGTATGTGAAATTTCTTAGTCCTATTCAGAACGAAACAAGGAAATGCTTCTTATTTCTCTACTTCTACATTTTTGGTTTTGAAGGTCCTAAAGGAAGTCAGCCCTCTTTCAATTTTAAAGGAATGTGCTTTGCGGTCAAATTTTCTGACATTTATTTAGTCTGGCAACTCCCGTCAAATGACTTAGCGCTTCAAGGCATCATTTATTCAATGCAGTTATTTCGCTCTTTCTCTATTTACAAGTAAATTTCTAGTACTCCAGGAACTTCCTGATTTCTTATGCTACCTTATGCTACATCTGTTGTACTATACCCACGTTGATTCAAGCTGTCACTCTCCTTATATGTCTCAAAGTATCTTGAGACACTCAAACTGGTTCCTTAATCATATAGTTTGGTAGTCCGCTAATCTTTGACAGTCACCTATTTTGTCGGAGATCATCATCAGTCATGCCTAAAAGTTTAGCGCTTAGACTTTCGTACAAAATTGGGATTGCGCCTCACAATTTGGTGACAGTTAAGTTAGCGTCATATGATGAAATATGAATCAGCGCTCCATTTCTTTCTGAAATTTGTGTTACCGAGTCAATTTCTTCTGAAAATTATGTCAGCGTACGTGCTGTTTTTTACTGAAACTTGAGTGAGCGCACAGTTTTGAGCAAAAACATTTTCAAACGCTATAAGAAAAAAAGAAAACAATACGGCGTTGGAGAAAATGGGGAAATTGAGTTAGTGCTTATACTTTTGCTGAAAATTAAAGTCGTGCACCAGAATTTGGTTAAAATTAAGTTATGGCGCTTTTTTTTGCTGCAAAATGACTCAACGCGCCATGTGTTTCTGAAAATTGTGTGATCTCATCAAATTCTTCTAAAAATTATGTCAGCGCATCGGTTTTTACTGATACTGAGGTGAGAGCGCTAATTTGAGCCAAAAATATTTTTAACGCTAATAATCAGAATTAGAGACTGATTAGGTGTGTTGATGTTGGATCAGTCATGCCTAAAAGTCTACATCCGACGGAGATGGTGTGATTGTATTTTTACTTTCTCACTCAAATGAAATTAGAAAATTGAGAAAGTATTGTATTGCGTTGGCGCAGAGATTTTCAAGGTATTTTTTTGCGATAGTTGGCCTCTCAGGACAAAGTCAATCATGATTTAGTCAAAGTAATTGCCTCTTATCATGTCTAATACCATCCATAAGAACATCCTTCCATCATATTTTCTATTTCTTAACCCTTTCTGACTTAGAGAGATTTATGTAAAAAAAATCTGTGGCGTCTGTCCGTCAGTCCGTCACTCCGTACCTAGGCATAAGTTTTGAACCATTGATCCTTATGCATCCAGATTTTGCACAGTTGTTGCTTTTTAGATTCCCCAGAGGTACTTTTTTGTTTTTTTGAAATTTTGATTTTTAGGGTAGTTATGGGGAAAAAATTATTTTAATTAAAATCAATGGTAAAATGGATAAAAATGAATAAAAATGGAATAATTCAAGTTTGGCTCAATCAATTTTGATGAAAGTTAGCAAAAAATATCTATTTTCAGCCTACTATAGAATGAACCACTTATAGTTCCTTTATTCATTCCTTCAGACTGTTTAAAAAATCAAAATAAGCGCGCTCGAGCCGAAAAATAGAATTATTGTGAGAAATCAATCTTAAAACTTGGAGTCAATCAATAATGGCTCCATGAATTTTGATAAAACTTTGTACACACAATCTACTATCAATAAACTTAAATATTTTCCGCTCTGTGTCACCAAAAACAACCGATAAAACCATTTCTAGAGGTAATATAGGTGCGATTGAGCAAAAAATTTGGGAATATGAGCAAATAAAAATATAATCCTATTATTTGGGATAGTTCAGGTTTGGTTCAATCAATTTTGATGAAAGTTAGCGAAAAAAATCTGCATTCAGCTTACTATAAAATAAACCACTTATAGTTACAATATTCAACCCTCAAAACCGTTTAAAAAATCAAAATATGTGCGCTCGATCCAAAAAATGGAATTATCGTGAGAAATTAAGTAATCTTAAAACTTGGAGTCAATCAATAATGGCTGGATGAATTTTCATGAAACTTTTTACACACAATCTACTATCAAAGTACTAACATATTATCCTCTTTTGATCACCATACACAACTGATTAGACCTTTTCAAGAGGTAATATAGGTGCGATTGAGAAAAAAATATGGGTATATAAGCAAATAAAAACATAATCTTATTATTTCGGATAATTCAGGTTTGGTCCAATGGATTTTGACAAAATCTGGCAAATAAAATCTACAATTGGTTTAAAAAAGAAATTAGCCCTTACAGTTACAATATACAACCCTTAAGAGAGTTAAAAAATCAAAATAGGGTGTTTGACCAAAAAAAAAAAAAAAAAGAATGAAAGTGAAGAATTAATTTTAAACTTGGAGTCAATCATTAATGGGATTGATTTTGACAAAAATGTTCACAAACATAATGTGTTAAAAAAAAACACTAAACACTGCACTGTGTGCACTAAAACATTTTTCTGGTACAGTCCTCATAAAAACCTTACGACCGTTTCGAGGGGCAATATAGGTACGATCGAGCAAAAATCTTTTGAAACTAATTGTAAGCAAATATTAAGACAAACATAATATTTGCAATAAGTAATTCAAGTATGACTCAATTAAGTTCGATGAAAATTGCATCAAAACGTTTGCAACCAGCCTAGGCAGAAATTTCTTTTCAATGTATTACTACAATATTCAACTTTTAAGTCTAAAGCTGTTTAAAAGCAATATAGGTTTCATTACACCAAAAAATAGAATATTCAAGGAAAATTAATTTTATAAAGAAAAGTCAATCAAAAATGGCTGAATGAATTTTGTTGAAAATTTGTTTGCACAATCTACGACTTAAGTACATCTTTGGAGGGGGGTTAATCTATTAAACAAAAAAAATTATTTCGAATATCCACAGTTTGAAAGAAGAAACTAAACATAGTACTCGATGGAGGAAATGCAAGAATCAGTACATTTCGACCTCCTATAAAAACTAAGGGAAAAAAGAAACTCCCAAAAATAGAACAAAGAGCAAATATAATGAATGCAGCTCAAAGAATAAAAACTTGTTGGAATCTTGAATTACCTACTCTAAACCCTGTTTTAAGCAACATCAGATTAAGGCTCTCAATTAGCCTTCAAATAACAAAATAGGCAACTATTCCTACAGCTTCTCTACAAAATTGCAAACTCTTCGGATTGAAGGCAGAAATATTATGTCCGGAGGTGAAAATATTTGAAATTTGAGGGGGGTTTGGGGATCTCCCCCCGAATTCTAAAGGGGGGTCTGGAGGTATCCCCCAGCATTTTAAAGGGAGGTTTGGGGGTCTCTCCTAGTATTCTAAAGGGGGTCTGGGGGTCTCCCCCAGAATTCTTTAGGGGGTTAGGGGGTCTCCTCCAGAATTCTTTAGTGGTGGGGGGGGTCTGGGGGTCTCCCTCAGATAAAAGTGATGTGAGAAAGTGTTCGTAGGGTATTCCCTACAATTTATTTTTTATCATTTCGAGATTTGATTAACGTATTTCGGCCATTGTGCGCGGATCAAATGCTTTGTCACCAGTCGTGGGACGTCATGGGGACATTTAGGAGAGATGTCTTTTGACTCACTGTAACTTCTTCATCTTTTCTTACGTTTTGCCATGGCGTCCTTTGTTTTACTTGGCATCACACTTCACGTTCAAATTTTTTACCGGGCAACCAAAGAACGGTGCCAGCTAATGGAATATGGCAACATTGTTTTTCTCTACTCTAACACATCAAGAAAAATAATCGATTCTTGGTGGTCCGATTTCTTCTTACTACCGATCACTTTTTCAAGTCCCTATTTTGCGGGACATACTATATCGTTAACTACCTTTTTACTAAAGGGGGTTCAAAATTGTTTTATGAGTATTTGATTGTTTATTACGTGCGTTTAGTGATGTGCAGTGGGAAATTCGAAGGATTTGTTCTATGATTGTCCGTAGTGGTCCCACCGCCCCCCCACACGACGCACACAGGTTCAGACCCGAACTTTTGCTAGATATGGTGGAACATCTGAGGGGTTGGTTTAAGATTGTCCGTAGTGGTCCTAACCTCCCCCCCCCCCCCCCCCAATCGCCACACACCGGTTCGGACTTCGGACCCAAACTTTTGCCGGACAATTTTTTTTGAGATGATTTTTTGAGAATCCAAGGGATTGTTCTAAGATTGTCCGAAGTGGTTCTACCCCCCCCCCCACTCGCCGCGCACAGGTTCGGACCTTAACTTTTGCTGAACAATTTTTTTGAGATGTTGGAAAATTCGAAGGGTTTGAGATTGTCCGTAGTGGTTCCCCCCACCCCCCCCCCCCACTCGCCGCTTACAGGTTCGAACTTGGACTTTTGCTGTACAATTTTTTTGAGATGGTGGAAAAGTCGGAGGGATTGTTCTATGATTGTCCGTAGTGGTTCTACACCCCCCCCCCCCCCCACTCGCCGCACACAGGTTCGGACCCAAACTTTTGCTGGACAATTTTTTTGAGTTGTTAGAAAATTCGAAGGGATTGTCCGTAATGGTTCTCCCCCCTCCTCCACTCGCCGCACACAGGTTCGGACCCTAACTTTTGCTGGACAATTTTTTTTAGATGTTGGAAAATTCGAAGGGATTGTTCTAAGATTGTCTGTAGGGGTTCTACCCCCCACTCGCCGCACACAGGTTCGTATCCTCACTTTTGCTGGACAATTTTTTCTGAGGTGGTGGAATATTTGAAGGGTTTGTCCCATATAAGATCGTATGTAGTGGTCCTAACCCCTACCCACTCGCCGCATCCACGTTCGGACCCGGTTTTTTGCTGGACACATTATTTTTGAGATGGTGGAAATGGAATTTGACTCATGAGGACCAAATTTGCTCAAGGTGCGCCTTCTCTGACACTGTAGTGTCAGAACTATCTGCTTGTTTTTCATTGATGAGAGGCTGGAAATGACCAGATACACTGATTGTGAGAGAATTCTTCTTTTAATCCAAAGTGTATTTCGTTTGTGTTAAAGAAATTGCACAGTGAAACAATGACTAAGGGGAAATTCCTTCAACCCAAAGAAAATGTCTGCTGCTACAAGTAAAAGATTCCTTGTTGATGTGACAGTGATTCTTCTTCATGCAACAGAACTTTACTTCGCGCGAGGAAAACTGTCACAAGTAAACGCGTTTCCTTGATTTTAAAGAAGTGATTTCTCACAGCGTATGACCTAACATGCATTACTCAATTCCTATCCGTTTAAAATAGTTTAAATACACTTTCAATTAATTATTCCAGATCTGTCATTCCAAGCGCTTCAGGGTTGAACCAATACTAGAGATCTATATACATTTCTGTGGGGCTTACTGAATTTCCTGAAAATCGATTATTTTACATTGATTTTAAATGGAGAGAATCCGTTGTTGTCATACATTGCAGTGGCGTAGCGTGCTATTTGGCAACATTGCCGTTCATCCATTTAAACCCAAGAAAAAGATCGAATGATAGGGTGTTCGGTGAACACCTTCGCATTCGACCTTTTACACATGTTTAAATGGAAACAATACAACGTTGCCAAATTGCACGCTACGCCACTGATACATTGCACAAACTATGGGAGCCGCCACTGCATGCCTGTGACATATAGGCGGAGACTCACCTACAAACTTTTTTAACAAAATAATAATAAAAAAAAAATAGAAACGAGAAAAAGTCCAAAATTTCAAGAGGACAGAAAGATGCAAGAATGGTAAAAGAGCGTGCACGAAAGAACGGGTAGCAAAGCCTAACCGGTACCACACTGAGATGTAAAGCAATCAAAACTTAGAAGGTAAGTTAATTGTGTTGAATACCAGAATGTTTGCAACAATTCTGTTTCACGTTCATTTGGGCGTCACGTCCCTCACTCTCCTCAGCTGTTGCTGTCCCTTTCTTTCTCGCAGATTCTCAGGGGTTACCGTAACTTTCCCTCTCTCTCTTTTCCCGTTTTTCCACCCCGCGGTGAAAAAGGTCAGAGCACGGGTTGTTGCCACTGCCGAGTAATTAGAATGCCCCCCGACGACATCTCGACATTTTCAACCCTCCTGCGTCGAGCATTCGGGACCAAACTCGTTGTTGTCAAATTTGTAAAGGCTTAAGGTGAAAGCATCCTTCTTTTTGCTTGGAAAATGTATAAATAACTGCGTTTTGGAGATACTTTAACACGGTAGAAGCTCATTAAAGAAGAAGCTCATCGGTAGCTTTTCATTGGCTATACACTGAGAGAAATCACTTCTTTAAAAACAAGGAAGCACATTTACTTGTGACAGTTTTCCTTGCGCGAAGTAAAGTTCTGTTGCATGAAGGAGAATCAACTGTCACAACAAATAAGGAATCTTTTAATTTGTAGCAGCAGACATTTTCTTGGGTTAAAGGAATCTCCCCTTAGTCAATATTTCACTGTGCAGTTTCAACACAAACGAAAATACACCTTGAATTAAGAAAATAATTCTCTCAGTGTACCTTGAAAAATAGGCTCCAAGACGCTCCATTGGTTGATCCAAATATACATGGTATACATTAGAGTTGGGCAAATGGGGATGGTAATCGATTACACGATGACCGAGTGATCATAATCGTCGTTCTTTTAAAGGGCGGTTTTATGGTAATAAGGGCTGATTTTTTATAAGCCACTCATCATATTATTTGCAGAAGAATTAGATCTAATGGACCCTAAAGTTTACTATTCATCTGCGAACAATACATTTAATTACCATCCAATGGTATGACGATTACCGGTTACCCAGTAATCGTGTAATCGATTACACTCCTATTTGCTCACCTACGGTATAAATGGGAAAATCTCAAGGAATTTGTATGCCAAGGCCATCTCAAGCAGGTTGTTTCGTTGAGTCTCTAAATTGTGTCCTTGGATCCTTTATTTTGTTACACTGATTGTGAGAAAACTTTCCTATATTGCCGAAACCGGACATCTTTTTAATTCTTACTTAACCAGAATCACTGTTATATTTTAACGAGAAAACCCATGTTATTTCAACAGGGATTCCGGTCAAGTAAAAGTAATTCCTGTTAAAATAACACTAATTCCTGTTGAAATAACATAAATTCCGGTTAAGTAAGTATTCAAAAGACGTGTCCGGTTGAATTGCGTTAAATTTTTCACAGTACCTATAACATGACCTAAAACGCCATCGTTCGTAGGTAGGAAACTTTTAAGCCTCAAAGCCCAGCCGAGTCCATCAACAAAAGCCCATAAGGTGGTTTTTAACAATTTACTCCGGGGGGGGGGGGGGGGGGTTAAGACAACATCATACACTGAAAAAAAAAATTCCCTGTTAATTCAATCGAACGTCTGTTAAATATTACTTAACCGGAATTCCTGTTATTTTGACAGGAATTCCGGTTAAGTAAGTATTAACAAGACGTCCGATTACGGCAACAAGCAATTTTTCTCGCAATCAGTGTATTAATTTTAATCTTTTATTTTTTTATTTTTTTTGGTAAGAGACGTGTTCAATCTGACAACAGAGTGGCCACGACCGTGTGTTTTCTTTTGAATCCAGAATCGAGTTCGCATCCGCGCCGAACAACGGTCGCGGTGGTGTGCGGAATATACTTTCTCTACGCCCGGCTCATTCGGCAACCCTCTCACCATTTACACGGAACGCTCGACGACATTCCACGGCATTCGTTAGTCGCGTTATCCCCATTTCATACGCTCTCCCTCCACTTCACCCACACTTTGTTCCTTTACCCTCCGCGAGACTCGGATACCGTAATTAACAGGCCCCTCTACCATGGACTTTGCAATATACAGAGTGTAAATAAGGTCCGTCGACAAACGCATTGAGCCTCGAAATCAATTGCTTACGCAGAAAAATGGCGGAACACAAAATCTCTGGAGGGTCGAATCGCTCATGAATAATATTTTCGCCGAGAAAATAGGCCCTTCACCATTTATTACAAGCGTGTTAATGTGATAAAACTTCCATGTTGATAAATGTTCCCTCTCGAGTTATATCGACGACGAGACTTAAAAACCACCCTGTACTCGATGCTCAGTGCTTATACACTTCTTCCCTCTCTAACTCCGAAGAAAATCCTCAACGCCGAAGAAAGTTTTCATTACATTTACAGTTAATACAATAATTTCAGTTCATTAAGATAAAAATGGCGTGCAACACCGGGGATATATGGTAATATAATTAAATAAGAGTATATCTTATTACGTACAAAATGAATAAAAACAGTGGCCGTGATAAACTGAAAATAACAATCGGAATGAGCGGTTCAGCCAAAATTAACGAACAGAGAGGGAAAAATTAAACTAAAAAAAGCATAATGGATCCATCCTTACAATGGGACTAGCTTGCAAACTTTCGCTGTAAGCGATTGAATAGTTAATTCTTGCGAGAAAAAAAAAAAAAAAAAAAAAAAAAAAAAAAAAAAAAAAACAAGAGAAAATGATGATGAGCACATTAAAAAATTACGAAATTCAATCATATCAGAATCACAAAATTACTTTCAAATTCACGGTGGTAAGCTACGCAGGCACCTTGTGAGATCCCTATCTAATTTGAGGCTTTTCTCTGTGTCACTCTACAGATAGAGAGACAAATTAGACAGGAATCCCCCAAGACACCTGCGACCTGCGTAGCTCCACCATTTGAAAGAAAATACAGCGGAGCTATGCAGGTATTGCAGGTTGCAGGTATCATAGGAGATTCCCACTCTAATGTATTTCTTTCTCTATATTGAAACATACAAAGGAAAGCCTCACATTATAGATAGGAATCTCCCATGGTACTTATGTTACACCTGCGTAGTTTTGCCATGACGCTTATTTGAACTTTAAAGTCATATTGAGTCTGTGAGTAAATTTCTCTGATTATTTAATGTTCTCAAAGTAATTTTTGCTGGATTTTACTCAAAAATTAACAATTCAATCGCTTGGTAACAAAAGTTAGCTGAAGCTCCTTAATATAATGAATACGCATTTATGAAGTATCCTACTTGAACCTATGAAGTTTCAGGAGGTGATTTGATCGGTTCTCCCATGTCATTTAATTATTTTTAAAACAATTGCCAAAATAATCAGCCCGACGTGCCGTGGGGGGGGGGGGGCGTTGCCACCTAAAACTCCCCAATAGATCCGGACCTGCTGGTGAATCAAGCAATAAATTTAAAGACGGCTCCTACACTTCTTGATTGATGTTCTGAGGGTCATCAAACGCATGAGATCGATCACACCTATAAATGCTACAATGCTGCGGCGCGCTCTGCAGTCAGAAAATTTCACCTGCGATAATAAATCAGTCGTTAATCCCCCAAACCCCCCAACCAATCCCCTCCCCCCTCTCCACCCGTACTGTAGGGTATGCGCGTAAATAGAGAGGGATGGGCGCTAGAGGAGGAAGATGCAATACAATTTTCAACCGCATTAGCCGATTAAAGATTGTTTCATGAATTGCAGTGGAGCTGGGGGGAGAGGGAGAGAGATCAAATATTTACATCATGCCGAGCCGTGGTGATAAACTCGATTGTTCCTCCGACGACCGACAGTGCGAGTGCGCGCAAGAGTCGTTCCTATATCCAGAATGGTTTCGATTTTGACCGCTTTGGGCGCGCGTGAATGCGTGATGCGTCGCAGGCCATAAATTAGGGAGTTTCTCCCCCTCCCCCTCCTTTTCAAGCCCAATCGAGTGAACGTGAAAATGATAAATAATAGAGAGGGTTTACGAATACGAAGTAAATTGAGACAATTTTCCAAGCTATAAAAGCGGTAAATTCCCTTGCATTAGTTTCGTGTTACATCACGTACAGCCGAAGATTCACCCTATTCCTTAAATTATGGGCAGGGGTTAAGTTGAAAGATAAAAATGGCGACACAAAATAGTTTCTGATAATTCATCCATAAATAAGTAATATAAATTAAGTACAAAAGTTGTTGTATTAAGTTGTTCCTGCGTGAGAGTATGGTGGGCCTATGTGCGATGTTCGATTCATCGAAGTTTCGATGTTTTCCTGCTATCGAATGGATTCGATGGCAATGTTGATGTCACTCGATGCATCGAAATGCGTTTTTTATCGAAATTTCCACTAAAACCAGACCTGAAAGTCATTTTTTCCTCTGAAACCATCTCAAAAGTCTAAAAAAATATTATGATTACCAGTGATTTCTCGGTTTTGACGTGTTAGAATTTTTTTCGATGTATCGATAAAATTTCGATATTTTATTGACATGCACAAAACTGGACATCGCACAGGCCTAGAGTACGGTATGCCTTATACGATAGGTGCAGTGTAGTTATACTTCACACCGGATACGCCGCGGCCGCGCCGCTCACATTATCGCCGTTTTGATATGCTACTTTGGTAAAACCTTTGATCGTGTTTTAAGATTAAAGCTTCATGCACTTACTTCAAGTATTTATTTAGGCCTTTCAATGGGACGGTTGCAAGGGTCTGGCGTTTGGTGGTTTTGGGAAAGCAAATGAAAGTACTCAGTCAGCTGAAAATGTGAGGATATTGGTTTAATACCGGTTTTGAAAAATAAATTTTATAGTTCAGGAGATGCAATTTTCACCGAAAACACATTTTTAAAATGGGAATTCCGCGTTGTGGCGTCACAACACTTAAAATTCCTCCAACTTTACATACGAGTGTATCATCCAAAATTGGCCGAACATTTAGAAAAAAAAAAACCCCCAAAGACACCCTTGTTCCCAGGTCATCGAGCATTTTTATTTTCTTTGCAAAAAACACCTAATTCTAGATTCTTCCAACAGCCCCGTTGAAAAGATACACTAACACCCCCCCCTCTCCCTCCTCAACCCAGAAACTTTCAATTACAGGCTAGCTGGAAAAAAAACGAAAGAAAAAAAGAGGAATAAAATACTAAAGAGAAAGAAAAGTTGGGAAATCGTTCAATTGCTGAATGAATTCCATTCCTGAGCAAGGATAAAGAGGACAGGGGCGGACTTAAAAACACAAGGATGCATGGTGAGCTTAAGTGGGATTGTCCGGATTGCGCACACAGGTCACGAAAATCAGTAAAAAAAAGCAAGAAAAATAATCGTGCCGCATATTTTCTATTGCAAATAAAACGAGAGCTAGCTAGCGATTTTATTTTACTACATCTGGCAAATATGCGAGAGAGAGAGAGAGAGAGAGAGAGAGAGAGAGAGAGAGAGAGAGAGAGAGAGAGAGAGAGAGGGGGGGGAGAGAGAGAGGGGGAGAGAGAGAGAGGGGGGGAGAAATTAGTAGCGGTTATACGGAATCGAGATTCAGTAAAAAAATGCGGATGGGATTTTTAGCGCGATGCACGACCTTTCCGGAAAAAAAAAAACAAAATAAAAGCTGGGTCCCGGGTCCCTTAACGAGCAGATCTCTCGGCCTTTACACTTACACTTTCACTTCCTAGCCTTTACTTTACTTTTACTCACCGCGAAAAAGAATAGGGGGTGAAACTTGAAAGTGTGTGGCGTGAACTCCGCAACGAATCCCATTCCGATGCAAACGCACGTGGTTGGGCGGCACGCAATTTCCTCGTTAAAACCACAGACGGACTTCAAGACGCATTCAATCGGTTAACGCACGAGGTGTTGCCGAGTTAAAGAATAATTTCCAGTCTTCTCGTGAGAAAAATAATGATGATTAGAGGCGGTCCAAGGAGGGGGATGGGGGGATAGGGGATGGGGGGGGGGGGGTTAAAGGGCTCAGGCCTCCCTCCCCACTCTTTTGGAAGGAGGGCATAAAAACAGAGAGAAAAAATGAAGGGAAAAAAGGAAACAAAAAAGAGGAAACAAGAAAAAGAAAAAGAAGGAAAATTAAAGAGGGGAGTGTAAGTTCCCTCCTCCCACAGTTTTTTGAACCACTCATTCCAACAACCGAAAGAAAAATAGAAAAACAAAGAAAATGATCATCGATTTTTGCCTCTAACCCCCCCCCCCCTCTCTTACTTTTTGACCCACGGACCACCACGGATTATTCTGGTAAATTTATTATGAAACCACTGTCGAAGGGTGGCGGCCACGGTGGTCAAAATAAGAAGAGCCAGGGAACTGCACTTTTACGGGCGTATAATTAGTGCCTTCAATGTCACGGGTAGGCAAAATAATCACTGTCACGTACAGTATTCACGTACACTATCATTTCAAACCAATATCCAATTGATCTGAATCACTTTTTTTTTCTCTTTTTTTTTAAAGGTTAAAAAATAAGAGGCAAACAAACCGAGCCCGCGAGTGACCATAAGAAATTTCCATCGTATCTGCCTCCATAGTGTTTCTAAAGCACGTCCCAGGAAACCCCTCTATAGTTATAGCTTGCGTTGGCAGTGACAAATGGAGGCGGGGATTTCGCAGTGAAAAACACCAACTTTGGATTCCCCTTGGTACGGGGGAAGTTTTTTTTCCTTCTTTTTTTTTTTCTTCCCCCGGCGCACCTGACAACGCTGCTCTTGATGCAGCAGTTTGAATGCCGCCGCACCAAAAATAACAACATCGGCTTCCGAATCCAAATGTATATCTACTCTATCGTGGTGCTCTGGTGCTTCTGCCATCTCCATGACAACGCGCGGTACGGTACACCCGCCGATGAAAACACCGCGCGCGTATAACGTGTCCCGAGGGTTAAACAATCCCTTTTCTCCTCCCCCGAACCAGCCCCTCCTCCTCCTCTTCCACCACCACTCACTCACCGAAAGAGGCGGCGAAGCATTATACCCGGTTTATGTTTGTTTGTCGTGTTGCGTCTAATGGGCGCGCGACTATCACTTTTAACCCCCCCCCCCCTCCCACCTTTCTACGACACAGTATCTTCCTTCCACCCCCACAAGAGCTGCAATACGTTGTTGCCTACCTTTCATTTTCACCGCGATAGGATCACTTTCTCCTCGGCGATTATCATTCAAAACAAAACAAAGCGAAAAACCTCGCAAGGTTGTTTTGTTCCTCGGTCCATAAGGCCATGAGAGATATGAGGTACTGATCACCATGGACGCACCCAGGATTTGAGTAGGTATAGAGGAGGGGGGCTATGGTGACATCGCCAAAGTGGGGTCGGAAGGTACACACCCTATCTACCGCCGCAGACCCTTTTGAAAATTCAGCTCTTCTTAAACACAAAATTACGCTGCTTAAACTGGAGAATAACTTAAAAGCTCAAGCTCTCAAGTTTGCAATCAGGCTGAAAAGAATCAGAGAGTATCCAAGGATCTAATTTTTCTGATTAACTACACTTATTTGCTGCAAGAGGATTCGATAAAACAGTACTCGCAAATTATTGATCAGAAAGCCACACTCAGAAATCAAGAATTAGACGTGAGATTCAGGATGAAATAATAGTTTTGTTTATTTCTTGCACACCTTCACAAAAACCTCAATAAAGTGCTTTTGATACCATTCTATAATTTCATACCTACTTTTTTATTTTTATTTTTATTTTTATTTTTTTATTTTTATCAAAGAGAATCGGATGGACACCCCCCAGCCGGCAGGGTGAAGGCACACAGGGGCCCTCTCCCGGAAAATTTTGAAACTTACTTTTTCTTAAATTCTAGTTTTTCCAATCAAAAAACTTTAAAGAACTAGCTCCCAAGAAAACTGCATTTTTTTTGCAATCAACCTATTATCATTGTAAGAACTAAAGCCGCGATGAATCATCGTGTAACATTAATTCAATCTAAACTCTATTTAATGAAAAAATGTCAAAAAAATCGTATGACGTTGCATTGGCAACATGCGTAGTTGCGAAAGAGACCCCGCGTCACACAGTTTCTTTTGTTTTGTGCTGATAGTGAAACTTCCTTGGATTTTCCCGTCGCTTTTCCGTCGTTTTCTCGCGAAGCTTTCACATTTGCTGTCCTTGAGACTCTGCTCTCGTTTTCAAAGTCGAGCTTCCAAACTAGCAGGAGTAGTGAAAGCTCGGCGATTGTTTCCGCGGAGGGAGCAGATATAGAGAGTCTCGTGCCTTAACTTTCTCCTTCTCATTATCGTTTTTTCTTGTTAGTCGCGCTCTTATCTATGTCCCTGCCTCACCTCACATGCTATGATTCTCTACCCTTAAAAACTCTTCTTCCTCTTCACCTATCTCCGCGTGCCCATTTTAAACGCGCCTCCCTTCTCTTTTACCCCGACACATCCCTCCCACCCCCTTCATGCTTCGAATCAGCGGGAATCCGATCCTTCCCCAACCCCTCCCTTTAGGACGAGCAATGAACTTAAACGAAATAATACAAGACAAACATTATACTTTTTGGCTGCATGAAAGTAAATGTAAACAAAACAAAAAGATTACTCGTGATGAGGAGGAATGAAGCGAACAGGATAGAGGGTGAGAGAGCGAAAAAAAAAAGAGAAGGATAACGAACAAAGAAACATCGTGCTCATTATTAGAAAATAAATATACGTCAGAATACACGTAATATTTTTCCAACACGGCTCAGACTTTAGAAAAAATAATAAGGGATGAATAAAAGAGACGAAAAGCAATGTTCTAAGTTTTCCGTCCCATTGGTTGTTTTGAGAGACGACAGAAACCTTTGTAGCTGGTAAAGTATGAAATACAAAGTTCTATTTATTTGTTCTCTTTAAAACGTTCATTTACAATCGCATCACGAATGCAAGTGCAGTGCAGATATAGGCGCTGTGTACTCACTTGAACACGTCTAGAACTCATCTAGGCACCGCGACTTGACTTCAATTAAAACGCTATCAAGATGAGAATTTGGTGCCGCGATGGCTCATGATATCTGACAATCAGACTCTGTGGGTGAGCGCCATTTTTTAAGTTTTATCTGTGAAAAGCTGAAAGAAAATTTGTCTTCTCATCAATCTGAATCCACTAACTAACCTCAAAAATCAGTTTATTGTTGATGGTGTTTAAATAGGCTCGAAGACGCCAACAATTATGTGTACAACTATTGACATTGGCGGATCCAGCCTCGCGAAGGGAGGGAGGACTTGGGAAATTCAGCCCCCCCCCGTGCCCCCTTTTTCTTTGTATAAACTCTTTTCTTCTCCTCTTTTCCCATTCGTGGCCGAACTGAGGGGGAGGTCGCCCCCTTCGATCACACCCCCCGTATCTGACAATGACCATAGGCACGATGTCGCATAGTGCGATCCTGAACATCCATTTTTCCGCAGTCGAACCAACATCTTAACTTAGGATATGTTCGGTTATCACATTGATGACGTCATTAATTCCGCAAGCACTGGTGAGATTCTGAATACGTTGGCAACGTGATCAAATAACCCTTTTTGCTGTAGTACCTTATAGAGGACGTTTGCTAACATTGATTCTTATGGAATTTCAAAAAGATTGACATGCATATGAAATTATGAGAGAAAAAGTCATTCGATTCACCATAGTGAAAGTCTCTGAGATTTGTGAAACTACTTTTTGATAATGCATTACTGAAAGGGTTAAGTCTAGCACGTTACTGAAGATCAATCTATACCCATAAAAAAAAAACAAAACAAAAAATTGACATGCGGACATGAAATTATAAGAGAAAAAGTCACTGGGCCTGTGCGGCTACCGTCGCTTATGATTCGATTCACCACAGTGAAAGTCTCTGAGATTTGTGAAACTACTTTTTAATAATGCAGCACTGAAAGGGTTAAAATGTTTGCAGACAAAAAGCCTTTTGAAGCGCACTGCTTCCCGCGGTCCGATGAACTTTAGAACTGCCCCGTTCGTTCGCCGTATTTAAGCTCAAAAATGAAAGTTAAAGGCGCTAACAATAAGGAAAGTGGGCTGAGGAGTGAGGCGTAGGATGAGGATGACGTCACGTGACTCGGTCTGATAGAGAGATGTAGCTCCGTTGGGACTTGGGAACACCACTCAAGTTTCAGGAATATGAAATACTATAGGAGCTGGAAAGTGGTGCATCTTTTATGAACAGACACTGCGTTGTATAGTTCCACTAAGGCATGGAGGGACGAAGGAGGATTGAGCGCATGGCTTACAGTGCATGTAAAAAGAGAAAACGACCCAAAGCAAGGAGGGGATTTTAATAATAAAAATTTATGAATACACCGACATCAACTAAATAGGCATAATTTTCAACTTTTCCGCCTAATTTATGGGGTATTTTTAAGACAGAGATGAAACTCTAAAGTATATTAAGGACGGCATATTTTTAATTTTCTTCTTCCATCCCCCTCACTTTAAGAGGGTGTAAGATGAAATTTTGACTTGTACATCATTTTTATCTTAGCGTGCTTTTTTTCACTGAAACTAAATAGCTCGTAACCAGTGGCGGTTCGTGCAGTGAGCTTTTCTGCTACTCTTGAATAGTTGAGGCAAAAAATGTCATTTTACCGATGAGAACTTTCAAACTTTTAAAGGAACTCAGTCGGGTAAAACCCTAATCAAGATTTTTAATCTGTTTCATTTCTTTGATATAACGCCAACCAAATGAGATAACTGATGTCAAAGGTGGAAAAGTCAGCACTTGGACCGTGGCGGGAGGTGAGCGGGGCGTCTTGCAAGCTTCCTCTGTCGCTTCGAGGCGTAGAAAACCTCTGTTCCTTGCAGCAGGTATGTGCAGTTCGATTCGCACTATAGGGAGCTGGATTTTCAAACTCCGTTATCCAGTATTGGCATATGCTTATATTATGTATAGCAGGTTTTCATTAGAGTCCCTATATGTAAAGAATTAAGACAAGTGAAACCATAGGCGCCGCCATTGGATGCGATTTTGCACATTTGTTTACATTCTGAGGGCCGTGTTTTGGTCCGATGCAAAGATTACAGTCCCACAGAGTTTCTAACACTGTGATCTTTCACTGCTTTTGTTGATCGACATCTATTTACGCTTTTAAAGGTTCTTTTGAGAGATATAGACATTATTGTACGAGGTGCGTCATGATTAAAATTAACGACTTTGTCCCCAATTAACTCTTTTATCCATAAAATACCATCGGACCCCTTCGTTTGTAAACAAGAGTATGTAAACAAAGCAAATCGCATCCAATGGCGGCGTCCGTAGAGCAAAAAACTTGTTGACCAATCAGAGGTTGACACCCTCTTGTCTTAACTCTCTACATATAGGGACTCTTAGTTTCCATCACCTTTGATTAACATAAGAGTTGACCAGCCTACGTCATCATCCGCTTGCGCGATCGGGACGACCCAAGCGTCGAATATCACGCATATTGTAAGTACATACCTATGGTTTCATCTATACCTTGCCGCTCATCGATTCACCTCAAATTTCAGATTACTTAAACTTGGGAAATTGGGGCGGTAGCTAGGAAATGGATCCATATCCCCATGAGTGCGCTCTTTCCAAACATTAAACATAATAATGGTATAAAAAATGTCAGTAACGAACATACTCGATGTTTTTAAAGCTCTTCTCGAAGCAACCACCTCAGATAATCCTCACCACAAACGCAGGTTTCGTCAAAACAACTGCGGTGAACTTGATACGCGGAAATTGCAGAGTTAAAAAGAAGGGACGAGTGTTGCGATGCGCCCATGCATGAGCGAACACAGAAATTATTCTTTCTCTCTCTCCTCCCATTTGATCGTGTGAGTTAGAAAAGGACGGAGATAGAGGCTACAGTCACGTGACGGTCCCCTCAGCTATCCTTTTCTAACACATGTGTTCAAATGGAAGGAGAGAGAGAAAGACAAATTCCTGTATCTGCTCATGGATTTGCCGACCGCGAGCGGGGCTGTAAATTTTCGGAGAGGCTATAAAATTTACCTACTGGCTTACGACCACCTTTATAGAGGGTGTACGATATCATAGCGGCGAACATTTTATGACATCGGCAGCGACCCGACATTGAACGGCAAATAAGTGATGCTGCGTTCAAAGTCGTAAAGATGCGTCAAAGCTCCGACGCGGCGCGGTGGTGCAAAATTTAATCGATTAGAGAAATTTTTTTATAGTGAAATTCTTTTCAACTTAAAAGTGATCCATTAACGGAGTTAAACGTTTCGCCATGGTTCAATTTACAGCGAAAATGGGCCTGTTAGAAAATGTTGCTACATCAATATGGAGGGTTAATTCCTACGTGAAATCACTTGAAAATAAAGTTGCATGAGAGCATCAGAAAGTTCCAAAATCCACCCACAAACTCAATAAAACCGTTTAACAAAATTACAGTTCAAAGTTTCGCCATGGTTTGATTTATGGAAAAAATCGATTTGTTACAAAATTTTGCAACAACACTATGGAGGGTTGATTCCTGCGTGAAATCACTTGAAAATATACCGTTGCATGAGAGCATCCGAAAGTTCCAAAATCCACTCACAAACTCAATAAAAACGTTTGACAAAATTACAGAATGGCGCGGTCAAATGAACAGGTGACGATTGGGGATGGGGAATGGGGAGCCCCATTTGATCGCAGCTTCCTCTATGATGAATCAGTTTTCTCAGCAAAGAAAGTTGCAAAGTATAGATGTGGCTTCTCTATTGTCATACCCACTTATTAGATCGGCATCTTGTAACTTTGTTTAACACGTTTATTGAGTTTGAAAGAGTGGATTTTGGAACTTGCTGCAGATGCTCTCTCAACGTAATTTCAAGTGATTTTACATTGGAACCAACCCTCCGTCACTTTGTGGCAAAAGTTTGAAACAGGCCCATAGGACGAATCCATGAGAATTTTTAACCCTCTAAGGACCAGGTTAGTTCAATAGAACGCCACTCTTTCTTTTAAATAGGGAAGGTAGTTAACTGTTCGTGCTCGGGGTAGTTGGCATTGCCTATACGGTGAGTTGAAGGCGCCCAAAGAAAGCTCATTTAGTAACAGTTTTCATCGATAGTAGCCTTCATCCGGAATAAAGGCTGAAACAATGTGAAATAGACTAGAGGAGAAAAACGAGAATACTCGGGCTTGGCCCTTAAAGGGTTAAAAAATCACTATCATGAAGCCTTGGAAGGAAATTCCGGAAACTTCGAGTAAATTTCTTCGCAAAATAAAGGTAAAAAATGAAGTCAAGAGTTTTGAATTTTGCAAAATAGCAAATCGATACGTTCAATCAATCAGCATATAGTCTCCGAAATACAATACAGTTCCGAGTTCTTTGTAAGTTTACTTCGCGAATATTTTCTTCCAGAGCAACCCCAGACACAATCCAATAAGACTCTGTGAAAGTGGTATTTTGATAATACTCAAGCCTTCTTCCAATTTTTGCCTTAAATCAAACCCAGTGCATGGCGTAGCGTGCAATTTGACAACGTTGCAGTTCGTCCATTTAAACCCATGACAAATATCGGGCTATTGGGTGTTCGGTGAACACCTTCGCATTCGACCTTTTGCACGGGTTTAAATGGATAGAAGACAACGTTGCCAAATTGCACGCTACACGCCACTGATCGAACCATATGGTGAAACTTGGAACTAAAGTGCTGTGTAATCACCATAATCTTTCCAAGTCCACGCCCTAGTATATTCGTTTTCATGGATCATAAAAAGTTGAAGTACTTGTATATTTAAAAAAACAATGTTTCATCAGAGCGCCTTCAATTAAGAGAATAGGCAAAATGAAGACCATGGAGCAGGACTATTTAACCTACAAAAAAACGAGCAAGCTTTATTTAATTCTAGTAAACTTGCAGTGAAAGGGTTAAGCGATAACCCTTCGCACATTGTGCATAGTTTCAACTCACACAAGCTGTCAACATCTACGGTGGAAAAGGCACACCTCAAAACTTTTTTTTACGACCGCGGTCTTAGCGCGGCGTGAACCACCACTAACTTTTCATCATTTTATGTTTCCGCGACCGTGGCTTTCAACCTGTAACAACCTTCCTATTTTGCAGGGAACGTAAAAAATAAAACTTGAATCTCAAAAACATAGGGGGTTGAATCTTTGTCACTTACACTCACGTGACGTACAAAAAAAAAGGTGCGTATTGATTAGTCACTGACGGTCTCCTGGAAAAAAAATCTCTCAAGTGCTTGCAACTTGCAAGGACAAAGGTTCTGGAATGAGGAATATGCAATGAGCACGCAACGTAAAATTTATCGTATATTTTAACACATTTTATCAGGTGCACTGTGTAATGCCAGCTTTCTACCTCACTATCTTTGGCCCTGCTTGTAATACATATCTACACAGCTGCCGTTTTGTGTAAATTTAATGACATATTTTTTTATGCACCGACGATTCTGCCGGTTGAGAAAAGACAACATAGTTCAATTAAGTCAGTTCAAAGCAGGGCTGCTGTTTTGCGTAGAATCAATGCTATTTTTCAATTCACCGATGATTCCACCGGTTGAGAAAAGATTACACATTTCAGTTCAGAGCATGACTATGATAAACTGAAATACTCGCATTCTGTAATCTTTTCTCAACCGGTGGAGTCGTCGATGACTTTAAAAAACTTGCGGATATTTTAATTAATCAACGGAGTTTCCACCGATTAAGGAAATATTACAGAACAGAGTATTTTCGTGCATTACGGTCATACACTGAACTGAACTGTGTAATCTTTTCTCAACCGGTGGAATCATCGGTGACTAGAAAAATAGCATTGATTCTACGCAAAACGGCAGCCCTGGTTCAAAGCTGTATAATACACGAAAAGACTCTGATCTGTAATCTTTTCTCAACCGGTGGAGTCGTCACTGACTTCATAAAACTTGTGTATAAATAATGAATAAAGGACGATTCCACCGTCTGAGAAAAGATTACGATTCAGAGCATTTTTGCACTTTACCGTCATACTCTGAACGGAACTACGTAGTCTTTTCTTTGCCGGTGATGGGAATCATCAGTGACTTGAAAAAATGTCATTGAATATAAACGAAACAGCAGCTCTGCGTGCCTCAAAAATATTATTTTTTGTTTTTTGTTTTTTGTTTTTTTTTACAAACATTGATTCTACATTGGATGATTCCAAAACCAAAAGTCGAGTTTGTTTCGAATCAGACAGTTTTGCGATGCTCCCCTTTGACCCTTTCGCTACATAGTCTCTTGTAGAGGACGTTTGTTTACATGGATTCTTATAAATTTTCAAAAAAATTGACATGCATATGAAATTATAAGAGAAAAAGTCATTCGATTCACTTACTGGTGAGTAGTGAGGGTCTGAGATTTATTTGTGAAACTATAATTTTTGATAATGCAACACTGAAAAGGTTAACTCTATAGCGCGTAACTGAAGATCAATCTTATTGGTGGATCGAGAGGTTATGAAAAGAATTAATACGTTAATTGGATGTTTAACTTTGTATTTATTTTAATTGTGATTGAACGGCGACTCATCGACCATACACGGCGTAGAGAGGGACTGGACTGGAGAGTGGAGATGCTAAAAAGACAAATAGGGGATGAACTAATCTATGCGACGCAATAGGGAGTGAGGGTGGATTTTCTTGGAAGAAGAGAAAGCCAGATGTGCCCACTTGAGTCGAGGTGACTCGGCGCTGTTGTCAAATGGACTAATTAATTTTTGCTTATTTACATTATTTACAACAAATATATTCCCATTTAAAAAAAAAAAAAAAAAAAAAAAAAAAAAAAATGTCGAGGGGGGGGGGAGAGGTAATGATGCAGAGAAGGACTGACTTCGATCAGCGGCGCGGCGTACGCCACTTGACAACAACCAGGGTACAAAGAAGGAGACGAACTTCCACAGAAGGAACACCGCACTTGGAGAAGAAGAGAACGTTTAAAAACAAAAAGTGGAGGTGAATTTAAGTGCGAGGAATAATAAAGCCAACAAAGAGGGGTGAGGAAAAATTTATCAGTAACAAAAGAGAACATAAACAAGACAACGGGCTCACGTGGCGGAGGAAAAGCGTGCGAAGGGAGAGAGATCAAGGTACAAGGTAATGGGGGGGGGGGGAGGAGAGAAGGAGGAGGAGGGAGGGAGGTAGGGACGGGGTGAGAGAGGTCGATCCCCTTGTGAAAATGCGTGGTAAATTAAAGTTGTTTATGCAACGCAAAAAACGCCTGGAATCTTCGATAACCCGCCTCACAATAAAATTGAGGGCGTCTCAGGAAAAGGGGCTTGAAAAATGATAGGTGTGCTAAATCTGAGTAAATTTCAATGAGATGGTAAAGCTTATTTTCTCGGAAGAGCACACCTGGTGTTTAATGGGTCCTTATTCCGGAGAGGGCCTCAATTATTAGCCTCCTGGCTCTCATTTCCCGACTCTCATCAAAGGCAAGCCCCCGCCTCCACTCTAGGTGTACGATAACAGAATGTGTCGCTCGTGAAAGTCGACTCGCCTCGCTCCAGCTAAAACGTTGCCACGTTCACAAGCCGTTCTTCAAATCAAACCCTCAAACAAAGCCAAAGGCAAGAAATATGATGGAGATGGAGCAAACATTTACGCTGTGATCTGATTGTGAGATCGGTCAGGGAAGCAGGGCTGCCGTTTTGCGTATAATCAATGCTATTTTTCAATTCACCGATGATTTCACCGGTTGAGAAAAGATTACACAGTTCAGTTCATGTATTCCTGTAATGGTCTAACATACTCGCATCTGTAATCTTTTCTCAACTGGTGGAGTTGTCGATGACTTTAAAAAACTTGCGGATATTTTAATTAATTAACGGAGTTTCCACCGATTAAGGAAATATTACAGATCAGAGTATTTTCGTGCATTACAGTCATACACTGAACTGAACTGTGTAATCTTTCCTCAACCGGTGAAATCATCGGTGAATAGAAAAATAGCATTGATTGTACGCAAAACGGCAGCTCTGCACGGAAGAGTGGCCGAAAAGTCATCACAGATCATAGTTTCCGACAATGTACGCACACTTTCAAACTTGCCAGCGACATATTTCTAGGTTAACATTACTTGCGTAAAAGTAATTTGATTAAAATTGGTCTTGAAAGTTTATAAATTATAAATTGACAAGAGATGTACTTACTTTCTGACTTTTGGCCCCGTAATGACGATCTCATCAGACCATATAGTGCATTAGTGAAAAATATGGTATTGCTGGATTGTTTAATAAAATTTATTAAGATGACCAGACTTCCAACAAAATGTTCCCGAAAGAAAATTCTGGTAAAGGGTCTTTTCACCCAATTCTTTTCACCCATGAGCCGATCTGCTCTAAGCCGAATTCACCAGTGGATTTTCACCCAACATCTACTGCAAGTTACAACCACAAGTTATTTCTGCCCAAATTTTTCACCCAAATTTCACACAAAATACGAATATTGTGGGGTTTTTTTTTTTTTTAAATACATTCTGAGAACTGAAAACACGAAAAAATGAAAGAAAGAGAGAAAAATAAAAAAACAGAAATTTTAAGATCCATCCTATTAATGCGTGCTAACAAATCCCAAAATGGAGTTTAGTAGATAATATTGGTTCAAAGTGACTGAAATTTGGCGGGATTTGGATCAAAAATAACACTGTTATAAAAAAATATCGTCTATAGAAAAATGACTCTTGATCTACTTCAAATTGCCAACTTTCTTTCTTGTGGTTTTCCGCGCCGCCGGCAAGAGTGGCAGAATTTCGGAACCACCAACTTTTCGCGAATTATACCACTAGTAGAAACCTCAGATCTTTTGACAGCTTTCTGCTTTTAACTCAAAATACAGTTGTCTTGCCTCTACTTCCTCAGGATTACAACTTTAGGTTTCAGAAACAAAAGTGTTTAGAAATGTGGCCGAAATTAAACTTTAATTTTTATCATTTGAATAGGAAAATTTTCATAACTGTACAATGAGAGTGATGCCATGGCAACAAAACATTTCAAGAATTGCATTTTTCGTATCACTGCTAAACTGAGCTGACTGTTTAAAAATATTCGTCTCCTCTTGGAAGAATATTGGTAATGGCCTCTTGGTGAAATGACTTGGACAAAAAGTTCTTGGGAGATGGGCACCTAGGCGAAAATTCCCTTGGGTAAACGGCATTGGGTGAAAAGGCACACAATCGAAAATTATTGTCTCTTTGACCAGAACGGAATAGTTCGGCGTTTTCGCCGAAAATTCGCAGACCATCGGTGCGTCGTTACTTGAATAAAAAGTAATGGGATATTCAAGGCATTTATTTGATTGGTCTCTACGGTAGCGCTGCAGATGGACCCCTTTTCCGACACATGAAACAACCCGCTTCATTAGAAAAAACCAGAGACAAATAGAGACGGAGCACTAACTGGCAGCAGCAGAGGCACTCTGAATTCTCGCGGATTCAACAAAACAACAGTCAACGTCGCATGGTGCTGAATGGTGAGCACCCTCCTCCTAACTTCTCGCCCCCCCGTGTTTTCCGAAAGTCACCGTTCAACACCATGCGCCATCAAAAGGTGTTGACTGATGTTTTACATGTTATTCTCTTGAATCCCAGAAACTTCAGTGTATGCCTCAAATCTTCCCTGTGTATTTTAGCGTAGTGCTCCGTCTCTATTAGTCTCTTGAAAAAACGACAAATATACCCCCCCCCCGGGCCCAGGGGATGGGGGGGGGGCTACGGGACGTTCATTCAAACGCTTCGCATTTGCGTGGTCGAGGTTTACAAAATATGAGGTTTACTCGTGAGGCGAAGAAAGTTATTCTGCCTTGGAAAATAATATTACAATAATTTTTTTCTTTCTTTTTTTTTTCTTGCTTGTACGGAAGTTCACCCCGCTTGACACTACGAGCCCGACCGAAAAAAAAAGAATTCCGACACAAGCGTATCCGTTCTTCCCTCTTAGCACCGTTTTTCCAAAATGAAAAGAAGGCGGAGGAATATTAGCGAATTCATTTATACGAAAGAGAGAACCCATTTTCGAAAGGCGTCGGCGTCTACTGTCTCCTTTCGTGGTTTCACAAACATAATCGAGGCCTCGATTGCATTAGGCAGAGTAATAAAACCGTCTAAACAGAGCCAACCATTCGTGAGTTTCCTATACAGTTTTCATGTGTGTGCGTTTGCAGAGCCGTGGCCAGGAATTTGTCTTCCTCCCTCTTTGCCCATTTGAACACATGTATTAGAAAAGGACAGAAATAGGGGCTGAAGTCTAGAGATAGCCCCTCTCTCTCTCCATCATTTTCCAACAAAAGCGTTCAAATAGGTAAAAAGAGAGAAATATGAATATTCTTAGTCACGGCTATGAGCTTGTGGCGTCTCAGTGGGCGATTAGAAACGACTGTCCGCAGTTAGGGACAAGCGTGCAGGTTTTTAGGAGAAATCTACGAAGGCATATCGTGGAGCGAACTAAAATGCGATCATTTTTAGAGGTTTGAACAGAACATTGGATGAGAAGGGATTGTACAGGGTGCTTCAAAAAGGCTGGAGAGACAAGTGACGCTGACGATTATCCCTCTCTTCTTCTCATTGGTGTTAATTAACGTATGCAAGTGAAGGGGGGCGAGGGCTGTGATTCCAAAAGGTTTTTTGTCACAATGCGAACAATTTTTACGAGCGTGCGACACTCATTTACGCATCTTCACCATCACAGTGCTCTCTGCACTGTAAAACAACGGATAAAACACTTTAGGCACTAAATCGATACCGAGAATTCTTTAGATAGGAGAACCAAAGCTTTAGGCACATTGCCCAAATACTTTGGTTCTCCTACCTAAAGAATGCTCGATATCGATATATCAACCACTCACTTTGGTCAGTGTGCCTAAAGCGTGTTACGTAGTGTTTTATGCTTAAAGTGTTTTGTGTTTTACGTCTAATGAACGAATTTTATCGCCCATAGTGCGGCGAGACACCTGGAACTCGAATCGGAGTTTCAATAATTCATTATTCATTTTTAAAAAGCTGCACTGCGCAAATAATCGTGAAAAGGAAAATCTTGATTTGCAAGGCAAGGTATAAAAGTGCGAGGTAAAAGCTCCAATTATTATTCATTTGGAAAGGCATTAAAAATAAAAAATACAATAAAATCTGTGCAAAAATATAGTGGCTGTGCTCTTGCTAGATTGAATGTGCAGACGACTAACAATAAGATGATAAATCGAGCGAGCAGTGAACACCTGATTACTCTTCGAGTTTTCGAAGGAAAAAACATTAAAGAGTAAAATGTCTTTACAGCGGACGATTTACATCAGAAGTAAATGACAGCAAGGACTAATAAATTTTAAATGACCCACCTTTCATACGCATTAGCAGAGTTCTAGAACTCCCAAAAACAGTGCACAGGTGCAGAAAAGAGTGTGAATAGCAATATTTTCGGCGCAGAGATACTATACGTGTATTTATTTGCATACTTATGTACACCATAACATAGCGTTCTGTAATATTTTCCTTCACTGCGAGGACACCGTTTCGGATAATTCTAGGACGTACTTACAGATACTACATCACTCATCCTCAAGTGATTGATAGCTGATGTAGACAGGGGCGCGGGCGGCGCGTGGAATCTGACAACGTTGCATTCCGTCCATTTAAGCCCATGTAAAATATCGATTCCAGGTAGTGCACTGTTCACCCCCAATACTTCGACTTGTTTCGTGACTTCAGATGGACCGATTGCATCGTTGCCAGATTCCACACGCCACCAATGGATGCAGATTGATTAAAAATCGAAACTCCCAGCTATAATGTATTGATTTCCAAAAAAATTGGGCCGTCCGTCGGATTCTTCAGAGATAAAGCATACATTATTTCAATCCTGATCAGTGAATAGCTCGATCAAAAACTTAAAGTTGATTAAAGAATCTGGTGTGATGTTATAACTTTAATAATGAGTTACTCGCGGTTTACCCCTTAAAATGGTACGTATATACCATTGGTGGATATAGGGGGGCGGCGAAGGGGGCGATCGCCCCTCCCGTTCGGCCCACAAAATGGGAAAAGAGGGAGGAGGAAGGGGTAAAGTAAGAGCGAAAAAATAAAAAGGGGGTCACTAAGTAGCGAAGATCCCAAGTTCGCCCCCCCCGTTCGCGATGGCTGGATCCGCCACTGCGTATAACTCATTCAAACCGGCATCTAGAACCTGGGAATCTGCTCTGAACTACTTACTCTTTGCTGACGTGGACGTTTTTTGACAAATCAAAGTAACAGAATTGAGTCGACGAATAAATTAATAATTTATTCATAGGATGCATTTCGGAGACTTTAATACTTGAGATTTTGACGTGTCTCTAATTTGAAAAGTTCTCCAGATTCGATTTGCAATTTCGAAACACGCACCTTGAGATTTGTCAAGAAAGTTTCAAGGGATTTTTAAGGCAATAAGGATAGGCACAAATTCACAGACGCTGTGAAAACACACGCTGTTCCACTCAATGTAAAGCTCGAGGAGATAATTTCAATGTAGCTCGTTATAGTTGTTAGCTACCTTCAACTAAATTCAAGATTTCCCGCATGCCGATTTACTCTGAAAAAATAAGAATTGGTGCGTCCGACTCATTATGATTCATTGGTTGTCAGTGCTTACCCAATAAAAGTACTCCAACCAAAAAATTGGTACCCGGAATTTAGTACCAGGCACAGGGCCGTAGCTACCATAGGGCAAGCGGGGCATTGCCCCGGGGCCCCCGAGCCTCAGGGAGCCCCCAACGGACTTCTTTTTTTTTTGCAGTGTTAGTAAATACTGTCGCTCCGATTCACTTAACCCTTGTGAGCCTAAGGGGGGGTACATTTGTACCCCAGGCCAGTTTTTTTGACGCCATTTTGTCAAAACTGCTCAAAATTTTTTGGGACTTCATGACATTTTAAGTTAGGATACTTAGAACACGTCCACCGAGTTTCATTAATTTTTATGAATTTTTGTCGATATTATAGAAATTTAAAGTGTTGGGGAACAAATATTCCCCCCCCTTCGTCCTGCCGGTTTTAAGTTTGGAACAATCTATTATAGTGAATTTTACGGAAATTTTATGTAGATTAAGAATATTAAGTCAGATCATTGAAAAAAATTGGAAATTTATCAAAAATGGAAAAATAAGATGGTACCTCATTTCATGTTTTCCATTTTTTTTTATTTTGACATATTTTTTAAAGTAGGTGTAAATTTGGCAACATAGCAAAAATTTACTCAAATTTCACATAAATTACTCTCTTAGGGTACTAGGTACATAATCCATCCATTAAAGTTTCAAAATTATTGATACTGACTGTGCTGCATGAAAATATCCTTGGGGTACAAAAATACCCCCCCCCCTTAGTTCTTTGTGTTACCGAAATACCTTAGGCTCACAAGGGTTAAATCCTTCAAAAGCCCATCGTCAACATCGGTTTCTGTTGCAATTCAGTTCAGCGGTGTGCTTGATAATTTCAGGGCCCCTGTCTTTAAAAACAGTGAAGTTAATAATGCCTCTCATATTCGCTTAAGTATAGTTTTTTGTTTTTTTGGGAGCAGAGGCCTCAGAGGGTTTGGGGGCCCACCGCAATGTGAGAACTGCAGGGACCTTATATCTACGTAACTGGCATTGGCATGTAGGACACAGGCTCCAGGGGCCCCAGTCCCCATGTTAGCTTACGTAAGAATTTTTTGGAAACGTCTATCTGGAAAACCTCTTTCTAAATAGAACTTGCCAAAAAGTTTATTTCCACCCAAAAAATGTTTTCTTGATTCACTCTCTAATTAAACTCAGAAAACTCATTAAATCTTTGTTTTCAAGAGGTCAAATTTCAAATTTTTTCGGGGGAGGACCCCCGAACCCCCCGTAAGTCTGAGGGGTATTCCATACCCCCCCAGACCCCCCGGTATGTGGGTGTGAAAAAGGTGGGAGCATCACTTAACCACCCCCCCCACCCCGAAATAATCAAGCTGTACCACTTTTTAAATGCTTCCTTGCCACGATCTTTGGGTAGGCTGTTTTTTAGGAGCAAGCAGTAAGAAAAAAGAAAAGTAATATCCACAAGACCACATACATGATATTTATGGTTATAAAAGTTAAAAAGAGCTGACGTTTTCTTACTATGACTATTGATAAAAAGGAAATGGGGGCTTTATGCTGGTAGCCTAAATTTTCGCTCAACTTACGGTAAAAACAAGTTTGATACTTATTCTTTTTTCGTGTCCAAAAATTGCTCCTAAGTGCACTTGTGAGTGATTATATTTGCAACACTTTCTGAGGGGAGGACCCCCAGACCCTACTTTAGAGAGGGCTCCCCCCACACCCCCAGTCACCTTCCCCAATTTTCGGGGGGCCCCCGAAATGCATCTTGCCCCGGGGCCCCCAGAGGTGTAGCTACGGCCCTGACTAGGCACCAACTCAAATTGGTACCGTACAAAAATGGTTGTATTTACCCAAAGATGACCGGTACCAGTTACCGCAATTGTTAATCCAATTGAATGGGAAAGTTTTTACAACCAATCAATTAGATATTGCGCAAATTTCAATAATATAAATTAGTCAGGCAAACCATTTTTTTTTTTTTTTCAGCGTACTTACAGGGAGCGTCTATGAATTGCAATTTTTCTCACTCGACTTGACTTGACTCCACTTGAGTAATTCTCAGCCAAGTCAAGTCAAGGAGATCTCAAGTTAAAGTCACTCAAAAAAAGGGGGGATTAAAGTCAAAGTTTCATGAGCTAATAATCGCGTGAAAAATGTATTTTTCTTTAGATTTCTTAGACGACTGACAAGTTTAAGTCGTCAGTCTATCGATATCAATTTGTTCGAAGAGAGGGAAGTTAGAATCGTGTGACATCGTACATCTTACGGCCAAAATGGACTAAATAATACAGATAATCGCTTATGCGCTTTTCTAACATGGGAATAAACAAGCTGAAAGCAGAAACAAAAGCACAAGGAAAAAGTTGAAAAGGAGCTGAAAAATAGACAAGGAATAGGATAGGAGAAGAGAATCTTAAGGATGGGTGCTATGGGGAAACCGAGTCTCGAGAGAAAAGAAGGATTTGGAAGACTTATAAATGAGCGAGACAAGAAGAAGTCGTCGCGACTAAAACGCGTGCCGGCAAGTCAAGGCAGTGAACGCTAAAGCGGCTGAGTGATTCCCAACCCAAGGTAATTGGAACATGTAAAAAAGAAAAATAAGAAAAAACAATACATGGAGCAGAAAAGTTTCAGAATTATTACCCATGCAAAACCTAATTAGTTACTTTAGGTCAATCGAGTTCTGTAATAATACAGGTCAACTGAGCCACTATAAATCAATAAAGAAAATGTGTTGTTAATTTATTCATTAGTAAAATAGTATTACTTCAGAGGCAGTGAACGCTAAAGCGTCTGGAGATAGTGGTTCCCAACCCAAGGTAATAGGTCTGTTGCAAACTTTTACTACAACGATTAAGAGAGAGTATTAATATGTAAAATCGCCTGAAAAGTCCATTGGTGGCATCAGAAAGTCATAAAATGCAATAATAAACTCACAAGAGGCATTTAATGAAATCCAATATGGCTGAGAAATATCAAGCAAATTGTATGCATGCACCACGAACATCCAAGGATGACCAACTTTGACAACCTCACTGGAGGTAGAGTTAATGTGTTTGTTTAGGTTGTGATTGGTTGTGATCAATATTGTGAGGTTGGCTATCCTTGGATGTTCGTGGTGCATGGCTACAAATTGCTCGATATTTCTCAGCCATCTTGGATTTCATTAAACGCCTCTAGTGAGTTTATTATTACATTTCCTGACTTTCTGATGCCACCAATGGACTGTTTAGGCGATTTTACATTATATTACTCTCTCTTAATTGTTGTAGCAAAAGTTTGCAACAGACCCATTGGAGCTTGTAAAAAAAGATAGAAAAAAGAATAATAATTATTACCCATGCAAAACCTAATTAGTTACTTTAGGTAAATAAAGTTCTCTAATAAATAATAATATAGGTCAACTGAGCCACTAAATCAATAAAGAAAATGGGTTGTTAGTTTATTCATTAGTAAAATTATAGATATTACTTCAGAGGCAGCTCGTGCACTGTGAGAACTACGGATTCTCTCTATTTGAATCTATTACATGCATGTGTGAATTTCGTGATTTTAAATAATAATTAAGACTCAGGTAACAATACAAGATTAAAGTTATTAGTCAACCGTCTAAACCGTGCTTCTTGTATTATTATTAGCATTTATTTCCCCCCACCAGGGCCCAAAACTATTGGTCCTCGGACTCACCGAAAATCCCCGACAGTTGCATCCCGACCAATCAGAGACGAGGATTCACAACTTACGGTCACCTTATACAACGAGTTCGAGAACCAACATTTGTTTTGAGCCCACCGAGAGACAACATGTACGAAAAAATTTGGCCAAAGGTAGCTTGTAACGTGCATCTTTTAATTTGTTCAACTGTTCCACAGAGTTTTACAGCTGATTTTGGTAAACTAAAACTATTAATCATCGAACTATTTAGATCGACCAATCATTATTAGCTAACATATAATCTTACTGACTTAATCTTGGGAGATGGCTTGCGGTAGAAAATATGTGAATGGTATCTCACCTGAAACAGAAGAAGGAAAAATTTAAGACTTTATAATAAGAAAACATAGAGGAAAGCACGAATTTAAAAGTTTCGTATCCACAATTAATTGATCTTTAGGAATCACCCATACGTTCAGGAGAAACATAATAATTTGTCTAGAATTGAATCAAAATATTTAAAGTTTAAGAATCCTCGTTCACAACTAGACCCCAGAAGACGAAATTAAAAAAAGCGAGAGGGGGGAAGAAGGAAACATGAAAAAAATGAAAAAGAGAATTATCGAAGTGACGAGATCAGAGACCATCGAATTCTGTCACGCCATAGAATTCGTGTACGGCTATAAGCCACCGGAAACAAACTCCTATTTTCGCCTAGAAAGCGCACGCGATTGAGTCAATTGACTAAATCTTCATTGTTTAACCCTTTAAGGGCCAGGTCAGTTCAAAACAAAGCCACTCATCCGTTTATATAGGGAAGGTAGTTAACTGTTCGTACTCGGAAGAGTTGGAATTGCCTATACCATACATTGAAGGCACCCAACGAAAGCTTATCTTGTAAGTGTTTTCATCGATAATAATCGCGTATATATTAAATGGAGACTGAAAAAATGTGAAATAGACTAGAGGATCAAAACGAGTATACTCGGGCGTGGCCCTTAAAGGGTTAAAGGAAATTACAAGTGATCTTGCAGTGGCGGATCCAGCCCTCACGAACGGTTGCCGGTTGGGGCGAACTTGAGATTGTTGCCCCTCAGTGACCCCCATTTTCGTTTTCCACTCTTGCTTTCCCCTTCCTCCCCCTTTTTTGCTTGTTGGTAAATTTCGAAAAAAACGCTTAGTTATTGATTCATTTTAAAACTCGCGTTCCATTCTGTATATTATCTCATGCATGCAGAGGCGTAAGCGTATGCGATTTGGCAACATTGCAGTTCGTCCATTTAAACCCATGAAAAAGATCGAAGTGTTGGGTGTTCGGTGAACACCTTCGCATTCGACTTTTTACAAGGGTTTAAATGAACAAAATACCACGCTGCCAAACTGCGCGCTATACGCCATGCCATTGATCTCACGTCATGTCAGTCTCACCAGATCCCCGGACCGATGAATTCTAGAACGCTCCCAGTTATACTCGGTTGCGTGAAGTCACGACGACAAGCTCGTTAATGGACATCCCTTGCCCTCCGTCCCCCCTCCCCCCCCACTCCTCACCGCCAACTTTTGATACCCCGAACCGCGCCCCCGTCCTCACAGCGGCCTTAGACCAAGTTCAATCTAGGAGAACAATCAACAGTCTGGTGCAGTGCATCGTCGTACGGCTTCAGTTCGTTTTTCTTTACTCGCGCACGAGACACGACGCGGGACGGGACGGGGACCGACCGACCCCGGGACCCCCAGAACCCCCGAACTCCAGGTCCCAACCTCGCGACTCAGAATCTGAATAAATTATAAAAATAAGTCACGCAAGATCCCTGTCACTCCCCTGGCACCATAGCTCTTCTACCCTCCCCCTCCCCCTCCCCTCCACCACCCCTCCCCTCCTTTCCTATCCCTCGCTCTCTTTGCTACCACTCGCATCGCCACGGAGCCTCTCAGCTTGAACACGCGGATGTCAAATTGGGCGTTACAGTCACTTCAGAAAAGAATTAAACATTTTTAACTGTCTTTATTAATTTTTTTTTTTTAGAAAGAATGGGGGGAGGGGGAGAGGAGAGAGAGAGGGGGAGGGGGAGAGAGAGCATTTTAATATAATTGATGGGCTGGATGTAAGAATGTTCGGGATTACGCGTTAATGTTCCATTAATTGAGTAACATGATTTTCGGAGAAGAATCTCAGCGATTTAATTATATCAAATATTCTTCCTCTAATTGAATCACTAAATACTCAAGGGGGACGCATAATTATGCCCTAAAAACCAAATTTTACAGGAGAGACAAAGAAACTTTGTAACTTTTCATATTTTTTTTTTTTTTTTTTTTTTTTTTTTTTTTTTTTTTTTAAATATCTGTAATTATTAATAGACGGTGTATCGTGTATGGCATCCTCCAATACATAAAATGGCACATTAAAATTACAAGATTCTTAAAAAAAAAAAAAATATGAAACGTTACAAAGTGTTTTGTCTCTCCTGAGAAAGAAGGTTTTTTTTTGGATATATCCTTTCATTGGTATTTAGTGATTCAATAAGGGCGAATCTTCAGCGTTTTGTGCCGATTTCTGCCACCATAGAGAGTGCTAACGTTCGATTAATTCTGAAACACGAGCCTGAAGTAATTGTTATTTAAAAAAAAAAAAAAAAAAACGGCGTGTCAGATACTACATGTAATCGTCTGAGGAATGTCTGCAAAACATCTTGTCAATAACTTCGAATATTATGTTGAAAGGACCGAAAAACTGAATATCAATTCCAGTATCAGCATGCGATACTCCATTTTCTGGTACTTTCAGTCCTATTTTCGAATGTTGACGAGGTAAGATATTGTGAAAAATAAAATTATCGAGCGATTTTTACGAACAACAGACTTTCTATTCAATAAATGTGGCTTGTTGCAAGAACTGGCAACAAAGCGTTCCGAGAATGAATCCAGGCGATGTCGCCCGTTTCGCCAAACTTACGGCGTCTTTATCCCACTCAAAGCGGGTGTGGTGAGCGGGGAGGGATCAACCCCCTCCGTTCAAGGAATATTCTGATGACTTAGATAGTATAACGCTATAGTGGAATAGCTAAGCTAAAATACATTTCTTTGCGTTAAAAAAACAAAACAAAACAAATAAAAAAAAAAAAAAATGCCTAAGGTTTGTATACGTTGAGCAAAAAAGATAATTAACGTTACTAAATTCCTAAAAGAGTTAAATAATTTGAACATTAAAGCAAACTTTGAGTTATAACATTATCCCGGTGAACCAGTACGTCAGTAGCAATATAAAACAATCCTCTCAAAGGTAACGCTCACTAAAAACACCGCAGTAAAAACCAGCGAAAATGACGACGAGTCTACTAAACAAAAATCACGAAAGTCACTCATAAACTCACAAAATAACTTTGAATTCCAATGCATCACTGCAGCAGCCTATGAGTAGGCGGGTCGCGGTTGATATCGGAGATTTTCATCTCTGATTTTGAGACTTTCCTCCGTGAGTTTCTTATTGGAGAGGGTGACAAATTTAATTAGATAGGAATCTCCTACGGTGCCTGCGTACGCATTCAACTTTAAAGTCATTTTGAGGGATTGAGAGTGAATTTCGTAATTTCGTAATGTGCTCATTGTCATCGTCACTGGATTTTACTCAAGAATCAACTACTCAATGGCTCTTGCAAACTTTTGCTTCGGGGGATTGAAGAGTTGATTCTTGCATAAAAACCTGTAAAAATGACGACGAGTTCTCTGAAAAAATCACGAAATTCACTCACAGAATCGGGCATAATGGCGGTTCAAAGCAGGTATCATGGGAGATTCCTATCTAAAATGAGACATATCTCTGTGTTTTTGTATAGAGAAAGTGACAGATTAGACAGGAATCTCCCATGATACCTGCGTCGAACCGCCATTACCATCTTGCCGTTAAAGCAGTTATGTAAGTTTATTACTGAATTTTAGACTTTCTTAGTGTGATTTATTTTTGCTGGTCCTTACATAAGATTGGACCATTTATTTGCTTATAGCAAAACTTTGCAAGAGCCCCATTGTTGGCATCAAAAGTTAGCAGGAGCCCCATTTAGTGAGATAAGCCCAAATACGTTTACTTCTTTTTTTTTCTTCTCAATGGTACTGCCCAGTTACACTTTAAATAAATAAATCCGTAGAATCGCCAGGTCACACCAATAACTGAGTCCTTTCAAGAGAAGTCACACATTTATCTCCGCGCCGTGATTCTTGAAATAGCGCAGATTGCGTGGGCGGGCCCGGACTTACTATAAACGAAACTTTGATTTCAGAAAGCTCCGGATTCACCTTTGAATTCAATCTGAGAGTAAGTTCCAGGAAAATAAATTAAAGGTGAGAAATCGCGGTGAGGAAAAGAGGGGTGAAAATTTTGATGCGGCTAACAGGAAACGAAGTTAACCGGGTAAAAGTATCCCATGACTATCCGCAGCCGCCCGGGAACTTTTATTAGACCGCACACGCGTTTTGGTTTCAAAGAGCGGAAATTACTCATTGCAATGCCCCGAGATTTTCATGGGCTCGGATCACGCAATAATTCAGCTCGTACACGAAACTTTCAAAATCTAATTTTGACGCGGACGCTCAAGCTTTTTCAGTGGATCTCGTTTTATATCGACCACCAGGGATAAGTTTTCAAAGTTAGACTCAGCTATACTAACAGCGGCTTTGGCTATAGAAATCCCCGATTTTAAAAGCTAGTTTAAAA
Organism: Trialeurodes vaporariorum; assembly: GCA_011764245.1. Taxonomy (NCBI): domain Eukaryota; kingdom Metazoa; phylum Arthropoda; class Insecta; order Hemiptera; family Aleyrodidae; genus Trialeurodes; species Trialeurodes vaporariorum. Next base: position 74,271,488 of record VMOF01000111.1, on the reverse strand, counting down.
TTCTACACCATACAGAGTGCACTGGGAATAAGCTGACTAGCATAGCAATTTTGAACCAAAACCGGTTCTTACTACTGCCAAATTTTACTGTTAGGACCTATAAGTTTGATTTTGTTTATAACTTTGCGATTTCTAAGATGCGGGTAGAAAATATGCCACTGAGAGAAATCACTTCTTTAAAAACAAGGAAACACGTTTACTTTGAGACAGTTTTCCTTGAAGTAAAGTTTGATTGCATGAAGGAAAATCTCTGTCACAACAAGGAATCTTTTACTTGTATAGCATCGCAACAGGCATTTTCCTTGGATTAAAGGAATTTCCCCTTAGTCAATATTTCACTGTGCAGTTTCTTTAACACAAACGGAATACAAATTGCATTAAAAAAAGAATTCTCTCAGTGTGCATTCGCGTTAGTGTGTTCTTCAGGTTTGGACCTACTCTACATCAGGAATTGCACAGTCGGTTTCTAAACCCAACTTTATCAATGAGCTATAACTTTAGAGTGGCAGCGGCAGATTGGACGGCAGATTCCAAGGTTTGAGGTTAAATTTTGTAGGTCATTTCCGTCGATGCCCGAGTTTGTTTACGGAACGACCGGAAAGGACCTACAAACTTTAACCTCAAAATCGATTTTTATGGCAAGATGACGGCGCTCTAGGTGACAACAATGAACCAACGGAACGTTCCTTGATGTGCCACTCTAAAGTTATAGCTCATTGAACTTTATCTAAAGCTTAACCTTTTTAATACCAAGCGCAAATTATTAGTTTCGTAAACCGATCACTCGTAAATAGTTAAAGCTTCTTCAGTTAAATCTTGTTGACAGTTGCAAAATAATATTTCATCGAGCTCCTTCAATTACCGGGATACGCAAAATGAACACCGCAGTGTAGGAATAATCAACTAACCACTAAATTTGAGAGAATTGTATAGCTTTGATTTTTTCTGGTCACCAGGGAGGGGCTCGCTCAAGTTACCGCCATTGACAGACATACAGGGGGTGGCGAAGGGGGCGATCGCCCCTCCCGTTTGGCTCACAAAATGGGAAAAGAGGGAGGAGAGTAACGTAAGAGCAAACAAATAAAAATGGGGTCACAAAGTAGCAAAAATCCCAAGTTCGCCCTCTCCGTTCGCGAGGGCTGGATCCGCCACTGGTTACCGCAAAGTCGGACTTGACTTGAACTATAACCTTACTTTTCTCACAAATGATTGCTTCTGATTGGTCGGCGGTGCTGAAATTCGAGGCATCGGTTGAACTTAAATATGACTTCGAGTGTTTCAAATTGATTTTGCCCCTTATGGGGCCACGATTGTTCCTCTCGCTTGATGGATGTTGGAAACTTAAGCAGCTTTACATCACTTTCAGATAAGACGTAAGTCTTCAACATCCATTAAACGGGATGGACGGTTCTCGACGCCATTTTTAAGTCATGTATCCTCGCAGTTGATTGGTGGAGACACAACTTGCGCCCGATGTTACGTTAATCGGCGGACCAGGACCAGGGGGCTGATTCCGCTCTTTTGGACGAGACGGGACGAGATAGCGGGAATCCATCATTCTCATTGGCTTAAACGGCATCGCCATCACGTGACAAATTCGAAGTAATTTGAGTCGTTCATTTCAGATAAAATAATGACTCCTCCGTCCATCGAATGACTCGAAATCGGTCACGTGACTCCATTTAAACCAATGGGATTGGTAGATTTGCACTATCTCGTCTCGTCTCGTCTGAAAGAGTAGAACCAGCTCCCAGGACCGCACAATAATGGTTTGAGATGAGAAAAAATGGCAAAATAATCAGTGAAGAAAAAGTAATCAAATATCATCGTTTGCCTTTGACGCTGAATTCAAACTTTCCAGCGACATTTTTAGGTTTGAATTATTTGTCAAAAGTGACATGAGTGAGATTAAAATTGATCTTGAAACTTTATAAATGATAAATTGAAGAGAAATTAACTTTCTGATATTTGACCACTTGCAGACGGTCTCAGACCACAGTGGACGGTTCGTGCCAGTGGCGTAGCGTGCAAAATTGGCAACTTTATATTTTATCCATCTAAACCCATGTAAACGGTCGAACGCGAAGGTGTTCACCGAACAACTAATACTTCGATCTTTCTCGTGGCTTTACAATGGACGAACAGCAGCGTTGCCAAATTGCACGCTACGCCACTGGTTCGCACTCGTCCTGTATTTTATTTGGACCTTGAGCATAGTAATAAAGGGTTAACTGCACGGAGAAAAAATTCTGATTGAAATTACGGAACGTAAGAAGAAATTGGGTTAAAAATAAATTCCCTTTAAAATAATAAGAATTCTTATTGATTCAACCAGAGTTCTTATTGATCCAACGATTCTTTCTTGTGATTCTTCTGAATCATCAGAACGTTCAATTGGACCAATGATAATTCTCGTTGAATCAATAAGAATTCTTAATATTATAAAGGGAATTTCTTTCCACCCCAATTTCTTCATACATTCCGTAATTTCAATCAAAAATTTTGTCTTCGTGTAGAAAGAAGAACAGATAAATAACTTGACCAATCACCTAATCCGCACCTAAATTCCCAAACTGAAACAAGCAAATCTTCCGCGAGAAAGTCTCCCCACCTCTAGAGAAATCGGAGGGAAGACTCCGAGAAATAATCTGCGAGGCGGTAAGATGTGGTGGTGGATTGTGGGGGGGGGGGGGTTAAATGGATGTAATTAATAAATCTAAAAAGGATATGGGCACTCGCATAGAGTGGAGCAAAAGCAACACAAGCTGCTGTCCCATGAAAAATGTACGCACGCCAAGTCTCACCGAGGGGACGAAGAAAGAAAAAAAATGGGGGATCGAGGCTAGGGAAGAAATACACGAGGAAGGAAGGGTGGGCGTGGGAGGGGGCTGCTCATTAGATTTCGAGAACAAATTGCAGTCGAGCGAAGGGGGAGAGGAGGGGGAGAGGAGAAGTGGAGAGAAGGAGAGGAGAGGAGAGGAGGAGAGAGGAGGAGAGAGGAGAGAAGGAGAGGAGAGGAGGAAAGGAGATGGGGTAGGGTCTGGAGGAAGATAGGAAAGCTGAGGGGCAGGAGATGAGCTGAATTATTATTACCGTAACATTGCCACCTCTCGGAAAAACCCCTCTTTTCTACGCAGAATTGAGAAAAAGTTCCTCTCCTCTTTCCCCAGGCTTTTATGATCTTATAGTTGCTCTCCAAACCACGTTTCCTCTTCCAACCTCTTGAGCGCGAGTTAAAGGGAAAACGAGGAAGAGGGGGAAAGAAAAATGTTTAGACCTCCCATTTCCCTTTACATTCCCTTTTAGTCTAAGGAGCCAGAGTTCGTTCCAGAGAAGTAGGCTTGGCTTTTCCCGATAATTTTTGGTGAATTTTCAATTTTCATTCCTTCGATGGGTCTGATTGCTAACTTTTGCTCCAGCATTATAAAAAGTTGGCTCCCATGTAAAACCACTTGAAAATAACGCTGAGAGCTGCATCTGAAAGTCAAAAAACCCACTCACAAACTCAATTAGCGAATTATCGCGATCGAATAGCATAAACAATACCAACCTATAACTACATATCCGAGGAAACTCAATTGTGTTTTTAGATGTGTTTTCGGGGCATCGATGGCATCAATTCGATTTCGAATTCACCTCCGGACTAGAATTCAAACTCGAATCGATGCCATTGATAACTGAAAACACTGAAAAAGTTCGAAAAACACGATCCAGTTTCGTGTCATCCACTGTTGTCATGCGTAGGTTGGCAATGGTTTTGTCGAATATATTCGTCGCGAAAATTTGCTAAAGAAATGATGCGTCTAACAAAATGCAAAGATGGTGGTTGAATGAGCGCGAGTGGCAATGGAGGAGTCCCATCTGATTGCAGCTTTTTCCATGATGAATCAGTTTTCTCAGCATAGAAAGCTGTATAATTAGATGGGACTCCTCCAATGTCACCCGCTCATTCGACTGCCATCTTTGATTTTTTTAAACGCATTCAGTGAGTTTGTGAGTGCATTTTGGAACTTTGTGATGCTCTCGACTCTTAAAGTTATTTTCAAGAAATTTTACTTGGAATCAACCATCCATAATGCTGCAGTAAAAGTTTGCATCAGCAGACCCATTCCAAACAAGACTTACCGACGACTTTGGACGTTTGATTTTTAAGCATTCCTCAATAAAAATCCAACTTTAAAATTTCATTTCAATTTTTTTTACTGCGTAAAATAAGTAAGAACGCAGGAAAATTCCAAAAAGAAAAACTATCGGTAAAAGTGAACCTACACTTCTGAAAGGGCCTCCCTAGACTTTAGAGACCGAAAATTTACTTGAAGAGCACCAAAGATGCGACCTAATCTATAAATGAAAGTTTTACCCCTGAGGTATCAAGGTTGGCCGGCCTGGCACGGCATGCAGTCCAAATGAGGAGAGTTTCTGTAATACAGGATCTTAAATTTGGACAACGAAAGGATGAAATCATTGCGTCAGTAATAGTGACAAAGAGAGAGGATTAGTAGAAGATTTGTAAGACTTCAGATTACGTTCTTTGTGTCACTGATTCCAAATTTACAACTTTCCATCAAAAATTCTCTTGGGAACTTTGCCAAATTTCTTACTTCAAAGAAAGAAAAAAATACGAGAGACAGCTACCGAAAAAGCTCTTTTCCTATCTGGTGAAAGGAGAGCAATTTTCTCCTGAATTCTGATGGAATTCCGCAACCCTCTTCCTCCCAGTTCTGTGAAGTTTAAAGTTAAATGGATGGAAAGAGGTTTAAATCGAAAGAAAGTTTCAGTAAGAAAGGAAAAAAAAAAATGGAGTTAATCTGGCAAACTGTTCTGGAAAAAAAAAAAAAAATATTATGAAAGTGAAAAGATACTGCGTTGAGCAATTATCTCACCCTATACCAAGTTTGGCAGAGGAAAGATAGTAATTATTGCTTGGACTTTTCGACTACCCTGTACCACTCGGTTGCGTACTCACGCAATTTTAAAGTGTTTTACCTACCACGAAGTGATTAAAAGTCAGTTGCGTACACACAATGTACTTCATTTTAGTCTTGAAGGGGGAAGGGGAATATTGAGGGGGGGGGGGGGGGGGTACGATGCCTTTGACTCTCTCCCTTCTGAATTTCAGTCAGTGATTATCCAAGTTGGAGCATAATTATTTTCTCCGAGTTTTCAACCCCTCCCACCCCTCCTCTCACTTGTCAATTTTTTCTCTCCAGTAGAACGTTAGCGCAGAGGGCGCATTTGAGACGCTACGATTTGATGAGGAAATGACGAGAAAAAAGTGGATGAACGACAGAGCTTACGCTGATAGAAAGTTTGAAGAGGCTTTTCTTTTGGTAGTAATGAAACGTATACCAGTATACCTATCTTTAAGCTGTTCCAAAGCATTTAAGAGGACAACATCTGAGAATCATTTAAAAACGTTAAGGCCCAGCCTATATATAGAGGAAGTTGAGAGCAATCTCCTTCTATAAGAAGAGGGGGCGGAGGGATGTTTAAACCACATAAATTTGAACAGCCAAATTCGGTTTTTATCCCTCGTTTTCGAAAGACTCCAGCCGAAGAAGGAGAGAGGGGGAAGGCAAAAGAAACAAAAAGTTGCCTTCGGGTCTCTACGGGGTTAAACTTACTTTGAAAGTTCAATTTCCTTGTAGATTATTGTACAGGGAAATCCTGCTTGTGAGTCAATGTAATATTAATTTTCCGCTTCTAAATAATTTGAGAAAACCCTTTTACAACATGGCATAGTGGAAGACTCGGGAGAAAGGCGATGAGATGTAAAATAAAGAGACTTATTTTACATCTGCGGAGTCTATTTTTTCATTTATATCATCTGGGGTTTATTTACATATATTTTTATTCATTGATACATATTATACAAATACATTTTTTCCCCTCATAAAGCGACGAATGATGTTTATTGAGCCAAATGAATGATAAAAATCTTTCATTCGAGTCAAAGGGGTTTCGTCCGGATGCTTTTTATTTTGTTAGAATAAGAGGGGAAGACTTGAATATTTAAATCCTATGTCTCAGCTCACAGATGTGACAGTTGACGGAATTATCCTCAATTTCTGTCATCCACAAAAGCAAATTTGAAGACGACAGAAAAGGCGGCGTGTCAATCCCACGATCAGATCGATCGCCGAATTAGGGAAATTCACAATGTACCTAAAAATACGCGGTTTTTATCGCTACGTGACCGGCGAGAGCTGCGATATTTTACACCATTTTGAACAAAAAAAAAAAGCCCTTCAATTCGAAAAGAAAACACCACAAAACTTGAGAACTCCCTTGGAATGGGTCTGTTGCATACTTTTGCTACAAGAATATAGAACCTTGATTCTTATGTAAAATTCGGCGAAAATAATGATGCGCACATTAAAAACGTTCAAAATCAACTCATTAACCCAGGAAATCACTTCAATTTCAAACATCCCGCGCTACACTAGACACTATTTGCACCGGTATACTACTACATAGACGGAACCACCGTGCATAAGTGAACAACATCGTAACTATACAAAATGATGGAATTCCACTCTAGATAAGTACATGAACTATTGGCTGCATTTGCTGTCTGGTCTTTTCGGTTTATCAAAGATTACAAAATAATATAAGAAATGTACGCATCTAAACGAAACATTCTTATGTTTGTAAGTTCTGTTCATGTTTACATAAACGAGATGGTTCCATCTATGTAGTTATAAGTCGGTGATATAGTGCCTACTGCCTAGTGTAGCGCGGGTTGTATGAAATGGAAGGTATTTTCTGAGTTAATGAGTGAATTTTGAAAGTTATTAATGTGCGCTTCGTTATTTTCGCCGAATTTTACGTTAGAAACAATGAGTTATGTAATTGATGTAGCAAAAGTACGCAGCAGACCCATTCACTCATTCATGATGTAAAGAATCCTGAGTTTCCCACAAAAAGTTGTTTACATAAACTGACTGATGATGCTCTATAGTACACAGAATTACGGACCTACCATTCACCGATCATTAACTTCATCCTTTATAAACCGATCGTTAAAACTGTCTATGAATGACACTGTTGGTCGAAACTTGTAAAACTTGGTTGTTGCTATAGTGACCATCGTTAAAGTGCCGGTTTTTTAAAGCCAATCAATTTGTTAATAACTTGCTGTTTATTTTTTGTCATTTCATTGAAAAACGTCGAATTTTTACTGCGAAAACATTTTATCCGAGCTCTCCATCGTTGAACCGTGCCTCTTTGCAGAGCTGCCGCTTAGCGTATAATTAATGACATTTTTCAATTCACCGATGATTCCACCGGTTGAAAAAATATTACACAGTTCTATTTTGTGAATGACTGTATTCTGCGAAAATACTCACATCTGTAATCTTTTCTCAGCCGGTGGAGTCGTCGATGACTTTGAAAAACTTGGGGACGCTTTAATAATTTAACTGTGATTGCGCCCATTGAGAAAAGATTACAGATCAGAGTATTTTCATCCAGTAGAGTCATAAACTGAACAGAACTGTGTAATCTTTTCTCAGCCGGGTGAAATCATCGGTGCGAATGGAGCTCTTGCACGGTTTTTCTGTAGGCAAATAAAGAATCAATTTGAATGTAAAATACTGCCATTAAAAAAGTATAAAACTCACTCCTCGCAGAGAAAACTTAACTTGGAATTTCGGGTGACCACCCTCGCATTGCGTATGCACAAACCTCGGATTCAGACCCCAAACAAAAGAAACCTACGAATTTGAACAACGGGATTAATGAATTTGCTTTCAAAAAGTAAACTTGAAGGAATTAAAGGTCCATTTATACACATTTTGTCGATAGGAGCACGGTGATAACTACAGAAAAGTTCTACGTTGCGTAGTAAAAGAGGAAAACGGCACTTAATTTCTCGTCCTGTTCTTTTGTTTGGGGTCCGAATCCAAGGTTGGTGCATACATGCAAGGGTGGTCAGTGGTCACCCGAAATTTCGAGTTAAGTTTTCTCTGCGAGGAGTGAGTTTTAGACTTTTTTAACGGTCTCATCGTTATTTTTGCAGCATTTTACATCAGAATTGATAAGCCATTTGTCTACAGCAAAACCTTGCAAGAGCTCCATTGAAAAATACCGTTGATGATACGCAAAACGGCAGCTCTGCTCTTAGGCTTGGTTCGTCGAGTCCTTGAGATCTAGCTCTCTACAAAGGAGAGGGAAAAAGCTAACATATAAAAATATAAATCACACTGGGGAAAACATTCCAAAGAAAGAGAGAGAAATACGGATCGAAAAGGGAAATAATGCAGGGAGGGGCAGAGCCAGAGATATAGTTAATTTTGTCGAATTAAATTTGAGCATATCTTGTCTCAGCTCCCGGTCCCCGTCTGCACAGGAAAGAACGCATAAAACGGGCGGGTAACCTAAATTTATATATCAAGAGGGCGACGAAAGGAGGAGAGATGATGGAGTACCGGGGGAGGGGGGACCACACAGAGCTATATTTAGGGAGAATGATTCCCATTATGTCAGTCCCTTAATCAGGCTAAAAAACTGAAAATAGACATCACTCAATCCACTTCCGCGCGCAGTTTTTAAAGCGTCTAAAAAACTGTGAACATAAAACCGGCCTACACGCCCTATATTATGTATAGTTCTGGACCGCAAGAATCAAGACACATAATGTTTACACTGAGAGAAATCACTTCTTTAAAAAAAAAGGAAACACGTTTACTTGTGACAGTTTTCCTTGCGCGAAGTTAAGTTCGATTGCATGAAGGAGAATCACTGTCACAACAAGCAAACTTTTACTTGCAGCAGCAGACATTTTCCTTGGGTTAAAGGAATTTCCCCTTAGACAATATTTCACTGTGCAGATTCTTTAACACAAACGAAATACACCTTGGATTAAAAGAAGAATTCTCTCTGTGTGCATTTGCGACAGTGTGTTCTTTAGGTTTGGACGTACTCTACATCAGGAATTGCACAGTTGGTTTCTAAACCTGACTTTATCTGAAGCTTAACCCTTTCAATACTACGCGCAAGTTATTAATTTCGTAATTCGATCGCTCGTAGATAGTTAAAGCTTCTTCAGTTAAAGCTTGTTGACAGTTGCAAACTAATATTTCATCGAGCTCCTTCAATTACCGGGATAGGCAAAATGAACGCCATCGTGTAGAAATATTTAACTAACCACTAAATTTGAGAGAATTGTATAGAGGAGAATTTCTCCTCAGTATAAGAGGAAAAAGGCTGGCTGTGCTGGATACATTTTCATTAATGATGTCAGATTTTTGAAAAATATACAAATTTATCATAAGATTTAATGTAAAACGTGTAGATTTTTTTCCAAATCTGGCAGCACAGATTTTTAAGAATGCCACTTATGCTTTACACAAAAATGACGGGTACGCTCGATTGAGTAAATTCTAATGCGATCATAAGGCTCACTCTCTCAGAAGAGCACATCTGGTGTTCCATGGGCCCATTTTCGGGGACGGCTTCAATTTTGATCCGAAAAATATTCTTTACCCTTACATCTCCGAATAATATCAGTTAAGTAACCGAGACATCACCATTGACTACAAGAGCGCATTTCAGTGCAGTCGTAAACACGGGAAGTCCATGGGTTCAAAAGAGGTGATGGGTGGGGGAAGGGGGGAATTGGATTGAAACGATTAATCGGAGGTTTTTTGTAGTTGCAACCAACTATATTTTATTATTTACTGCTAAATGTATAGAACGTAACTTTAGTTGTTTTACAAGCCCTTCCATTAAAAAAAGAGGGAAGTATAGCTTCAGCTCCCAAGCCAGAGGCCCCCTCGGCCCGCACCCTCACGGGCCGCACATAGTCAAAAAAACTTTCAAATTCTTTAAAAATTTCTCCTCGACATGAAGATACAGGGAGCAATACGAAGTATTTATTATTTAAAAAGAAATTCACGACTTCAAGGGGGGGGGGGGCTTGAGCCACAGTCCCTCCCATGGACCACTGGTTCAAATAACATAATAATGCACGGGAAAAAAACTACGGTGAAAGTAACCATACGGATACCTAATTTTGGCACCTTCTAGATGTTATGGTAATGTTAACCAGAAGTATACTATGTTTTGACTAGGTACTAGGTGATGTTACCTGATTGCATGTCGAATTTACTCAAAGTATCGGTAAATGTACCATACTTCTGGTCAAGTTTACCATAACATCTAGCAGGTGCCAAAATCAGGTATCCGTATGGTTATTTTCACTGATCTTTTTTTTCCGTGTGACAAAAGGTATCATCAACGATCACATGGTGATTCACTTGCTGATCAGGACGATCATACCGACTTGTTTTTAGCGCGGTGTATGTCCTTAAAATAGCTATATGCATGGAATTCGCTGAAACAATGTGTTCCGTTTTTTTTTTGTTTTTTTTTTCCAAGAGCACTTTATTCGAAGCAGACGTGTAAACAATCTGCAAAAAGTGCAATTTTTCATCGCGTCCTTGAAACAGAGCGTTGCACGCCGTATAATCTACAAAACAGTGCATAAAAAAACACGAGAAGTCAACAATAGCGTCATTCATCAAATCGGTTCGTGGAGCAGGCGAAGAGAGCGGTAAGAGAGAAGGGGTGGGGGGGACACTACGCGATTGCAAGTGACAAGTGGTTTAACACCTGTCTCCTCTCCTCCAACCAAACTCGGCAACCTCAATGACTTTGCTCTCATCCCATCCCTTGGAGCGGCGATAATTGATACGGCACGGAACCCGACTTGTTCTTCTTCTCCACGTAAGTATATACAGGGCTGCCGTCTTGCGCACATAATTATACGCATTTTCCCATTGGATACAATGTAAGTTGTTTGAGTTTCTCGCCAGACGTGGCAGCACAATTCGACTATTCGTGAGCCTGTTTAGTCAGAAGTCTTTGGTTCAGCCCGCCCTCTCAACTTCACTGATGTGCGTTTCACCCACATTAATGCGTACACTCGTGCAGGGCACAGGTAATATTTGGCAATCAGATCTACTCCTAATTTAACTGCTGGGTCCCGGACTCCCAGGAGTATTTCACACACGTCATGCCACGTTGCAGGTTTTAACAAACATCAAGATGTAATGTTGTAACCTGATGTAATGGTCCCTTTCTTGGTAGATTTGCTAATGTGGCAATTTCAATAGTCTAAAATTTCGTGTCTTTTGTAAAGGAAATGACAGAACTTAATGAGCTGAGACCAATGGTGCCTTTGTTTTCTTCATAAGTGTCCCAGTTTTGGAGATTTTCAAGTGTATAATCCGTGTGCCTATTGAAGTCACTACGCGGAATTCCCATTTAAAACAATGTATTTCAGGCCAAAATATCATCTTCGGAACAATGGGACTTAATTAGAAACCAAAGGCATCTTTGTTCTCAGCTCATCGAGTACTTTCATTTTCTTTGTAGAAAACACACAATTTCAGACCCTTGCAATTAACTGCCCCATTAATACAACTTTCATTAGATTTCGCACGGTTTATTGCACTTAACAAGTTAACTTCTTGTAACAGCATCAGGTGCGCTCAAGCAAGAAGGAAAATTGAGGGGGGGGAGGTTTCTGGAACATTCGTTGCTTAGCTCTTATTGAAATAAAACGACCTGGGAGGTGATTACGCAGGATCGGATGGTTTTGGGTATCGTTATCGTTATCGAGTACAAATAACCTTATGGGTGGCTCGACTGATCGAATCGTTTCAAGCCCCTCGTAACGATTAAAACGGGCGAAAGGAGAAGATGAGTTGAGGGCTGCCGTAATCTCAATCGACGGAAGTAGGAAGAGGTAAGGAGGGGGTTGCCCGGTTGCCTTCGCGATCGAGTTGCGCAGAAGCAAGCCCTTTTGATTTAAACGAATTCGATCCGATAACGATACCCAAAACGATCCGATAACGATACCCAAAACGATCCGATAACGATACCCAAAACGATCCGATAACGATTAACGATACCCAAAACGATCCGATCCTCCGCGATCGCCTCCCGGTAGGCCGATCATTTACTTCATCGTTAAACTGATCGTTAAGACTGTTGTTTGACCTCGGTAGCTTGTTTGGTATTTGAGTATGAACCGTAATAAAATTTTCGATGAATGTTTGATCAGACTTCAAAGCTCTAAGTCGGCTCAGTGGCACTTAAGCACTGGGGGTACCGACTGTGGTGCAGCTTTGAAGGTGACAAACAGGAGATGTTCTCAGTCGGCTCAGTGGCACTTAAGCACTGGGGGTACCGACTGGGGTGAAGCTTAAAATTCGTAGATAAACACGGTGATTAAATAAATATTTGATTTGATGAAGTGGACTGTATAATTTGGATTGACGATTAAGTAAGCAAAAACAAAACGATGAATAAACTGATAATAACAATGTAGAACTAGATAACTTGACGTACTCTACAGAGTAATTAACAAAGTGATTGAGTGCGTAATAATAAAGGTGCTCGACGCACTTCTATTAAGGTGAAGTAAGGATTTAGACTTGACGCCTAGCAGAGTGAGAAGTGATTTTACAAGAGAGGTCTCGCTCGACTTTTCTCAGGGAGTTTGTCTAGGGAACTGATTCTCACTGTTCAAGGGCTGCAAGTTGAGCCCGGCCGTCGCAGGGGTTGCTCTGCCCGCGCATGCGCAGTGCGCACATGCTTTGGTCAGATCAACCCCCACTCGGACTGCTCAGTCGCAGACCTTGACAGTGAGAGAGATAGAGAGAAAAAGAAAAGAGAAAGAGAGATAAGAAAGAGAAGAAGCGAGTTTCTAGAGAGAAAGAGAAAGTGTGTGAGATACAGATTGGGTCATCAAAATTAACTTAGAATGAATAAAAGTGAAAATATCATGAAATGAAAACTTACAAGTTGTAACGGGAGAGAGAGAGAGAGAGACCAGAGAGAGAAAAAGAGAAAGTCTCTCGAGGGGGTGCATCATTCGGCCTTGGAGAGCCGAGGTCTTGTATCAGCTCGGGGAGGAGCAATCGCCAACGTTGAGGGTGGAAGGGATGACTCTTCTGCGCATGCGTGGCGATTGATCCGACTCGAGGACTGAGCAAGCGCTCGGTCTTCGGGGTTGAAATCAGTCGCATTCTAACCGGAGAGGTGGTTGCAAGTTAGCTGATTAGCTCCCAGCCCTTGTCACTAAGTAATATAGACCGGCTCCGGCGTCAAACCGTAGTTTGCTACTTATTAGATTCCGTTTCACCTGAACATCAAGATCGTTATTATTTACATCTTCGTTTACTAGCTCAACACCCAGTCGGCATACCCCAGTGCATAATTGCGCTGAGCCGACTGAGAGCCCCCTCCATCAAAACCTCTCGCAAAGCTCACCCCCCAGCCGGCATACCCCAGTGTTAGCTGCACTGAGCCGGCTGAGAGCGTCGCGCGCGCAACAACGTATTGCAGAAAAACCGACGCCCGTGACAAAGTAAAAACTGCTAAAATTCAGTACTTGAATACTGAACAACTGTTCATGAGTGATTCTGTTGCTATGGTAACCATCGTTAAGAGTATCGTTAGTTAAAGGTTATTCATGAGTAACCTTTAACAAACGGGCACTATGACGATGGTTACCGCATAGCAACGGCTAAGCACTGGCGGATCCAGGAACCTATCCTTCTCTATCTTGTCGCATTAGAATGCATGTGTTAGAGAAGGACAGATCTGGGGCAGTCAAGTGATTGTCGCCCCCTCTTCCATCCTTCTCTAACACATGCGTTCTAATGGGACAAAAGAGAGAGAAGGACAATTTCTTGGATCCGCTAGTGTGGCTAAGTTTTACAATTTTCGACCATTAGAATCAGTCAAACACAATCTTAACGATCGGTTTGTAACGATGAAGTAAATGATAGGCCCGCTGAAATGAGTTCACGATTTCTTTCATTAAAAGGCTAAAGAGAGTACATTATGAGATTGTAAAAGCAAGGGCGTTAACTAAACGTATAAAACTGAACATACACATTCAAACATTCACACACTCACATACACTACTTCAACTACGTATACACAAGTGCGATGTGTGAATGAGAATGGTGAAATGCAGGTCCTGTTCACCGTATTGACGCGAGTGCCCGCATTTTACGGATTTTCTCTCTTGGACACCGGAAATAGGATAAAAGACGGCCACAAGCGCGGGGGGCGGGGAGGGGGAGAACAAAAGTTGAGGAATGAGCTCGGCATCGAGCCGATCGGCGCGGGTATCTGAGCCGTATTATATTCAAAACACTGGAATGGATGGAGAGAATAATACGGAGGGATTACCGCCCCCTTTGCCCCCTTTCCAATCATCCGACTCTCCTCAGTCCTCTCGACAACATTATTTTGCATCCGCCAATTTCCTCGTGATGCGATTTTATTCCCTATCAAGTCGACCAGCGGGAGTAAAATGAATTTGAAGCCAATAACCACTCTCTTCCTCACACAGAGAAAAAAAAACTATCACTTCATACAGAACGCCGAATCGTTCGGTTGTAGAAACCGAAGTTTTCGGTTGTGAGTACCGAACTTCAATCGTAGGCACATAATACTCTAAGCAGAACGGAAACTCCCAGAAGAGCCAATGGAAACAAGATTCGGAATTTACCAGCACCAACCGGCAACTGTGCCTGCTCACTTCTGAAGATGGCGGACGTGCTTTTTTCAGGTTATATTTACAATGGGTTGGTGGCAAACTTTTGCTGCAACGATTAAAGAGTGTTGTACCTTACGTAAAATCGCCTGAAAAGTCCATTGGTGGCATCAGAAAATCATAAAATACAATAATAAACTCACAAGAGGCGTTGGATTTCATTAGAAATCCAAGATGGCGGAGAAATATCCAGAAATTTGTATGCATGCACCACGAACATCCAAGGATGGCCCATGTTGACAATCTCTCTCTAGGTAGAGATTATGTGTTTGTTTTCATTGTGATTGGTTGTGATCGATAATGAGAGGTGTTGGCTATCCTTGGATGTTTGCGTGGTGCATGCAAATTGCTCGATAATTCTCCGCCATCTTGGATTTCATTAAACGCCTCTTGTGAGTTTACTATTGCATTTTATGACTTTCTGATGCCACCAACGGACTTTTCGGGCGATATTACTTCAGATTAAACTTTCTGAATCGTTGTAGCATAAGTTTGCAACAGATCCATGAAAGTTGACGCACAACAACCAATCACAACCCGGCGACAGCTCACTTCCCAACATGGCGGTCCCGAAGTAAAGAATGTTTCAAAATGAATTAGAGTTTCCGTTCTGATTATAGAGTATTCTGTGGTTGTAGGAGTACCGAAGTCTTCAGTGGGAATAAAATTTGGACTAGAGTACTACGTAAGATTAGTCATACTTATCAAAGTCTTCGCTATACTCACAACTAAAAACTTCAGTCACTGCAACTGAATACTTCAGCGTCTTATGAACCGGAGTTAAGTTCTCTTAACCGATTTTTTTGTATTTGTTCAAAACGATTGATGTAAAGTAGAAACTAGATACTTGTAGGTATAAAGAAGAAAATAAAAATATGAAAGATTACGTGACAAGTAAAAATGAAACATTTATGACACAGAAAAGTGTCTTGGGAAAAACGACGCACGTGCTACAAATTATCACCCCTGAAATTACCGCCATTAAAGCTCTTGCACATGCACGCAATTTGTGAGCGAGATGGTAAGTAAAATGAGTAATATAGACCCATGGAGGTTCCTCGGACGTTTGACAGCGTTTTCTTTCTCCTCTTTTGAATGTGTTATAAGATTTTATGGAAGCTACCGCGGCTTTAAGTATAAATATTATATTCGCAAAGTTCTTTTTCCCGGACAAAGATGGGTTCGTCGGAGGGGTGCGCTAAAAGTAGTAAAAGCATGTTTTTTTCAGGCAGCATCTACCTCCATGAGTATTGAGTATCCTGAAAAGTTGTAAGAGACACAAAAAGTCGATGGGGGATGAGTATAACTAGCTCTTAAAGTAACGACAGAAGGTGAAAACTTACGATCAATGTGAATTACTAAACTTGAAAGAAGATTATTCTGTCGATCATCTTACCTGAAACATAAAAAAATCAAGAAATATAAGATGCAAAAATGATTTCAAAAGAATAAATCGATATTGGGAAAAGACATGCAGCAGGAAGTATCGGATAGAGGATGTTATAACCTTGAGGGCTTACAGAATAAGATAGGTGAAAAGGTAAACCGGGGGGGGGGGATTAGTGGGGGGGGGTAAATAATTAAGTAAACAAAGGTTATTTTCGTGGTAACTTAAGACGGAGAAATAATCAAAGTTACAGAAAATGATCAAACGCCCATCTGAGGGCGAGTGACCCTCTGTGCAAACTGCGACATTCGTCTTACGGTGTTTTTTTTTTTTTTTTTTTTTTTTTTCCAGCATAATCACAAGAAGCAAGTCCTATAACCCTTTCACTAACAGTATATGAGGTAAAGTCAAAGTTCACTCTCTGAGATTGAGTGACCGGAGTACTGGTAGTTAAACATTCTTACGCCGCGGTGCTGATTTTGCATATACTCAATGGATTGAAGGCGCTCGGGGAAACCAATGAGAGGGTACTGGGCAGTTAAATGTTCTTGCCATAATGCTGATTTTGCCTACACAATGAATTGAAGGAGCTAGAGAATAACTTATTTTTTCAAATGTCAACCATTCTAGTTGCTTGAAGCCCCCCGTCATACGACCCATACTAAATTCACAGAATATAAATGCACTGTTGAGTGTAGAGTAGATTATTCTCATTTCATTCGGTAAAGGCGTTCGGCGTCGAGCATAGCATAGGGCATCGCAGCTTTACGTAAAGTATCTATTCACTTTAAGGAGGGATCAATGATAAAAGTGAAAGATTGAGCGAGCCAAAGACAAGTCCTGTTATCAAGATATCAATTTAAGTACATCCTTCCTTCTTTCCTCCCTCCCTCCTTCCCACCCATCAGCCATCACACAGCCAGTCGCCACGCCGCACAGTGTGAGATATGCCCAATCTAGCGAGACAAAAGTCGAAAAATAAAGTTGCTCAAAATGGTTCGAAAATGGGTGAAAATGAAAGGTGAGAGTATGCTGAGCACGAAAATACATAATTATCGTACACTTTCTTCGATCCGATGAGTGTAAAACAGCTTGAACATTGACTTCCACCATAGTTTGGTTACGACTATTCCTATACGATCATTTTCTTCGCCTTAGATTTAATGCGGTTTTAAGTGCACGTGTTACAGTTTCGGGAAAAGTGTTGGTTGTATATTGTAGAAGATGATCTGCTGATCATTTTGCACCCTATTTTATTTACTCAATGTCCTTTCTAATGGTTTTTTTTTAAAGCCTCGGATGAAACGTTCTAATACACCTCAATTTTAAGTGAATCGTGATCTTTATTGGACCATAACTAAATTCGGCGGCGTTTGGCGGAACTTTGGCTTACACCACGTGAAAGCCCATATTTCAGAGAACAAACCCATGAAAAGAGTAGCTGCCACCAGGTGCCATCACGAAAATAAGATCAATATGAAAAGTGAGAATCGCCAGTTCAGACCACACTTTTAAGTGCTTGTGAGAGCTCGCCGCGCCACGTACAGCGCATTTTCTGTACTCGTTTACCTGTAGGGATGGAAACCCTCGCCCTCGCCTATACTAGTCGTGTAGTCTCGCTGGCTCAGTCGGTTGCGGTGCTACAACAAATGCGAAAGGTTTATTGCAGTTCGAATCTGTCGTCTGTCTCTATTTTGTCTCATCCTTTTTTTTTTTTTTTTTTTTTTTTTTTTTTTTTACTATTCTAGGCATTTCTTTAAAGGGCCAATTCGTTTAATGTGAACGTTCATTAATTAGCGCTCTTGAAAACTGATCCCCTGTTTTTTAGAGGAATAAATTTTTTTATTATTATTATTCTTTTTCATTAAATTATTTGTGACTTTTAGATCACTTGACTTTTAAATTCATAAAAACTGACTTCAGATTCGTGATCAGCGACCCTTTTTAAACCCCCTCGTAACACTTATCACGGAAGAAAGTCATTGGTCGGACTTTTGTCTAGCTAGATCGGTCATATCCCACACAGTGCGCCGCTTGCGATACAGTAAAATTAATTATGACGATAATCCTTCGTCGAGTTTTCTCCGTTTCGGTCGGCTGGGTTTCAATTTTCGAACTTTCTAAACTTAATAATCCCCGAATACGCAATGTAAAATGTAAAATGTCCTATATCTTCCTTCTGGTCCAAGATCACACCTTGAACGACCAACAATGTTACGTATGGGATCAATATCAGTCCCAATCCAATGGCGGCTCGTGATATTAGGCAACCATAATTTTTGCCATTGGACCTATGCAAAAGTATCGATTTCTCAGGGATTCAGTGAATCCCCTGAAGATTGATTGGTTGACGTAAATTTAAATGAAGATAATCCGTTGTTGCCAAGTTGCACGAATCTTTACTGCAGTGGCGGCTCGTGCAATTTGGCAACAGTGTTTTCCCTCAATTTGAATCTATAGAAAAAATCGATTGCAGGTGAAGCGCCGCGGCACTATCAAATCGACTGTAATTGAATGGATGGAAAACATTGTTGCCAAATAGCACGAGCCGCCGCTGCTTTACTGGTCCCTAACTCCCATGTGGCGTAGCGTGCAATGTGGCAACGTTGCAGTTTATCCATTTAAACCCATAAAAAAGATCGAAATATTGGG
Organism: Trialeurodes vaporariorum; assembly: GCA_011764245.1. NCBI lineage: Eukaryota > Metazoa > Arthropoda > Insecta > Hemiptera > Aleyrodidae > Trialeurodes > Trialeurodes vaporariorum. The sequence goes on along the minus strand of VMOF01000111.1, from coordinate 74,252,871 downwards.
TGTTCGGTGAACACCTTTGCATTCGACCTTTTATATGGGTTTAAATAGGGGGTACAACGTTGCCAAATTGCACGCTACGCCACTGCTAACTCCCTACGACGGTGACGCCGATGTCGGTGCGGAAAAAATGTTAAACCTTTATCGATTGAGGGGTGCGATGTGAAGACCATTCAACATTATTGCTTTCTCAACAAAAATTTATTGTCATTGCAAGTAGGAAAAATGTTATACGTCTGCAGTTTTGGGCGGAATAATGTTGGTTTAATTGAGGCCATTAGTTTTCGTTTTCGAGCACGCAGCTGCTGAGCCCGAGCCGAGCCGTTTGCTGATGCATGGCTTGAGCGAGAGGAGATGTGTTCAACATATTGGACTGAACACTGAACCACCTGCTTCAGACTCAAGAGCGGGTAGAGCTTTCTAGGGTGATGTGGTTTCATGTTTCATTTACGTTTCGCTCAATGGGATTCCTCTCAAACAGCGCATACACACGTTTTACTTCTTTTTTTTTTTTTTTACAGAATCACAAAGAAATGTAGATTTCAACGTTTGTTAGCGCCGCACTATGGTCTCATATCAAATCCTACGCGGTCAAAAATCGATCTGTTCAAAGTCAGAAAAAAAACTATTATAGCTAATACAGATGATTTTAGAGGGTTTATTCAGCAAGTTAATCACAGGGGTGATCCAGGGGGATTGTCATATATCCATCGCAGAAAAATATTAGATGGAAACTTGATTCCCGGGTGGTATTTCATGTCTGTGTATTTTTGACCGCCTTATAGGATTCGATTTGGATCCATAGTGCGCCGGATCGGAGTTTCGGAGTATACACACGGAGTAGCAACGTGAATTGTTATTCCGAAACAATAAACGGTGATTCGCTTTGAAAAAAAAAAAAAAAAAAAAAAAGGTAATAAAAAATATGTTAAATATTTACGCTAGGTTATCTCTTTGATAGGCTGGGGGGGGGGGGGGGGGGGGGGGGGGTGTTTGGTTGATCGAATCGTAATGATATTAGCATACTCGGATCGAATACAATAAATCAAATGGGCTTGCTACTGCGCGCGATCGAGTTGCGCAAGTAACCACTTCCTCAACTCGCCATACTACAGCATAAAGTTATACTTTATGATACTTTTCAGTCCACGTACATCTAACCTTTCGGGAAAACGCTAGATTTTTGGTCGATTTCCAGGCAGCACGTACTTTTGACCTTTTCGTAAACACCCTTAAAAACCAGAGACAAATAGAGACCCAGCACACCATAATATGCTTCCCGTGTTAGAAAAGTGAGGCAAGTTTAGTGCGCACAGTTTCGTTCGGGATTCATCGGCTGCAACGATACTCTTAAGCTACTAGTGCTGTTGAATGGTGGAGCTCAACATAAGGCTGTGATTGGTCCGCGGTCTCGGAAACGGAAACCAGTTTTGGCTCATCAGTCAACAGTAGGCTAATGCTAACTGTTGTTTCGATGATTTCCGACCAAAATTGAGCTAGAAAAGTGGACATGCATCTCAAGCCTTGTGCATGCTTGGTCTCTATTTGTATCTTTTAAAAACGTTAAAAGTGAGGAAAGCATATACCAGGATCCTAAGGAATAGGTGAGAAAGATCCCCCTCCTTGTCTTTTTGGAAGTGTAGACGTACCGAAACTGATAGTAAAATCTTTAGCACTGTTAACATTTTACCTCATGTTATTACATGATAAAAATGGATGAAAATTAATTGAAGCATTGCGTCTTTTCATTGAGGAACGCTTAAGAATCAAAGATCGAAATCGCAGGCAAGTTGCTTTTATTTTAAAGAATGAAAATTGAAAATTTGCCAAAGATTATCGGTGAGCTGCCTATACATCTCTGAAACGAACTATAACCGCCACTTAACTGGGTTGAAAATTCACACCAAGACGAACACTAGCCTCATACCCTCGAACCAGTGGTGTGGCCCGTGTGGCCAGGAATTTTTCTAGGGGGGGGGGGGGTGTCCGAAAATTGACAAGGGTGGTGGGGGGGGGGGTCTAAAGTTACTATTATGGTCCAATGTGTCTGAAAACGCAAAAAAATACCTTTTTTCCAGAGCAGATTTTGGTAGAAAGGGGGGGGGGGGGGTCCAGACCCCCTGAGTTCTCCCCCCCCTCTTGGCTACGCCACTGCCTCCAACGGAACATCCTAGTATGATTATAGACGGTATTGGTTGGATGCTTTTGCAGGAGCTAGTTCCTCTTCTTGATAAAAGCCAGTGAGAACAATGGCATCAATTAGTCGCCAAACGTCCGTATTTCGCTCCAAATGTTTTACGGATCTTAATTAAATTTTGTGTATACATACAGTGCACCATACGATAACGAACATGATGGCGTCGCATATGTCTCGCCATCCATCAATCCTGTCTCACATTTCACACTTGGTGAAGGGTGGAATGGGAATAATGAGGGTTAACAGGCGATTAAGGGAGAGTTATTGGACCACCGGTGATGCGGCAAAGCATAGATAGAGGGGTGCAATGTTCATACGTAGGAGTTACATCGCAAGGGTAGCGGGCCGGAGCCGAGGCCAACGTTGCCACATCTGACGAAGAAATTTGTTTTTACAGTTAATTCCGAGAAAATTGGGCTGATTTATCTGTACGATGAGGCAACTAAGCTGAGCTTATAAAGGCACGAGTATGGCTGAGGATTGGGTCTAGACGCGAACAGTGCAGGTGCTTTATATGCATTCGCCAAGAGATTGCGTAACGCTCTTCGAAAACATATGTTCTGAAGCGAGGGGAAATTAAAATTAAAACCACTGACAATGAGAGTGTATGTGAAGAGTTTAGACGGGGTTGGACATTAATTTAGAGCTTATATTTGAACTACCAAAAAAAATTAAGAAATGGAAAATTAAAAGATTGCATACGACGACTAATGCAATTAAATAAATGGGAAAAAAAGGATGGATCAGCGTTGGATCTACCCCCATATCAGTGTTGCCAGATTAGGGTGAAAAAGCCGTACGTTTTACATTGATTTAAATGGGGACGATACGGCTTTTTACCCTCGATCTGGCAACACTGCCCCATATTGATCACCAAAAACAATAAAGCGCACACTCTCAGTTTGTTCTTATTTTTATAATTTATAATTTTATTCATTTCCTACATTAACCATGCTCATTGCTCAAAATCTCAGGGTATAGAGAAAACACCTTTACTTGGGGGGGGGGGCAAGAGGAGAGGGGATGGGGCTAACACTCAATATCTTCGAGCAAGACATGCTAACAGCTAAAATATCCGGCCTGATATAGGGAGGTGGTGTTTACATGCACCACTAGGGATAAATTAGAACCACCATAAAACTGGCTTATGCGGGCGGCAAAATAATGCCAGTAAATTTTACCAAAACCTTTATAAACAAAATGCGACACCCCTTTCACCTTCATACACGATGTTATCCTTATATCCCCACCTTTAACCTAATTTCTAATTTCCTGCCGTTCCAAGCTACATGGCGAGCACCCTAAAATCGATGAATTGGGTAAACACAGTGTTTGTGCTTCCCACAATTTTGTTTTCTCGACGAACACTGTTTTTCTGAAAGTGACAGACGAGGTGTTTGGGCCTGATGCGGAGTGGTGAGCGGGGGGGGGAGGAGGCAAAAGCAGCCGAAAGCAAAAATGAATCGATCTCACTCACACACTGTCCACAACCGCGCGCCGGTGTGTATTCAGCGCGGTTATTCACAGTGTTCACTGTTTCGGGACTGAATAAATTTTAAGCTATAGCTCGGCAGAGCTGTGTCCTGTGTGAGAGCATCGCTTTAACCGCAGCTTGCATGCAGCTTCAAACAAAAGAGCATCTGCTGGTCGAAATACAAATTGCCGCGATGTTGTCAAACTAAAAGGCAAATTTTAATTGATGACCGGGATCGGTCAATTTAAGTACAACCAAATGGGCGCCTGCCATCAGTGTCGCGTAACGCGCAATTTGGCAACGTTGTATTGTGTCCATTTAAAATCGTGTAAAATAGAGTACCTATATGAGAGAGTATGGCGGTCTGCAATCATGGAGCTCTTGAGGCCCAATTACAGTTTGGGAGTTGATTTCGTGATTTTTTAGGGCGCTTTTTGTCATTTTTACAGGGTTTTACCTCGTAATCAACTATTAATAAGCCTGCACCAAATGTTTGCAACAGCTCCATTCGCGAACTCCGAAACTGCCATTGGTCAAAATATTCGAAACAAACTAAATCATCATAACTTGGACTGTTGTTAGGTATAGCAAACGCAAACGTTTTGATAGTTAAGAATACACGCAAGTTTTGCTTCGATAACATGAGGATTCGATACTTATCTCGAATTCTTGACTACAAAACTTTCGTGTTCGACAGTAAGTGCTTTCTTTACGAGGGGGGTCATTTTTTTTTTTTATTCCATTATGATTTGTTAAAAGTCATTGACGAAACAATAATGCAGTGAAGTGACGCTGGGGCGCGGCGTTGTCTGGAATAAATGTGTAGGTATGCTTGCATCTTCCTTGTCATATTTACGGCGTAAAATCAAGGAAATACGATACAAAGTGATATCGATTTCTTGCTCCGTCTTCCTTTTCCATAAGAAAACAATCCCGGAGGAGGATGGATAAAAAAAAAAAAAAAAAAAAAAAAAAAAAAAAAAAAAAAATTGAAAAGTAGACGTATGCCCGAGCAATCCATCACTCTTTTAACAACTCCTTCACGAGTCACTGGTTCGTAAAGCGTGTACAGATGCAGGAATGGGGTTTTTGGTTTCTGCCGGCAATTATTTAAAGTTGTTGTTGTTTTTAGCATGACGAGCCTAGGAGTAGTGAACAGATGACCCGGCTGATCGCTAGACCCGCCCGATGCACAGAAGAAAAAAAAAAAGAAAAAAAGAAAAGAAAAAAAAAGAAAAAAAGAAAAAAAAAACGTTTTAGTAGCGCTGACAAAACCTTTGGTAGAAAGATTAGATACCAAAAGACTTTTGTTGAGCCAACCAAATCTTAGGTTCACCTAGAGTCCCTATATATGAAAGAGTCTCGCCAAACGAGGTTCCATCTCTGATTGGCTGCTGAAAAGTGAAGAAGAAGAAGGGGTCTATGAAGCCTGGAGGCGCGCCTCTTGTTTACATCTTCATGTAACCATCTTCACTGCTGCCCAGCTTTGAGGAAACTTTCGGCATTTTTAGCTTGTACTGGTGAAATTTGAATTAGAAATTGATGAAAATGTGTTTAGAACAGGATAAAATTCACGCATTACTTTTAAAACAGGTAGTGAAGCCAACGGGTATTGGAGGTTAGGTTGACCTAACAAAGATTACTTACACACGAATACATGTATAAGCAATCTTTGGCGGGAAGATCGTTGGATAAAAATGTAAACAAGAGGCGCGCCTCCAGGCTCCTCAGACATCTTCTTCTTCTTCACTTCTGTTCACGTGTCTTGACTCTTTCATATATAGGGACTCTAGGTTCACCCGCAAAATCTTGAGTGAGCCATAGATGTTGCTGGCTCAACTAAAGCCATTAGCTCGGTCGGTTTTCTACCGAAGGTTTTGTCAGCGCTACCAGATTGTGTTTTTTTCCCCTTTCTTTTCCTATGTGTAGCTGCGCAAAGTAGAAAATTTTATGTGGGAAGCGCATTCCCGCTATCTATTTTTAGAGATATCGAGCCGCATACAATGACTTTTGCACCACCCTGTACATTTAACTCTGGACTATATGCTGAAAAAGAGAGGGCCGTTTTGACGTGAAAAGGATAGCTATGGTGCAAACGGTGCTGTATGTTTCGTATTTAATGAAACGTTTAAAGACTTTGTACTTTATTAAAGAGAGCACATGCATACAAGATGAAGCCTATATTTACAACCAGCTTGTTGTAAAACAATTTCAGATCTCGAATCTCTCTTTTGCTCAAAACAACGTCACTGCTTTCGGAAAGACAAACAACTAATACTTGGGGTAAAAGCCTTCGCTTAGGAGAAACGATAAGCCTGAAATCTGAAACTGCAGCTTAAAAGCTCCATTAAATTGTGCTAAAGTTGCAATGTAGTCAAACTTCTACTCTTTAAAAATGTAAACAATAGACTAGCTCGAGCTCTGCGCTGGCATAAACTGCGGTTTGAGGCACGTTTTCAGCGGGGAAATAAGGTCGTCTGTGCTGACTCAAAAGGCACTGAAAGAGGAGTAATATATCACGGAAAAAAATCAGTGGTAAAATTAACCATAGCATAGTTGATTTTGGCACCTCCTACAAAGTATGGTAAATTTCACCTGATGTTTGGTATGATGAAGCACACTACTAGTTTAATATAACGCGCAGATGGATGCGTTGACCAAAAGTGTACCTCATCATGCCAAACATCAGGTGAAATTTACCATACTTTGTAGGAGGTGCCAAAATCAACTATGCTATGGTTAATTTTACCACTGATTTTTTTCCGTGATAGTTTGTTGCTACAATCTGTGTAACTATGAAAATCAAGCTTAATTCGAAACTATGACGCGCATCAAGCAATTTTCAATCTTTTCGATCTTTTTCATGCGTTTAAATGGACGAATTACAACGTTGCCAAAATGCACGATACACCACTGGTAGTGGGAAGGAGGGCGGGGGGGGGGCTAATTTTAAAATAACCGTGCGGCCTTCAACTATTGGCGACTCGTCCAATTTGGCAACGAGGTTTTCATCCCCATTTAAATTTATGTAACATAATTGATTCTCTATAGAAGGCTGTCAGCCATCTCAAGGATCGATTTTTATACCTAAGTTTAAAAAGAAAATTAATTGCACAGCTGCCAAATCACACGATCCGCCACTCCCTATAGAAAATTTAACCTAGAAGTTTTTTTTTTTTTTTGCTTGTTTTATGGCTTATACTCCAGTCAAGGAGCCTACAGCCAACTATAGACTAATGTCAGTGTGTGAATGTTTGTTTAATGTCAGAAGACAACAGGGGACTTGAAACATCCATGCTCAAAGTAACCTAGAAGTTAAGTATAATCGATTCTTGGTGCGAAAGTGTGCCTTGCCTGAAATAGATTTATTTCAAGGGTTTTATTGACAAGAAGCATGGTTACCAGGCAGTGCGAGCCGCTAATGTGCGAACAGAGTCAAAATGTGCGCGGATGGCCCTGAACCTGCACAACCATCACCTCGACTAGACTACGGGCGATGGCATTGTCTCTTTCTCTTCTCGAGCGCTACACAGTACAAATTCATCAGACATTTCAAAAGGAGATGAGACATAAGACAACAGAAAGTGCATAAATACCCTACTCTCGAGCAAATGGGGGGAATTTGATGATTGCGACTCCTCAAAAGCCCCATTAAGATGTTGAAAATAAGGCCTCGTTCAAAGTTCAACGGGCACTTGAAAGCTTGTTAAACAATCAAACGGAGGATTCTCCTTGCTTACTGCTTCGACTCTATGGCTCTTGTCTCCCCATGCTTGTGTCGCTCGGCACACGACTAATTATCGGTCTTTCCGGTTCTTCTTCCCATTTCTTCTCACCGCCCGTTTATTTCCCCCTGCCATTGTTGAGGTCCCTTTTAAAAGGCTCCTTTTTCCGTACCACACAGGTTTGCAAAAGCATCAGTCTCACGAACAGTCAATTTTATGTGAAGAAATTACGTCTCAAAATATGATGTCCAATCAAAATAAAAGTAACACTGCGGGTCATTCTGGGTAATATATTGACGAATAAGGGGGGGGGGGGCGAAGGCGAAGGGGCGATTATCTCCCCTGTTCGGCCCGAATAGGTGGAAAGAGGGGAAAGGGTCAAGGGGGTGGGTACTCGGAGATAAAAGAGGAAATGTCTGGTAATAATAACACAGTTCTAGCATTTGCACCATATTTCTTGACAAGTTTGCAGGAAAGTCTAGCACTATGACCAGATAAGATTCTGATAGAATACCACCAGAATTTTCTGGTGAAATTACTAGAAATTCGTTGGGTGACGTATTGTTTCCGGTAATATTAATAGCATTTAGGATTTCGTTTTTCTTTATTTTTTTCTTTTTCT